>CM021106.1:185991669-186328947 GCA_007115665.2 Sequoiadendron giganteum
AATCAGATAGGAGTGATCTTGTTCACACTTGACATATGGAAACCTTGCTAGGACGGACCCAACAAAGAAAGTATTCGCCAAGTTATTTTACAAGAACATCCAACAAGCACAACAGATAAAAAGATAATAATCATTGCCCCATTCCTTTCTCTCTAAACCTGTTTTGTTTAGGCATCATCGAGAGGTCCTTGGAATGAGCGCAAAATAAGATAGGTCAAAAAGACCAAGATAAAGTAAACAAACAAGCTAATGTTCTTCATACCACTAGCCAGGCTAAACTAATGTGGGGTACCTGATGCTTATGTCCATTGTGGGAAAGCTTCATCCTAGGACATGTAGTGATCAGGGTTTTGGTGGACTGATTGTGTGATAAGCTATTGATACTCTGAGTTGATCAACTTGCTGACTTACTGACTTAGGCTTGAGACTCTGACGATAAGGCGTTTACTTTAGAACCTGCTAAACTTGCTTCTGACTAACTCACCAAAGGGTGAAAGCGACGATTGACTTTATTATGAGTGATGACAAACACGGGTGAAAGCGAGATGAAACGGATGCACCATTTTGGTTTTTTCAAATGTTTTGAGGCTGTTTTTGGAATTTTTGAGATGTTTTACAAATGTTTTTGGTATTTTCAAGATTTTCTAATGTTTTTGGTATTTTAAATATTTTTCAATGTTTTTGGTATTTTGTGTCTCGAGGGCCAATCAAGGATGGCCTTGCCTACGTTTAAGCTCAGAGATGACATAGTTCGGACTCCAATTGACTTGACTAATAATGAGATAGATGGGCAAACGGATTGCCATTGCGATGGATGCCTAAATAGATGGGCAAATGGATGCCAATGCGACGGACGCATAAAGGACGGACCTGATTATAGAAAAAAGATAAGCAAACGAATGCCAATGCAACAGACGCCTAACTAGATGGGCAAACGGATGCCAATGCGACAGATGCATAAAGGACAGACCTGATTACAGAAAAAAGATAAGCAAACGAATGCCAATGCGACAGACGCTTAACTAGATGGGCAAACGGATGCCAATGCGACGGACGCATAAAGACTAACCTAATTGTAAAAGATAAGCAAATGCATGCCAATGCGATGGACGCCTAACTAGATGGGCAAACGGATGCCAATGCGACGGATGCAAACTGTCTCGGGGGATGATCAAAGATCAGCCTTGCCTAAGTTCAAGCTCAGAGACGACGTAGTTCGACAAGGTGAAAGACTGATAAGACTAAATGATGAATTTTGAAGATTTTCTGATATTTGGACATGTTTTTGGATTTTTCGAATGATTTGGATGTTTTGGATTTTTTGAAAGATTTGGATGTTTTTGGATTTTCTGATGAATTTTCTAGATGTTTTTGAAATTTTTGATGGATTTTTTGAATGTTTTTGAATTTTTTGATGAGTTTTTCTGAATGTTTTTGGCTTTTCGCATGATTTTGACGATTCAGATATGGACATGATATGATATCAGTGCTTTGTTTTGGGATTTTGTTGAAAACCAAGCTTTAATGTTGATCAATCAGACATATGGATTGATAGTTTGACTAAGTGTGTTAAGTCAAACAAAAGTGATGATGCACTCGTAAGTTCCAGGAAGTTGTGTTATCCTAGAGTAAACTCGTACAAAAAGGATAATTTGGCTAGGTGTGTTAAGCCAAATGAGGTGATTATGGATTTGATAATTTGGCTAAGTGTGTTAAGCCAAACAAAGTGATGATAATGAACTTGTAAACCCAAGGAAGTTGTGTTATCCTAGAGTAAACTCGTGCACAAGATGATAGTTTGACTAAGTGTGTTAAGTCAAACAAGATGATGATTGATTGGATTCAATTGATCAAGATCGATGAAGCTTGAGTTAGAAAAAAATTGCTTTGATGATTTGATGTGACACAGATGTGCGCATTAGATGTGACTGATATGGATTTTTTGAAAGATAAAGCTTGATGAGAAACGTCTTCTTGTCAAAAATATGCCATGGGCTAGTGATTTGGATTTGTGTTCACAAATGATTTGACCAAGTTGATTTCATATTTTCCAATGTTCGGATCACTTCATAAGTTGGATGATATGCATCAAGATTTATTCCTGAAGTGAGATGTAAATATCTGCCCCCAGTGTCTAGCAATGTTTCAATGGCCATGGGTGGATTCTTGGATATAAATGGATATGGATTATCTTGCGATAAGATAAGGGTGTTCGAACAGAGGAATGCTCACTCAGATAATGCTTCAAGGCTCAGATAGCATTGGGTAGGATAGGATCAATGAAAATGACCCATGTCAAGATTTTTACCATAAGCAAATGTAAAGTGTTTACCAAACCTTCATCAAGATCAAGATAAGGTAGATAAATGGCAATGTGTTGGATAAATGGTTCATGGATGAATGGATGATATGGATGGAATGTTGGCTTCATTATGGATGCAATAAGATGCTTTCTTCTGAACTGGCACACGTAGATGCTCGATTCTACACATGACGCCTGTTTGCCAGGTTTTCATCATGGTACTTGTCCAAAGCACCACCGAAATGGTTTTCGCTGGAGGACGATTTTCTTCTTTACTGTTTTCAATCCTTTTTTTATTTTTCTGGATTTTTTGTAGATTTTGATTTTTTTGTTGTCGCCAAGATGCCTGTTTGCCAGGTTTTCATCAAGGTGACCATTTTTTTTAGGACATTTTTTGATTTTTTTTGTATTTTTTGAGAGATTTTAAGCTGATGCTGAACCACCTAGTGGTGCTGCTTCTGTCATAATGTGCCATCGATATCCTGCTTGTAGAAGTTGTCTTGCCAAGATACGTGCACTTGAATGCAACTTTTGAGATTCTTGATCTGCTTTGTTGATACCGGAGTTAACTTTGTCTTTGTGCGCACATTGCGATAGAGTGCCTTCTGAATCCTTATGATGAAGGGTCAATGCTAACACATGGTCAATGTGAGAATTGGATATCATGCGTGGAGGCATGGATGGAGTGTGTTTAGGAGTAAAAGATGGATTGGTTGACAGTTTGGAGCCTTTGACTCTCCAAACTTGGGAAGATGAGCAATAATGGGTGGATATGGAAGTGTGCATGGAATTAGGACCAACTGCTTGATACACTTTGTACATTGCTTGAGAAGCTTTATTTTTCTTTAGTGGACGTCTTTGATGGATACTTGCCCCATTTTTATTTTTCCCCATAGTTTCTTTGACTGATGGAGTTTGATAGGGATAATCTTTCTTTGTATTTTTTGGTATCCATATGTACTTGATTTGTCCAATATGCTTCTTAGCTTCTTTTTCTTTGATAACGTTCTTCGTGCTTTGATTCAAGTCTTTCTTTTGATGTTGGTCCCAATTCATGGATGGGGTGATGGGTGGATGAAGATTCGTGATATGGCGGGTTGTAGTATTGGCATTGGTTTCATCATAAGGATTCTTCGTGCTCCCCATGTTGATGTTTGCTCGAGACGAAGTTGCCCCCAGTTTTGTGGAAATATTATTGATATGTTGAGATCCCTTGATTGTCGAATAACCAAGGCCTTGATGCTTAGGATTTCCAAAAATCTGCACTGGTTCTATGATACCCTGTTCATGTAGGCCTAATCCTTTGCCTTGATAATTCATCTGTTGAAAAAATTTATTTGCCATAGGATATGATTCCCCTTGGAAACAAGGTGTTGCTCCTTCTCTGCTTTGTCGTGGACCTTCAAAAGTGTCAGCTTCTTTATTGACGAGATAGCTTGCTCTAAGAAAGGTGAGTGATCCAGCTTTATAAGTGATAGGATCCTCTTTAAGTGGGATGAATGCCTGATTGATATCTTCAAATTGATCTTGTGACATATCAGATTGTAGTGCTTCTTCAAGAAGTGTTGATGCTTCGCTATCTACACAAAAGTCTTCCTCATGACTCACTTCATAGGATGTTTTTGATTAATGACTTAGGTAGAAGCCTTCTTCATGATCCATTTTTGATATGTCTTTGCATTTTTCTACATCTTGATCATGTGTACAAATGTTAAGAGTAGGAGACTCTTGTTCGTTGGTAATGATTTGAAGAGTATGAGACTCTTGTTTTTGAAGATCATCCACGTGTCCATCCAAAGAAAGCATCTCATCGATAGATGGAGGAGTATGTCCTATGCGGATATGGTCATCATTTGCAACATCTTGTATAGATAGGAGAGTGTCCATTATATCGTTGTAGTAGCTTGGAGATACAAATTCTCGATCTTGAGAGATTTTAGAATTGCTTTCAACATGCTTTGGATCAAGTTCTTGACATGGGTCAATTTCAAAGAATGGATTTCTTTCTTGGATATCTTCATTAGGCATAGGAATATTCTCAAATTTCATGAGGTCAAAGGATGGCCATATGTTTTGGAGAGGATAATTGCTAGACTTTGGTGAAAGATGCTGATCATGCTTTGGAACAAATTCTTGAGATATGTCTTCTAGCTCATTAGGTGATGTAGAGATATTTTCAACATTGTCATTAGTTGAAGGATCACAAATTATAGGATCAAATAGTGTTAACCCTCCTTTGAATGGATCATTGTTAGACATCGTTGGTGAGTTTTGATCATGATTGAAAAGTGGCTTTTGGTGTATGTTGATTTGATCATTGAATGAGATGGGAACATCTTCAATGTGTTCATTGATGGATAGATCTTGATCATTAATTTCAACAATTGCGGTGGGAATCTGCTGCAAGCTTTGTTGAGCGGGTAAGGCCTGTGTTTGCTGCTGAGCCAACAACATTTATTGTTCATCATGTTGTTTTTGTGCCAACAAAGCTTTTTGTTGGGCTCTTTGTTGTGCTACTTCTTCTTGGATTGATTGCAATAGTGCGTAGAATTCTGCTTGCGCTTGTGCTTGTTGAGCAACTAGCTGTGTAGCTTGTTGGGCTTGGAGTGCCTTTTTGCGGGAAGCTTCTTGCAACATGATGGAGAATGAATTGGTCGTGTTGTGCTTTGGCAGTGGTGGTGGAATGGGAATGTTGTTGATTGTTGGGGTTGCTTGGACGGTCTCCATCTGTTTTTGTGATATCGATGGAAAAATGGGATGATTTGGTATGATGTTTTGATTTGGAATGATAGATTGAAATTGAACATTGTTGTGGTCTAGAATCATATTTCCTTGATTTAGGTAACTTTGATTTTGCAGGTGTTACCTTGACTTGAATCAACATATGGAGTTGCCAATATATTGCTAGGATTTTGAACAACATTAGGGGGATTTGCAAGCATATCTACCCCAAAATTTACCAAGTGTGGATTTGAAATGGTCATGTTTGGTAAATTTATACTTGGCATGTATGGATTTGGTGGGATAATGTTGTTTGGAAAACTCATGCATTGAGCGTTTGGTTGATAGATTTGCAGATTTGGACTTGGATTTAAATCTATCATTGGGAAAGGTGTTCCAAAATTTAGATTGGGTATGCTCATATTTGTTGTACCATTGATGTTTGTATGAGATAATGCTCCCATGTATGCATTGTACAAGCTTTGAAAATCAAATGGTATTGCAAGGCTTGGATAGTTTGGTTGAATCGAATTGCTCATGATGGATGGATCAAGTTTATATTCCATGTCCCTCTTGTGTTGAGATCGAGTTTGAAGCATAAAATGAAGATCAATCTTCAAGAATGTAAGAGATGAACCTCTAATCCTTTAGATCGGTCTAAACCTTAGGTTCAAAGAAGCGAAAAACTAGGATAATTGAAGGATCAAAGTGATAACGAGGATGAGATAATCGAAAGATGAGTGATACGGATGAATGGAACTCTTAAAGCAACTTTGAAGGAAATGCTAAAATTTTTAGGACTTTGATTGATCGTGATTGGATTGATGGTTTGACTAAATGTGTTAAGTCAAACAAGAGTGATAAATGTAATCGTAAAACTCTAGGAAGTTGTGTTATCCAAGAGTGAACTCCTACAAGATGGTAGTTTGACTAAGTGCGTCAAGTCAAACGAGGTGATGATTTGATAATTTGGCTAGGTGTGTTAAGCCAAACAAGATGAACTCATAAACCCTAGGAAGTTGTATTATCCAAGAGAGAACTTGTGTATAGGATGATGGTTTGAATAGCTGTGTTAAGTCAAACAAAGTGATTTGATTTCGCCTAGAAGTTTAGCATAACAAATGACAAAGATTCTAAGAGCTGTTGGTGAGGTGACTTTTGATTGATTTTGATGGTTGAGAGATGGATGAAAGTGATTGAATTTGATCCTAGACTTGACCTAGATGACACTTCTGCTTACAAGACCTCGGTGTTGAAGAACACGCTATATTCTGAACTTGAAAGGTCTCTCAAGATGCTCCTCACAAGCCTTTAGATTAAGCTTCTTGAACTTCGGTTTTGGGATTTTGATCATGTTAGGAAACACATGTGTAATTAAATTTTTCTTTTATCTTGTCTTAGTGAATCCCTTTTACCAAAAGCACTTGGTTGATTATGTTTTCAAACTGAATGTCTAATGTCCTGCTTTCTTCCTCATCCCACAAGGTCCATTATGTGGAAATCAAAGAAATTAGGGCAAAATTTTCCTAGGTTTATCCTTACTGAAAACAAATGACGATAGAATTCGAGCACTTAGAAATCTCTAAGGATATGATCCCTAGGGAAAGCAAGAGTGCTTAAATTCGTCAAAGGATATTTGTTTCTTCCAAGGTGTTTGAAATTTGAGGCTATTGTGTATGTTTGTTTTTCAATGTTTTGAATCCAAGCAAAGTGTTTTTTGATTCCAAGCACTTTTTACAACCCTAGGATGATGAGGCAATATCTTGTTGGGTTCCCACTTAGATAAATCCAGCTGCGCATATCTTGTGCGAATGGCTAAATGCTTGACCACACTGGCTCCCCTCCAGGGCACTCACTTATTCGGGTCAGCCAAGCATTAGTACCCATGAATCTCCCATGGCATAATTTCCATTTCCATAACAAGACCGCATGTTACGTGGGGTGGCTTCAAAGGACATGACCTTTTGCACCAACAAGATAGACAAGGTTTTGGCCAATTTCTAAACAAGGGTTCTAATTCGGGCATTCCGTTCGTGGGGGATTATCCAACATCGGCGAGAGTCCATTGTTGTCCATCTCGTCAGAATAATCCTCGTGATATTGGCCTTTGTTCCAATATCCACACTTATATCCCGGGTGGAAGGCGCTTGGCTTTAGCGTGTTCCCGGTTGGGTCGTTCCCTTGGGTGATTACTTTTTCCCACAAGGCAGGCCCTCTAAGATAAACAATAGCGAGCTAACATATCCTATCGTTCACACAACCTTTGTTGAAAAATAAAGGGGAGAACCTCCACAATATATCATGCTCACACTCGCATTTTTTGTTCAATTTTAAAATGCCCAAATTGAAGTGTGGAGGCAATATTTTTGACAACTTAATATCAGAAAAAAGACTTTTGATTCTCAAGGTCGCTGTGAGGCGCGAGAGAAGCGCATACCTCTTTTTGATGATATTACTTTGTGAAAAAGATTGCAAAATATGACAAATAGTTGTTCATTTTAAGTCCCAAAAGCAGTGATGAATTCGTTTTAAGCACCAAAATCCAAGTGTGAAGGTTGCCTTGTTCAATTTTAATCCCAAATTGAAATCTAGTAAGTGTCTAAGGTTTGATTTTAATTAACTTTGAAAAGATCAAGTCATTGATTGATTTTAAACCCAAATTGAAAAGTGAGTTAGCTAAAAACAGAAAAAAAGGGGTAGTAAATGGAAGCTCCAAGATTGTTTAAACAAGCATTAAAAAATGCTTTTATTTTTTTTTCTTCAAATCTCCAAGTCCACTCTATTGGCCTTCATTTTTTGCTTCAACCTTCAATTTCAATCTCCAATGTCAACCTTGATTTCAACTTTGATGTCAACACCTATAAAAAAGTTCAAAGTTACAAACTTAGGAACGCAATTTATCTCAACAAAATAATTGATCATAATGAACATACTTCCAAATAAAACAAATGCCCCTTAATGATGACCTTCAATGCAAAAGTTCCTCCTTTTGAAAATTTAAAGAATCCTAAATCATGCATTGATAATCTCCTAGCTTGGACAAAACTTCAATGCCTATGAGTTGATGTTTTTAATCTCGAATGCATTCTAGCTATGACAATAAAGGTAGCATGGGCCACTTGTGATCTAAGATTTTGGTGTTCAATGTAACCTTGGAGAGACACCAATGTTGATACATTCCCTTAGCTTAACCTTGAAGGTAAGACAACAATGTTAAGGCCAATTCAATCCATATAGAAAATTAACGTTTAGTGAAAGATATGTCAGAATTCATAGTTAGGTCCTATCATGATAAAGAGGCCATTTATAAAAGATATTGTTGGTAGCCTATAAAGATTCTAAAACTCCCTCAAGTCCTTGACATTAGATTTCATGAATATCATGTTCCTCGAAAAGAAACTATACTTCACCATATGTTGGTGCTTGAATGGCTGCCGACACTTGGGAAAAGTTAGGCAACTTCAAAGTCAATCTTCACCAGTGCTTGTATCAACATAGACACGCCACTAGATACCTATACATGTGAATACTAGCAAAAAAAGAAGAAACAACATGATTTGTAGCTTAGCCTTTAGCCACCATATAATCAATAAATGTAAAGAAAACTGATAGTAAAGTATATGCTTTTTCTTACAAGTTCATCATTGTGTTTCCTCATCTACCTACCCACCTAAACAAATAATAATGCAAGGCACAAAATACGACACTGAAGAGCAACAGACCCAAACATGCATATCAGATCTTTCAAATACAAAGGCTAAATCATTGGCTCCTCGGTGCACTTATTCCAATCGCATTTACCCACACACATTAAAAAGACTTGATAGGGAGAGGTGTATTTGATTTCTACTGCATTTAATTGACATTGAAGAAACAATGTGTGGCCTGCAATGAAGTCAATGGCATCATATCAGATCAAAAAGTAGGAGACATGATCTCTACTCAAAATATCATGTCGTGCACCCTCTAAGATAGCCTCAAATTTTGACTGTTGATTTCTCCAAATTCGGTGAGCTGCTGACAGAAGTTTTTATTTGGACAGCTGCCAATCACTATAATCATAAATGTGTAACTTAAGTGAAGGCGTCTGTTCTCACACTACTAGATTTCTGTCAGTGATAAAAATTAAAACAGTGATAAAAATCCAAATATGAAAACAATAAAGAACGTAGATTTTGTGGAATGTATTGCCTCAAGCACGGTATTCAGCCTGATGGGAAAATGCCCAATGAGAAGACCGTCGGCGGTGGAGACGACACTTTCAATACATTTTTCAATGAGATCGGCACTGGCAAACATGTTCCTTGGGTTGTATTTTTAGATCTGGAATATACCATCAACTCTTTCACCTGGAGCAGCTTATCAGCGCAGCTAATCAACTTTGCGCATGGACATTACCCCATTGACCTTTCAAGCATCACAGAAGAAAAAATTTAAGATGGCTGCGGAATCATCATGAAGACTAAGACACGTATGCAAAAGTGGAATCATAGAACAGGTAAGCTTATTGTTTGATAGAAAACGATGACAAGAAGGGCATTCAGAAATGATTTTGTCAGTCAGTAGAGATCTTAAGAGAGATTTGCAGTCAGCAAAAATCACGGAATTAGCCTTGAATGGTCCATTGATGGGAAGCAACCAGTTACAACAACCACAACTATATGACAAGCTCGTGCTCTGAACACCTTTATCTTCATTTACTAATGCATTTTCTTTCCACAGCCTAAATCGATATTTTTGTAAGACTCTGTCGGCGTAATGAGCATTTCATTTTATCTAAATAGTTCCATAGTTTAGTCAAGCGAGGTTGAGTAGAGGAACTGATCATTATTAGTTATCCGATCGATAAGGAATAAGGCCTTTCATTCCCTAGTGGGTCAACGCAGTGGACTGGCGAAGGATAAACTTGATCCAAATCCGAACCCGTACCCAGCAGTAGTAGTTGAAGCAGTTGATTTAGTAGATTCTACTGAAATGGCACCAGATAAAGCACTTAGAGCAAAGACAAAGACTAGGGAGGTTGATAGGAATAGTTGCAAGTTTAGGTTAAGCAGTTTACATAAATATGAAGTATCTGCGTGGCTTGGGGATAGTTTATAGAGATCTGAAGCAATGGAACATGCTAAACAAATGGGAACATTATGGTCACAGATTTTGACCTCTTGAGCAGGCTCTCCCTAAGGCTGCAGGAGCAGCAGGGTGACAAGGCTGACATTGGTGAAGAAATGCCCCATAAATGACGGACGTCTGGGTGGCTAGATTCATTCATGAGTTACCTAAAGAAGGTGATGTCCAGAAAAGCGTTGGCGGGTGTGGGACGATAAAATCTGCAAGTGTGTTAGCACCATGATACAAACAAGATAACAGAAATCACATCCTTATGAGATATTATTCCATAATTCAAATGTAACTAAACATGAACAAAACATGTAAGATATGAAATAAAACTATCCCATATTGGATTGGTGCTCTTTGAGTATGTGAAAGAGCCCTTTCCCAATCCTTGATAAGCTAGGTGAAATAGACAATGAGATGCTTGAACTCAAGTTGCTTATAGTGCAAATACTTTCAAATGTGGCTGTTGTTTTTTTTTTTGAAAGAGAGAAGCATTCAACTTATAGTTGAACTTGGAGAGATGAGAGGCCAAATTGATGAATGTGGGATCATTCATGGGCCAATGACAAGATGCCACTTTGTCAAGGTGTGAGAGGGTGAGGAATGTGCAAGTCTTGGCCAATGTGCCACTTTCAAATTTGAATTTGAAAGACTTGACATGTTTTGGGGGGATGAAAGGTGTAATAAATGCTATGTTGACTTGTACAAATAGCATTTAAAACCTTGTTGGAAGGGACAAGTCCTTTTTGGGGGGAAGATTCAAAATGGAAGAATATTCCATTTTGATGCCCTTTTGAATGAAATTAGAGCAATTACTAAATCAAATAAATGATTTATTGTTGCAAGTGGGTGGGTTAGTTAGGAGTTTGGATTTTGACTCCAGTTGAGTCAAAAGCTAGAGAATGCTAATCATGATTAGAAGTTAATTAATTTAGATTAATTAACTTAGGGGATTTTAGGGATTTGATATTTGATTTTAAATCAGTTTGATTTATTAAATCAAATAAGAAGAACCTTAGGAACTTAATTAAATAATTTGATTTATTTAATTAAGCTTGATGAACCTTAGGATTAAATCAATAAATTGCTTTAATTGATTAGTAGAAGAAACGAATGCATGATGTTAGTTACAGTGGAATGCATAATGTTATTTTTGGATGTCTACATTTTGCCCCTCTTTGAAGCAATGTACTCGTTGCATTGGTTCAAAGAATGATGTTGCCGGCATCGAAATTAAAAAATTCTTTGGTTTTTTCGGATGCCCTAGTGGAAAATAAGTACGTTAGTACATTGCCCCCTTGAGAGATCGAGCGAAAAGATACAATTTGAGGTGGATCTCGCGACAAAGAGGTTCAAAATGGATGTATGGATGGTTAGACTATATGATAATGATGATGTAGATGAGATGTTCGGAAGATGCTTAGAATAACAAATTTATATTATCGTAAACAACTTTAAATGATTATGCAATGCATGTGAGATGGATGAGATAGATGATGTTGTCCTGATAATGATATGACATGATTATGCAGGATGAGAGTGCAGATGCAAGATGGATGCATTGTTAGCGTGAAAGAGGATAGAAGAATGAGAGGGATCAACCCTTGAATCCAAGAAGATGTAGAAGTTCAACAAGCCAACTTTATTAGAGATGATGATGAAAGATGATGATGCATTGCTTATCCAGGAATGGGAGATAAAGAGCGTAACTTTCTTTATGTTTGATAACACACATAGGGGCGATGCATCAAGGTATTAAGAACCAGGATGGCGTTGCACCTAGTGTGATGGACTCTGACTCGACAATCAGATAGGAGTGCTCTTGTTCACACTCGACATACGGAAACCCTGCTAGGACGGACCCAACAAAGCAAGTATTCGCCAGGTTATTTTACAAGAACATCCAACAAGCACAACAGATAAAAAGATAATGATCGTTGCCCCATTCTTTTCTCTCTAAACCTGTTTTGTTTAGGCATCCTCGAGAGGTCCTTCGAATGAGCGCAAAATAAGACAAGTCAAAAAGACTAAGATAAAGTAAATAAACAAGCTAATGTTCTTCGTATCGCTAGCCAGGCTAAACTAATGTGGGGTACCTGATGCTTATGTCCATCGTGGGAAAGCTTCATCCTAGGACATGTAGTGATCAGGGTTTTGGTAGGACTGATTGGGTGATAAGCTATTGATACTCCGAGTTGACCAACTTGTTGACTTACGGATCTAGACTTGAGACTCTGACGATAAGGTGTTCACTTTGGAACCTGCTAAACTTGCTTCTAATTGCTTCACCAAAGGATGAAGGCGACGATTGATTTATTAGGAATGACGATTATTGCGGGTGAATGCGAGATGGAACTGGATGCACCATTTTGGTTTTTTCAAATGTTTTGAGGCTGTTTTTGGAATTTTCACATTTTTCAATGTTTTTTGGTATTTTCAAGATTTTATGAATGTTTTTGGATTTTGTGTCAATTGACTTGACTGCGGATGAGATAGATGGGAAAATGGATGCCAATGCGATGGTCGCATAAATAATGACCTAAATGTAAAAAAGATAAGCAAACGAATACCAATGCGAAGGATGCCTAACTAGATGGGAAAACGGATGCCAATGCGACGGACGCATAAATGAATGGGCAAACGGATTGCCAATGCGACGGACGCATAAATGAATGGGCAAACGGATTGTCAATGCGACGGACGCATAAAGAATGACTTAAATGTATAAAAGATAAGCAAACAAATGCCAATGCGATGGACGCCTAACTAGATGGGCAAACGGATGCCAATGCGACGGATGCAAACTGTCTCGGGGGATGATCAAAGATCAACCTTGCCTACGTTCAAGCTCAGAGACGACGTAGTTCGACAAGGTAGAAAAAACTGACAAGACTTAATGATGAAATTTTTGAAGATTTTCTGATATTTTGACATGTTTTTGGATTTTTGATGATTTTTCTGAATGTTTTTGGTTTTTTGAATGAGTTTTCTGAATGTTTTTGGAATTTTGAATGAGTTTTCTGAATGTTTTTGGAATTTTTCGAATGAGTTTTTTGAATGTTTTTTATTTTTCGCATGATTTTGATGATTTGGATATGGATATGTGATGATATCAGTACTCTATATTGAGATTTTATTGAAAACCAAGCTTAATGTTGATCAATCAGATTGATGGATTGATAGTTTGACTAAGTGTGTTAAGTCAAACAAAAGTGATAATGCACTCGTAAGTTCCAGGATGTTGTGTTATCCCAGAGTAAACTCGTACAAAAAGGATAATTTGGATAGATGTGTTAAGCCAAACAAGGTAATTATGGTTTTGATAATTTGGCTAAGTGTGTTAAGCCAAATAGAGTGATGATAATGAACTTGTAAACCCAAGGAAGTTGTGTTATCCTAGAGTAAACTCGTGCACAAGATGATAGTTTGACTAAGTGTGTTAAGTCAAACAAGATGATGATTGATTGGATTCGATTGATCAAGATCGATGAAGCTTGAGTTAGAACAAAATTGCTTTGATGATTTGATGTGACATTGAAGTACACATTAGATGCAACTGATATGGATTGTTCAAATTGATGTTCGATGAAATATAAAGCTTGATGAGGAACATCATCTTGTCAAAATATGCCATGGGCTAGTGACTTGGGATTTTTTCTCACAAATGTTTTGACCAATTTGATTTTATGTTTTCCAATGTTCGGATCACCACATAAGTGGGAAGATATAGATCAAGATTTATTCTCGAAGCACGATGTAAATATCTGCCCCCAGTGTCTAGCAATGTATGGAATTCCATGGGTGGATGCTTGGATATGAATTATCTTGTGATAAGATAAGGGTGTTTGAATAGACGAACGCTCATTCGGATAATGCTTCAAGGCTCATATAGCATTGGGTAGGATAGGATCAATGAAAATGACCCATGTCAAGATTTTTACCATAAGCAAGCGTAAAGTGTGTACCAAACTTTTATCAAGATAATGCAGATAGATGGTAATGGGTTGGATAAACGGTTCATGGATGAACAGATGATATGGATGGAATGTTGGCTTCATTATGGATGTGGTAAGATGCTTTCTCCTGAACTGGCGCACGTAGATGCTTGATTCTACACATGATGCCTGTTTGCCAGGTTTTCATCATGGTACTTGTCCAAAGCGCCACCGAAGCAGTTTTCACTGGAGGACGATTTTTTTCTTTACTGTTTTCAATCCTTTTTTTGATTTTTTTGGATTTTTGTATATTTTGATTTTTTTGTTGTCACCAAGATGCCTGTTTGCCAGGTTTTCATCAAGGTGACCATTTTTTCAAGACATTTTTCTGATTGTTTTTGTATTTTCTGAGAGATTTTAAGCTGATGCTGAACCACCTGGTGGTGCTGATGTTGATGCTTCTGTCATAATGTGCCATCGATATCCTGCTTGAAGAAGTTGCTTTACCAAGATATGTGCACTTGAATGCAGCTTTTGAGATTCTTGATCTGCTTTGTTGATACCGGAGTTAACTCTGTCTTTGTGTGCACATCGTGATAGATTGCCTTCTGAATCCTTATGATGAAGGGTCGTTGCCAATACACGGTCAATGTGAGAATTGGATATCATGCATTGAGGCATGGATGGAGTGTGTTTAGGAGTAAAATATGGATTGGATGTCAGTCTGGAACCTTTGACTCTCCAAACTTGGGAAGATGAGCAATAATGGGTGGATATGGAAGTGTGCATGGAATTAGGACCAACTGCTTGATACACTTTGTATGTTGCTTGAGAAGCCTGCTTTTTCCTTTGTGGACATCTTGGATGGATACCTGCCCCTTTTTTATTTTGCCCCATAGTTTCTTTGACTGATGGAGTTTGATAGGGATAGTCATTCTTTGTATTCTTTGGTATCCACTTGTATTTTATTTGTCATTCGTGCTTCATCATTTGATTCAAATCTTTCTTTTGACGTTGGTCCCAATTCGTGGATGGGGTGATGGGTGGATGAAGATTCGTGATATGGCAGGTTGTAGTATTGGCATTGGTTTCATCATAAGGATTCTTCATGCTCCCTATGTTGACGTTTGCTCGAGAAAAAGTTGCCCCCAGTTTTGTGGAGGTATCACTGATATGTTTATATTCCTTGATTGGCGAATAACCAACGCCTTGACATTTAGGATTGCCAACAATCTGCACTGGTTCTAGGATACCCTGTTCATGTAGGCCCAATCCTCTGCCTTGATAATTCATCTGTTGAAAAAATTTATTTGCCATAGGATATGATTTACCTTGGAAACAAGGTGCTTCTCCTTCTGTGCTCTGTCGTGGATCTTCAAAAGTGTCAGCTTCTTTATTGACGAGATAGCTTGCTCTAAGAAAGGTGAGTGATCCAACTTTATAAGTGATAGGATCCTCCATATGTGGGATGAATTCCTGATTGATCTCTTTGGCTTGATCTTGTAGTGCTTCTTCTAGAGGTATTGATGATTCACTGTCATTGTAAAAGTCTTCGTCATGATTTATTCTTGATATGCTTTCACATGATTTTTCTGATTCACAACTTTTGTAGAAACCTTCTTCATGACCCATTTCTGATATGTCTCTGCATTTGTCTACATCTTGATCATGTGTACAAATGTTAAGAGTAGGAGACTCTTGTTCGTTGGTAATGATTTGAAGAGTATGAGACTCTTGTTTTTGAAGATCATCCATGTGTCCATCCAAAGAAAGCATCTCATGAGTAGATGGAGGAGTATGTCCTATGCGGATATGGTCATCATTTGCAACATCTTGTATAGATAAAAGAGTGCCCATTAGATCATTGTAGTATCTCAGAGATACAAATTCTTGATTTTGACTAATTCTGGAATTACTTTCAACATGCTTTGGATCAAGTTCTTGACATGGGTCAATTTCAAAGAAGGGACTTTTTTCTTGGATATCTTCATTAGGAAGTGGCTTAATATTCTCTTGAAGTTTGAGAGGTTTTGGATCAAATGTTGAGATAGGGATTCCTTCAATATCTTTAACCATGAGGTCAAAGGATGTCAATATGTTGTTGGAAGGGCCATTGCTAGACCTTGATGGAAGATTTTGATCATGCTTTGGAATATGTTCTTGAAATATGTCCTCTGACTCATTAGGTGATGTAGAGACATTGTCAACATGATCATTGGTGGATGGATCTTGGTTTATGTCAATGGGATCAAATAATGTTAACACATCTTGAAATAGATCGCTAAAAAGTGGCTCTTGATGAACGACGATTTGATCAATGGATGGGGTAGACATATCTTCAATGTGTTCATTGATGGATTGATTTTGATCATTGTTTTCAACAATTTTGGTGGAGGGATTGTCACTGTTCTCAAACATAGGATTGAATGATGTTAATGTTTCTTGGATTTGATCATTGTTGGGTATCATCAGTGAGTTTTGATCGTGATTGAAAAGTGACTCTTGGTGTGTGGTGATTTGATCATTGGTCAAGGTTGAAACATCTTCAAAGTGCTTATTGATAGATTGATCTTGATTTTTGTTTTCAACAATTGCGGTGGGAATCTATTGCAAGCTTTGTTGTGGGAGTAAGGCCTGCATTTGCTGCTGAGCCAACAACGCTTGTTGTTGGTCATGTTGTTTTTGTGCCAACAAAGCTTTTTGTTGGGCTCTTTGTTGTGCTACTTCTTCTTGGATTGATTGCAATAGTGCGTAGAATTCTGCTTGCGCTTGCGCTTGTTGGGCTACTCGAGCCGCTTGTGCTTGTTGAGCAACTAGCTGTGTAGCTTGTTAGGCTTGGAGTGCCTTTTTGCGGGAAGCTTCTTGTGCAGCTTGCAACATGATGGAGAATGAATTGGTCGTGTTGTATTTTGGCGGTGGTGGTGGTGGTGGTGGTGGTGGTGGAATGGAAATGGTGTTGATTGTTGGGGTTGCTTGGATGGTTTCCATCTGTTTTTGAGATATCGATGGCAAAATGGGATGATTTGGTATGATGTTTTGATTTGGCATGATAGATTAAAATTGAATATTGTTGTGGTTGGGAATCATATTGCCTTGATTTAGGTAACTTTGATTTTGCATGGTGTTACCTTGATTTGAATCAACATATAGAGTTGCCAATATATTGCTAGGATTTTGAACAACATTAGGGGGATTTGCAAACATGTCGACCCCGAAGTTTACCATGTGTGGATTTGAAATGGTCATGTTTGGTAAAGTTGTACTTGGCATGTATGGATTTTGTGGGATAATGTTGTTTGGAAAACTCATGCATTGAGCGTTTGGTTGATAGATTTGCAGATTTGGACTTGGATTGAAATCTACCATTGGGAAAGGTGTTCCAAACTTTGGATTGGGTATGCTCATATTTGTTGTACCATTGATGTTTGTATGAGATAATGCTCCCATGTATGCAGTGTACAAGCTTTGATAATCAAATGGTATTGCAAGGCTTGGATAGTTTGGTTGAATTGAATTGCTCATGATGGATGGATCAAATTTATATTCCATGTCCCTCTTGTGTTGAGATCAAGTTTGAACCATAAAATGAAGATCCATTTTCAAGAATGTAAGAGATGAACCTCTAATCCTTTAGATCGGTCTAAACCTTAGGTTCAAAGAAGCGAAGAACTAGGATAATTGAAGGATCAAAGCGATGATGAGAATGAGATAAATGAAAGATGAGTGATATGGATGAATGGAACTCTTAAAGAAACTTTGAAGGAAATGCTAAACTTTTAGGACTTGATTTGATTGATTCGTGATTGGATTGATGGTTCGACTAGGTGTGTTAAGTCAACCAAAATGTGATGAATGTAATTATAAAACTCTTGGAAGTTGTGTTATCCAAGAGTGAACTCCTACAAGATGGTAGTTTGACTAATTGCATCAAGTCAAACGAGGTGATGATTTGATAAGTTGGCTAAGTGTGTTAAGCCAAACAAGATGAACTCGTAAACCCTAGGAAGTTGTATTATCCAAGAGAGAACTCGTGTATAAGATGATGGTTTGACTAGATGTGTTAAGTCAAACAAAGATGTTTTGATTTCGTCTAAAATTTTAGCATGACAAATGTTTACAAAGTTTCCAAGAGTTGTTGGTGAGGTGACTTTTGACTGATTTTGATGGTTGAGAGATGGGTGAATGTGATTGAATTGATCCTAGACTTGACCTAGAATAACACTTCTTCTTACAAGACCTCGGTGTTGACGAACACGCTATATTTCCTATGAGAGGAAAGTAAACCTTTCAAACAATTCAGGATCTCAAGACGTTCCTCACTAGCTTTCACACTAAGCTTTTTGAACTTCGGTTTTGGGATTTTGATCTTGCAAGAAATCATGTTAGAAAACACATGTGTAATCAAATTTGTCTTTTTCTCTTGTTTAGATTCAATTCTTTTTACCACAAACACTTTCTTGATTATGTTTTGCAAACTAAATGTCCAATATCCTAATTTCCCTTTATCCCACAAAGTGTGTTATGCAGAAATCAAGGAGATCAAGACAAAGGTTATCTATTGTTGACTTCAGTAAGCAAATTAAGATGAAATCCAAATGCTTAGAAGCCTCTAAGGATGAAATCCCTAGGGCAAGCATGAACACTTGAATTCGTCAAAGGTATTTGCTTTCCTAAAGGGTTTTAAATTCTGATGACTTGTTGAATGTTTGTTTTCCACTGTTTCGGATTCAAGCAATGTGTTTTGATTCCAAGCACTTTTTGCTACCCTAGGATGATGAGACAATACCTTGTTGGGTTCCCACTTGGATAAATCCAGCTGCGCATATCTTGTGCGAATGGCTAAATGCTTGACCACACTGGCTCCCCTCCACGGCACTCACTTATTCGGGTTAGCCAAGCATTAGTACCCATGAATCTCCCATGGCATACTTTCCATTTCCACAAAAAGACCGCATGTTATGTGGGGCGGCTTCAGAGGACATGACCTCTTGCACCAACAAGATAGATAAGGTTTTGGCCAATTTCTAAACAAGGGTTCTAATTCGGGCATTCCATTCGTGGGGGATTATCCAACGTCGGCGAGAGTCCATTGCTGTCCATCTCGTCAGAATAATCATCGTGATATTGGCCTTTGTTCCAATATCCACACTTATATCTCGGGTGGAAGTCGCTTGGCTTTAGCGTGTTCCCGGTTGGGTCGTTCCCTTGGGTGATTACTTTTTCCCACAAGGTAGGCCCTCTAAGATAAACAAAAGCGAGCTAACATATTCCGCCATTCACACAACCTTCGTTGAAAAACAAAGGGGAGAATCTCCGCAATATATCGTGCTCACACTCGCATGATTTGTTCAATTTTTAGATCCCAAATTGAAGTGTGGAGGCAATCTTTTATGCAACTTAGGGTCATCAAAAAGACTTTTGATTCTCAAGATCGCTGTGAAGCGTGAGAGAAGCGCATACGCCCTTTTAAATGACACTACTTTGCAAAAAAGTTTACAAAACACAAGGTACACATGTTCAATTTTAAATTCCTCAAAGCAATGATGAGTTCGTTTTAAATGCACCAATTGAAATGTGAAGTTACCTTGCTCAATTTTAATCCCAAATTGAAATCTAGTAAGTATCTAAGGTTCAATTTTAACCAACTTTGAAAATATCAAGTCATTGATTGATTTTAAGCCCTAATCGAAATGTGAGTTGGTTTACAATAGAAAACAAGGGTAGTGATTTGAAGCTCTAAGATTGTTTAAAACAAGCATTAAAAAATGCTTTTTCCAAGTCTCGATTTCAAGAGAAATTTCCAACTTCACTCTAGTCGCCTTTGTTTTCGCTTCAACCTTCAATTTCAATCTCCAATATCAACCTTGATGTTTTAATTTTGATGTCCACACCTTTAGTTTCAACCTATAAAACATCACAAGTTTATCACCAGTAAGAATTATTTCAAGGTGTACATGAAGTATATAACATTACCAAAAATCACACTTGTCCTATAACCCCAAGTTGGAGAACCAAATGATTGGCTATGTAGAAAAAGCTTTGAAAGTTTCTCCACCAATAGTCTAACAACTATATTCCATCACATAGAAAGATCTCTAATATTTATTTCAACAAATCTAAAAAAGATAAGTCAGAATATCAAAGCCTTAGAAGTAACAATTTGGACATCTATTTATTCAAAGAAGTCTAAGAAAAAAATAAAAAAATAAAATAAAATAAAAAATGATAATGTTAGAATATACTCTCAGCCATAATATTTAAAAGACTTGAAGTAGCCACTACCGTAAACATTGTCACCTCAAATGAAAAGTCCAACCAATCGATTCAGATTTCCTGCAAACAAATCAACATTAACTAAAGCTGACCATCCTTTCAAATTGATTTAGATTTCTTGTGAACAGTCTATGAACATGACAATTCGAAATTCTATTATTGACTATGACAGTATATTACGTCAAACCTAATGATCCAGCAACAGTAAGTTCTGACCCTCAGATCTCTAAATACAGACACCCAATGTCAGCGCATTTAATAATGAAAAGACTTATTGCAATTGATTGTTTAGGGACATGACATAGACTGGTGTACATCACATTGGCATGACCTTTCTAGATCTTTTTGGATATTCTCTCTTTTCACTTGAGTTAATCAATTAATGACTGCACTGTTAGTGGCTGGAGAATGTACTCAAAATATGGAAGCATGGACAAAGCACTTTAGAAGAAAGAAGTTGTCTTTCAAAGCAGTGATCATAGATCTGTAGCATGGACACAACACATTAAAAAGGTTACGAACTTTCAAAGCATCGATCGTTCAATATTTAGGCTGCTTCTTTACTAAATATCATGTGAAGATTAATTGTAAGAAACAACGTCAATAGAACAACACAAGAAATGATGCGTTTTCCTGTAGATAGAATTCCCTTTGCCTGCAGCCATCTCTATCCATAAGGGCGCCGACGACAAGAGCTACAATTGTGTCTTCCAGCCTGAAGATGACACGGGTAGCGTCGGCATGTCTCTGGCCCGAGAGCTCATGGTCATAGCAGGGGATGCCTTAAAAATTAACATAACAACTCTTGGCCCACTAGTACTTCCCTTGTCCGAGCAGCTTCTCTTCCTCGACACGCTCAGTTTGTGGATGGTGAATTTTGCAATATCTGCGCAGAATGGATATGTTGAAGAGGCGTTAAATATTTCTTGAGTAAATGCAGGTTGTAGGTGCATTTGATAGGCTCAAAAACAAAAAAGAATTTCAGTAAATGTGATTGGTAAGTGTAACCTGGATTCCACAGCCTTTACCCATAGCCCCTTAATACGGACAGAAGATAGCAGAAGATAAATTCATAAGCTTAATCCATTCACTTCCAGATCTAGGGACGTATGACTTGACAAGCAAAAAACATGGAGAAGCCACAAAATTTTGAAAAGAAACTGATGTGATTGAATACCCAGAAAGTAAAAGGTTAAAGAGGCAAGACTACTACAGCTTAAGGGACAGTTCTTGTTGAAAATAAATATACTCTAAAGCAAAGGCTATCAGTAGGCGTGAAGCCAAATTTCAAACCTTTGCCAGCATCGTCACTGTCCACCAGTGTATACTAACATTTAAACTTAACCGTTGATGCAATGGTAAGAAAAATGACAGTTCCCACCAAGATCTCAGTCACCAATGAATGATATGAGCATTCAATGGCTAAAATAAGGCTATAAAACTACAAACAGATCCATAACTAAACTGATAAACACAGAGTGAATAAATACTAACAGGGGTACACTAAATTAAAGGAACACATAAATAAAGATCAGTACCTTCAATCGAAATTAGGGGCAACATTTTAATTAAGAACATATAAGCAAATAAGATTACAAAATGTCAACAGAGTAGATGATTACAAAAGTTCAATGCCCTCCTTCTAGCGCCAATTATGGGACGATAAAATCTGCAAGTGTGTTAGCACCATGATACAAACAAGATAACAGAAATCACATCCTTATGAGATATTATTTCATAATTCAAATGTAACTAAACATGAACAAAACATGTAAGATATGAAATAAAACTATCCCATATTGGATTGGTGCTCTTTGAGTATGTGAAAGAGCCCTTTCCCAATCCTTGATAAGCTAGGTGAAATAGACAATGAGATGCTTGAACTCAAGTTGCCTATAGTGCAAATACTTTCAAATGTGGCTGTTGTTTTTTTTTTTTGAAAGAGAGAAGCATTCAACTTATAGTTGAACTTGGAGAGATGAGAGGCCAAATTGATGAATGTGGGATCATTCATGGGCCAATGACAAGATGCCACTTTGTCAAGGTGTGAGAGGGTGAGGAATGTGCAAGTCTTGGCCAATGTGCCACTTTCAAATTTGAATTTGAAAGACTTGACATGTTTTGGGGGGATGAAAGGTGTAATAAATGCTATGTTGACTTGTGCAAATAGCATTTAAAACCTTGTTGGAAGGGACAAGTCCTTTTTGGGGGGAAGATTCAAAATGGAAGAATATCATTTTGATGCCCTTTTGAATGAAATTAGAGGAATTAATAAATCAAATAAATGATTTATTGTTGCAAGTGGGTGGGTTAGTTAGGAGTTTGGATTTTGACTCCAGTTGAGTCAAAAGCTAGAGAATGCTAATCATGATTAGAAGTTAATTAATTTAGATTAATTAACTTAGGGGATTTTAGGGATTTGATATTTGATTTTAAATCAGTTTGATTTATTAAATCAAATAAGAAGAACCTTAGGAACTTAATTAAATAATTTGATTTATTTAATTAAGCTTGATGAACCTTAGGATTAAATCAATAAATTGCTTTAATTGATTAGTAGAAGAAACGAATGCATGATGTTAGTTACAGTGGAATGCATAATGTTATTTTTGGATGTCTACAGCGGGCAAGGTCACGAGGTCAACCTCAGCCTATGTCTCACCCACAGTCAAGAAGGTGAAGGCTCAATTTTTCTATCAGATATTATAGTTGGAAAAGATCTAGTTGATATATACACAATAAGTGGATCATAGACTGTTTGGAAGATTAGCGCAATTAGATGCCATCATGTGGGAAGAAATGGTTGCAGGATATGCACATAGTGGATCGCAAATGAAGGTAACTATGTGTGGGAATGTGGCAGCATAGACAAGGCACTTAAAGTAATGGATAGGAGGCCTCAAAGAGAATCTGTTCCACCTCATGGAAGCCACTCAGCCTGCCTGTGTATGGGCTATGAAATGCTTGACAGCAAACTCTCTGCGAATAAGTGTGATCGGCAAGAATAAAAGTTGCATTTACAGACTTACATAAGTACAGTATTGCGTATTTTCTGCAATAGTAGATAGGATTTGTGCATAGTGCGTTATTTAAAAGGATTTAGCAACTCTTTGGTATCACCCATCCATGGTGGTCGGAGGGAAGTGTGCATGTCGGCCTAGGGATTAGAGAGCTGTT
This sequence comes from Sequoiadendron giganteum, assembly GCA_007115665.2. Lineage (NCBI taxonomy): Eukaryota > Viridiplantae > Streptophyta > Pinopsida > Cupressales > Cupressaceae > Sequoiadendron > Sequoiadendron giganteum. The sequence continues at coordinate 186,015,193 of CM021106.1, forward strand.
GTGTGAGGCTTCCACACAAGTCACTATCCAAGTTGAATGCTACATGGATGAGAAACATCCAAAAAAGCTATGCAGTTGTGTGGAGATGAGTGTGCGAGTTGAGATGATCTTCTTACCCAAATTTTGTGCCACAACCTCTTTTGCAAAGAGGCTGAAACCTTCTCAATATAGGGTAACGTAGAAAAAAAAAGAAAGAAGAGAAAGCACATATTCAAAATTCGTGGATTCCAGCGTTGCTGGGATAGATGGCCATTGTATCTCCTTCTATGGCTTGGCAACAACATAGTCACATCCTGGCAACGGCATTTCAAACAAGAGCTTTTCACAAATGGAAGATGACCTTAATCTAAAGGCTTTTTGCAGTGCTACTGATGAAAGTGTAGCTTCTGAAGTCATGAACAAACTTTCATAGCCAAAGGACTAAAGCGTGCCCTAGATAGATGTAGCTCTTTTTTTTTTTTTTTTTTTCTTACATATGTTAGAAAAAGATTGCTTATCAATATGAATATTACAAACTACAACTATTACATAGTATGTGAAAAATCTAATTTCTTTGTATTTTATGTTTTATCATCAAGAAATCAGAGCGATATGAATATAGATCTTTCAAAAGTATTAAGAAATTAGATTACTATGAAAATCTATTTTTCTGTTATCCTATAAATGTCAAGATATCAAATTTGTCACACAATATCTATTAGCAGTATTTGTAAGAAAAAGGGGTAGAATCTATTCAGGATGCGTTCTAATCTCATGACCATAAAAGTGTACAGGTGCCTTATGAATACCAAAATATCAAGAAATGAGATTTGTTATATAATATTCAGTATCCGTTAATAGCATTATGGGCCTATGTATTTTAGAAAATTTTGACAAAAATTCTATAAGGACTGAAATACAGATATCCAAATCCCCATTTTTTTTTTTCAAAAGCATTTAAAACCCCATATTTGAAAGCTATTTTGTTTAGAACCTTATATTCATTTAGAAAATCAGTGTAAGATTAACAAAATGAAAAGAAAGCTTATTGAGGTGCCCTCCTTGTAGCGCCATTTGTGGGATGTCAAAATCTGCAAGATAGACTTAAACCATTTCATGTTGTTAGCACAAAAGTCAGTTTAAATCAGCAAACTTAAACAGCCCTATGAAATATGTAGAATCATGTTAAACCATACAAACGAAAACAATGCAAAAAAACATGAATCCCTCCTATCCCATAGTGGATTGGTGCTATCCTTTGTGTAGAAGGTAGCCCTTTCCCAATCCCTTGATAAGCAAAACTGCCAAAATAATAGTGATGAAGAGCAAGATATCCTCTCAAATGAAGAGAGTAACCTTGCAATCAGAAAATGAGTTGTTAAGCAAATGGTGTGGTGATGAACAAGATTAGTTCTCTTATGAAGAGAATAACCTTGCAAGTGAGAATGTGTTGTGTGTTGTTGATGATTTGTGTTGAAATGCTTTGCATTTTATAGATTCAAGATTAGGAAGAGTGATAGATTTGGATGAATGTGGGATCATTCATGAGCCAATGACAAGATGCCACTTGTCAAAGTGTGAGAGGGTGAGGAATGTGCAAGCCTTGGCCAATGTGCCAATTTGAAATTCAAATTTGGATGAGAAGACATGAAAGGTGCATTAAATGCCAAATTTGACTTGTGCAAATAGCATTTAATACCTTGTTGGAAGGGACAAGTCCTTTTTGGGGGGAAGATTCAAATTGGAAGAATATTATTCCATTTTGAATGTAATTAGAGGAAATAATAAATCAAATAAATGATTTATTGGTGCAAGTGGGTGGGTTAGTTAAGAGTTTGGATTTGACTCTAGTTGAGTCAAAAGCTAGAGAATGATAATCATGATTAGAAGTTAATAAAATGTAGATTAATTAACTTGGATGATATTAGGAGGTGACATTTGATTAAATCAATTTGATTTATTAAATCAAATGAGAAGAACATAAGGATTAAATAATTTTATTTATTTAATGAACCTTAGGAAATTAATCAATAAATTGCTTTAATTGATTAATAGCTGAAATGAATGTTAATTTGTATGATGCATGATTGTTATTTTTGCATGTCTACAGATATATCTTTTTTAACCAATCTGCAATGAATTTCATTTACCTCTAGCTGTGGCCTCATCCTCTTTCGATGTACCTATTTTTTTTTTCTCTCTATCTTATGCCCACTCCTCTCAGTTGCATGCTTATCTCCTTTCTTTCTTTGAGTTTCCATTTTTTTTCTCATTACTGCACGCCATACTCTCACTTTTCTCCTTGCTACCATGCCATGCGACTCTTATCTTCTCCTTCCATGCCTTCTATCTCCATTTTTTTCTTCCCTATGGCATCTTTTTATGGCTGTGTGGATTTGATTTTTAATGGTGCCTCTCTTTCTTGGCTATGCACCCCTATTCACTCTCCAATCTCATGCCCAGCCACTCCCAATTATCTATATAGCTTCAATCTACCTTTTTTTTAACTTAAAAACTTCTTTCTAATTTTATTTATTTTTTAAAATATGTGTATGCTTATATGAATTTATCTTCTTATATTCAATCCGGCGTTTAGAAGGTTAAAAATTGTAATAATTTAAAATATGTTATGTGAAATATTGTCATTAGTAAATAATACAATATTGCCTGGCCACGATGTCTTGTTCAGCCCCAAATTTTAAAATAAATCTAAAATCCTTTTTACTCCCCTCAACTAACTATTTTCATTTCCCATCATTTTTAGTTTACTAAGTATTAATAATTGGAAACAAACCAAGGCCAAAAACCATAAATACAACTTTCGTATAAATAAAATTAGACAAAATGTATTACATTTTTTAAAAGTAATATTTAGCTTTATAATTAGTTTGGAGGGAACTTGGAAATAGAAATAAATTAAATATTCATCAAAGATTCATATTTTTGTGTTAGGTTTTTAAGAGGCTTTCTTGGAGACATCTTTTCATTCAAGTAGTATTCAATAACTTTCCATGTTCAGTGAATTGAGTTGCCCCATTCATAAATGAAACACCTTTAAACATTATTATTACCCTGTTGCATTGCATTTTAATTCAATCAAACCGTGCTTTTTACAATAACTATTTTTAGGAAAATTTTATTTTTATCCACTATAGAATGGGAATAAAAAACTTAGGTAAAAAATAAATACATTATATATTTGCAATGTTATATATTTGATGTGCATTATTTTACAAGCAATTCATATTAAAAAATTCTATGTAGTAAAAGGAAAATATTTTTAGGTAAACTTTGTTTGAGGCATTAATATATGTTCTTTTGTGTAGTATTTTTTCACAAAGCCAAATTTTCTTCAAAGTCAAGTGCAAGAGAATATTATATTGTGCATTTAGATTAGTTAATTTTTTATTTTTTTTTATTTTAAAATGTAAAACATGTCATTAATTTTATATCAATTCTAATTATAATTCTATCTCAAATTCTAAAGTTAGAATTATAATTATAATTCCAATTTTAAAGTTAGAATTAGAATTAGAATTAGAATTTTAAAGTTACAATTAGAATTAGAAATTGAATTTAGAATTAGAATTTGGTGTGCAATCAAATTAGTTAAATTAGTATTTGGATTCTAATTTTAAAGAGAATTAGAATTAGAATTAGAATTTCAATTCTAATTTTAAAGTCAGAATTAGAATTAGAATTCCAATTTCAATTCTAATTTAATTTTGATTTTAAAATGTAAAACATGCCATTTATTTTATATCAATTCTAATTCTAATTCTATCTCTAAAAGTGAGAATTAGAACTCTAATTGTAAAGTTAGAATTAAAATTATCTATGTTTGAAAATAATCTAAGGTTAGGGTTAGTCTTAAAATAAATCTATGTTTGAAAATAATCATCAAAGTCAACCAATTTTTTTTATAATAATTAAATTTATCTTAAGTTAACATAGTCATGAAATTATAAAAAATTATTAACATCAACTAATATTCACCTATGTGGCATAATAAATTATTATATACTTACAATAGAAACACTAATCGTAACCTTTATTAAATAGAAAATAGAAAATAAAGTATATAAAAACCCTAATTGAATATTACACCTAATCTTGATAATAATTTTGAAGATGTAAAATTAAATCTTAAGTTATCATGGTCATGAAATTATTAAAATTTAGTAACATCACTATGATGAATTGTGCAGCCTTAGACTATTGAAGAATGAATCAATAGAAGGAAGAAATCAACAAAATTATGGTGTTTATGATGGACCATTTATTGACATTGTGAATGACCATATCATTGAACATGTCACGAAAACATTACCTACAAACAAATTGATTATGGATTATAGTGAATTATTCATTCAAAATTATGGAATAGATAAATCAAAAATATTTCAAAGGACAAGGCAAAGGACATTGAAGAAGACTTCAAAGACTTCTGAAATTTGAGAGTAGATAAATTTTACATCTTCAACTTTTTTTGAATTTTGTAATAATTATTATTTTAATAGTTAATTTTGATTTTGGAATTTTCTAATAATTATTATTTTAATAGTTAATCTTAATTTTATTATTAATGTATGATTTTATTTTGTTGTTGATTTGTATTATATATAGTTTCATTAGGATAAGGAAAATATTGTATAAAATCATTGAAATATAAGAAAATTATATAAAATTAATTTGTGTTGAATTTTTTATTACTAAAAGAAGATTTATTGTTATATTATTCTATTGTGTTAATAGATAAGATATAAGACTTAAGATTTAAACAAGAAACAATTTAATGATCGAAGAAAATCAAAGAGGTTTGATCAAATAAAAATATCAAAATTAGAGATTTGGTCACAAAGATTTGATTAAAATATCAAATAAACAAATCAAAGATAAAAATGTAAATTAAAAGACCAAAGAGATTTAATCGCAAAGAGAAATCAAAGACAAAAGATAAATAAAAAATGATCACAAAGATTCAAATAAATTATAAAAGATCAAATAAATAAGTCAAAAATAAAAATAAAATAAAAGATTAAATATATAAATAAAAAGATTGAAGATAAATCAGAGATTTTATCATAAAGATAAATCAATCAAAAAGAAAAAACAAAGATTTAAAATATAAATCAATAAGAAATACTAAATAAAAAAAACCTCACAAAGATTTAAAAAGATTTAAGATAAATTAGAGATTTTATCACAAAGATAAATCAATAAAAAATAAAAAATAAAGATTTAAAATATAAATCAATAAGAAATACTAAATAAAAAAAACCTAACAAAGATTTGAATACATAAGGTTAAATTAGGGTTTTGGATAGGGTTTAATTACACTTAGGGTTCAATTATGGTTATGATTCAATTAGGGTTAGAGTTCAATTAGGATTATAGTTATGGTCAAGTATAAGGTTCAATTAGATTAACTATTGGGGTTAGGGTTAGGGTACAATTTGGGTTAGGCTTACTATTAGGGTTGAACTAGGGTTAAGATTAAATTAGGTTGAAGGTTATTGTTCAATTAGGGTTAGTGTTCAATTAAGGTTATGATTGTGGTTAGGGTTAGGGTTAGTGTTCTATAATAAATCTTGAGGTTAGGGTTACAATTGGAGTTCAAATAGAGTTATGCTAAAGGTTAAGTTTATGATTCAATTAGGGTTCGGATTAGGACTACCATGCAATTAGGGTTTTATTATTAATGTTGAATTAGAGTTATTATTAGGGTTTGGGTGCAATTAGGGTTTATTTTAAGGTTGAATTAGGGTTAAAACTAGGATTCAATTAGGGTTATAATTAGGGTTATAAAGTTTTATTGTTCAATTACAGTTTAACTATGGTAAGCGTTAGGATTCAATTGTGCTTAGGATTCAATTAAAGTTAGGGTTCAAATAGGGTTAGTATTAGTGTTAGGGTTAGGGTCCAATTAGGCTTAGAGTTAGGGTAAGAGTTAGGACTATGATTAGTCTTAGGTTTAGGGTTCAATTATGGGTAGGATTCTATTATAAAGCTTGGGGTTAGGGTTATAGTTGAGTTTCAAATAGGGTTATGATCAAGGTTAGGTGTAAGATTCAATTAGAATTAAATTTAAGTTAGGATTATAGTTAGGTTTCAATTAGAATTAGTGTAAGGTTAGTGTTACCTGGTTACGACCCAATTAGGGTTAGGATTAAAATATTGTTTAGAGTTAGGATTAGAGTTCAATTAGGGTTAGGGTTAGATTTTAATTATGATTATGGTTAGTCTAATTTACAAATTAGCATTCAATTAGGGTTATAATTAGGGTCAATATTAGGGTTAAGATTAGAGATGGAATTGGGATTAGGGTTAGGGTTAGGGTTAGAGATAGGGTTAGGATTAGGGTTATGGTTTGTGTTAGAAATAGAAATAAAATTAAAATTAGAGTTAGGGTTAGAGATAGTGTAAGAGTTAGGGTTAGGGTTATAGTTAAAGATAAAATTAGGATTAGAGTTACAATGAGGATTGAAAATATAATTATGATTAGTGTTGTAGTTAGTGTTGTAGTTAGTGTTAGTGTTAGGGTTAGGGTAAGGGTTAGGGTTAGGGTTAGGGTTAGGGTTAGAGATAGAATTAAAACTAGGTAACACCTTTTATATATGCTAATCCCAATCCTAACTGTACTATTCATCTTAAATATAATCCTAAACCTAACCCTATTCATAATGATAGCACTAATCATAATCGTAACTCTAACCCTAACCCAAATTTTAACTCTAAGTCTAATCATAATCATAACCCTAACCCTAACCTTAATCTTACTACTAAGGTGAACCCAACTCTAATCCCAATTTTAACTCTAACCCTAACTCTATTCATATCCCTAACTGTTATAATAACCCTAACACTAATCCTAATCATAACCCTAACCCTGACGTTAACCCTAAGCCTAATAATTTTGTCTTCCATTTCGTGTTGTGAATGCTACTAGCTTATATATATCTAATAACCATATCTTTAATTCTAATTATAACTCTAGCCCTAATTCTATTTATAACGCTAACCATAACTATATTCTATAATTCATAATCTTATTTTAAGACTAACCCTAACCTTATTTAAAATTTAACCCTAAGACTAACCCTAATTAAACACTAACCCTAACATTATTTGAATGTTAACCATAGTTTAATTTTAGCACTAACTCAAAGATTTCCCCTAATTCAACCCTAACCCTAACTCAAAGGTTTTTCCCTAATTGAACCCTATTTTAAATTTGAACCTCAACCCTAATAAAAATTTGAACCTAACCATTTTTGACCCCTAACCATAACTTATATTAAATATACTAAAATATTATTATTTATCTAATAATATAATAAAATAATGTTGTATAATTATATATTAATTCATGTTATGTGTTGCGTCCCGATTGCTAAATACACCTTGAAAGATGATAAATAATTGTTCCATTTTTTGTCAATAAAAAATTATTTTTGACTGTTAAATTATTTTATTGTTCTTAAATTAATAATTTAGAGTGATTTGATAAAGATATTTATCAACAGTTAATATTAATGGTCAAATAACTTTATTTTTCTTGATTTTGTTGTTCTTAAATAATTGATTAAGTAATTGAACAAAGATGTTTACCAATGTTTAGTATTAGATACGTCAAATTTATATCTGTAACAAGTATTTATTGTGTTTAATTAAAAAGGTTCATATTAATGACAGTTTTTTTCCTTCACCTACAATATATATAAATAAAATTTGACAAATTAATAATAAAAAATAACTTATTTAATATAAATTTATTCAATTTATCTCTCTTTTTTTTATTATCTTAAAAATAATATTTTTAATTAATTTCTTCACAAAATAAAATCACTCACCGACAGAAATAAAAAATCTACAATATTTCCCTCTCAAAGGCAACAGAATATACGTACATCGTATGTTTTTTAGAAATGTCATTAATCCTCTACAACACTCAGTTCTTTTACACATCTTGACAACGAGGTGAATTGAATGTACAATGTTTTAGACAAGACTCTTCCTTTTGTTATTTAAAGATTTGCGGATTCCTCTTTTCATGGGTAGAGGGTCCACAACTCTAGGGATTTTTTTTATTGGCCATAACGATTGTATATAGTTTTGTGTTTCTACCTACTTTATGTAGTATTACAATGGTGGAAGTAATTTATAATTTATTATATCTTTATATATAATTTTTTAAATAAAAGTTGGTATAGAATTTGTGTTTTATAAAATCTTGAGTCTTTATATGTTTGGATTCATCTTCTATTTTTGGAGATCAAGTTCGTAAGTTTAATTTTAAATCTGCTTTTGATTTTTTAAATATTAATTATGAAATAAGTATATTTTTTTTATTAATTGTTATTTATAAATTCAAGCATAAAATATTTGACTTTTGATGTTAAAGTATTATATAAAAACATAAATTCTATTTTATTTTAAACTTTTATCAATTATAAACTATTTATTAGTTAACAAGTCTATTCATATATGGGAAATATAGAAAAACTCACTATTTTATTTTTTGTATATTCAAATTGTTCAAAATTGTTAATAGATGAAAGTAGCGTGCCCCACTTTTTGATAATTTTAAGCCCCACTAAAATCAACATTCACCATATGCTATCTATTATAATAAATAATTCATGAATAAACTAAGAATGAAGCAGTTAATGATTTGTGACATTTTCTACATAGATTAAATTTTATTTTATTTTTTAAAGAATTAAAAGATGTTTGATTAATTTTCAATAATATCTTAAAATTATAATTAAATAAATCATTAACTACAATATCCAGTGCACAAATTTATAATTAAATATTTTATTTTTATCAATTTTCCATTAGTAATAATAGAAATTTAGATCTCTATTTTATCATAATGCATTTATCTTAGTATAATTATTCAAATTAATTTATTTTCTATTGAAACTAGAACATTTCTATGAAATATCATTTATTTTTAACTTTTTTTAAAGTAGTTTGTTATTTTCTCCAATGTCTTGAATAAAGGTCACTATCATATTTACATGACCTATGTTGATTATAAAATAAAAAAGAACATATTAGAAAAAATATAATGTATATTATACATTTTGAAAAGCTAAGAGTATCACCTACATACCTATAAAATTTCAACATGTAGATATGAATGAAAATATTGCCACAAGAATGCCGCATAGACATGTCAAATCAAAGTAACTTAGAACTAACACCATTGCAAGTTAGATTGAATCCTTGAATATATTAAATGAACCCCCAAGTGCAATTTTATAAAACCATAATTAATGTATCATTTGCACTTGAAGAAAATTGAAAATTCATGTTAGAGAACAATTCAAAATTAAAATTTATGAGAAAAATAGATGAATTAAAACTTAATGGTCATATCGTATGGAAAAAAATTTGAAATAAATATACATATAAATGTGAGATATTCAAGTACAAGATAAGGGTCATTTCTTAGTTTTATATTTGAGAGTTTAATTATTTTATGCAAATTTAATTATGTATCTTATATAAGTTTGATTATTTATTAAAATTAGATCAAGTTTTATAATTGAAGGATTGTATAGAAAATATTAAATTATTTTGAATTCCCTCACCATATTTATTCTATAAGATTTTATTATATATATATAATTTTATAACTTTTATAGGCTTTTTGAAAAATACATTATTTTTAATTTTTAATTAGATGGTGGCATATAATTTGATATGCCACAAATTAATTAAAAATTTGATATAATTTTTTTATAAATAATTAAAATATATATTTTTGTTAAATTATTATTCATTTTAATTATTGTTAAGCTAATAATATTTTTTATTTTATTATATATAGATGATCTATATATATTCTAACAGATACACACATATAATCTCTATTCTAAGAAACATGTATTCATTGATACATATCTGTGAATAGTTTTAAAATATTATATAAATATCATTATAATCTATCAAAAAAATTAAAATCATTCATCTAACCACTAATTAATTCATAAATTCTATCATTAATTGATTTACTTATAAAAATAAAATATTACTTTTATTATTCAATTAATTAAAATATTTCATTATTCGTAAATATCTAAATTAATAATTAAAACATACTTTTAAATCAAATATTTATAAAAAAAAATTAATAAATATTAAAATCAAACAAAATAAAATAATTAACTAATTTCTCAAAATGGTTAGTAAATTATTAAAAAAATAATAAATTATAAGAGAAAATAAAATAAATTAATTCAATATATTAATAAATCAAAACATATCAATTAATAATAGTTGTCCCATCTTCATCGTATTAATTGAGATCAATCATTTTATCTTCACAAAAAAAATTATAAATAATGCTAGGGGAGAAGACCCACTATCCGCCCCCCATTGAATAACCGCCACCTCCATGCTATCTCCACCCCCCCAAAAAAAATTAACTTTGATCCATTAAAAAACTTTATTTGAACAAATAAAAAATTACAACAACATAAATGGTTACTCATAACACAATGAGTAACTCACCAATCATAATAGACAGCTAAACATGCTTTTGCATTTATAAAAAAGGTCAACTTGCACATAAAAAGGCTCATTTACAATTTAATTTAAAAAATTTACTGTTACAAATACCCCCACTTGCAAATCTTTATTCCTCATTACATTTTTATTTACAACTACACATGCACACTTAATGGTGCTTTACATGACATAATCATAATCTTCTATTAACTCTATGGGATTTGAAATGCACAGTCTTCCACACACTCCCTGACAGATATATGTATTTATTTCAGGGTTTATATCATGGTTTATATTTTTCATTTATTTTTGCATATATGTGTATTTATATTTGTGTATATTTGGTCATTTATCAGGGTTTAATATGTATATATATATATATATATTTGTGCATATATACATGTGTATATATATATGTATGTGTGTATTATGTATTTAAAAACATATACACAGATATATACAAATACATACATACAGATACTTACATATATATACATATAAACATGTATATATATACGTATATACATACACAAACACACACACACACACATATATATATATTTATATACATATATAACACTGTTTAAATATGTTTCTTTTGGCTATCCAATACAATAGATTAGCATTTGTTTATATTTTTATACTTTTCATTGCACATACAATAGCCAACATACATATATTTGTCATTTTGCATTATGTGTCTCTTGTTCATTCAGCAAATCGATATATATGTGTGTATCCTTTGTCTATCCTTTGATAATGCAAACAATGGTACTAGTTAATCATTTTCTTTTGCATCTTATTGAATTTGGACAAGAATGTGTACAATTTTAATTATATATATATATATATATATATATAACACAACTTATTCAATTTGTAGATGAATGTGTATAATGATATATAACACAACTTATTGAATTTTTTGTGTGTTTGAATTTGTAAATGAATATGTACAATGTATTATACATTCATTTAAAAATTATGTGTCTTTTGTCTTTAGTTCATTGAGCAAATTGATATATATGTTTGTATCCTTTAACTATCCTTTCAAAATGCAAACAATGGTACTAGTTAATCATTCTCTTCTGCATCTTTCACGACCCATGATGGGTTTATTTGATGATTGAAACATTATTACTACTTGTTTATGAAATAAATCATTCATTTTACTCGCCTTTTCGCCATGTTTTGTTTGATTTTTATGGGTCGTGGTGCTGATTTTTTTCCCACATTGTATGTATGTATGTATGTACATACATACATACATACATACATACATACAATTACATATATGTATGTATGTATATATAAAGTCATTTGTCCATGCTGTGAGGTAACAACAAACATCATTCTCCTTTCAAAGTGTATGTATGTATGCACATACATACATACACACACACACACACACACATATATGTATAGTGTATGTATGTATGTATGTATGTATGTATGTATGTGTATGTATGTATATATATATGTATGTATGCTGGTGTTTTACACACGGGTTCTTTTGGGGTTAAATGATTTTCTCTCCCTATTTTACTGCACGCTCACGACCTGGTAAGGTCGACTGTCTCATGATTTTGTCTCCAGAAATGATGAGAAATTTTGTGGGTTTGACCACATGTCTGCAAAATAATATTTTTTGGTCTGCTTCGACCTTTTTATAAAAAACCCATGTCACTATGGGCAAAAATCAGCAAACCCATTTAAAATACATATGTATTTGTGAAAACCCTTAATACTTATGTACTTGAAGGAATTATTCTCATGATACCCTTGGCTGAAATATTTCACATCTATTTAAAAACGCAATTTTGTATTTCTGCAAGTGAGGAATTATTATTATGAAACCCTTGGTTAATTTCTTGTGCACATTTCTAAAAACCAAAGTGTGTAATTGATCTACCTCTGTTAAAATTAATATCCTATTGCTCTTGAATACAACACAACTTCTTTCATTTTCTGTACAATGTGATTTGAACATTGATACATATACATACATATATCTATATATATATGTATATGTACAGATATATGCATACATGTAACTATGTAATTATATGTATACACAGATACATGTATACATATATCTATACAAATACATATAAATACATCTATATTTACGTATATATATATATATATATATATATATATATATATATGTAAAACCAAATTAAATGATGGAAAGGAATCAGATACCCAAAAAAAAAACATTACTCATGCATCAATCAGACCCCAAATGAAGTCTAATTGGGATTTAATGTGTTTGTTGTCTGATGCTAAAGTAAGGAGATTAATATGTAGGATTGATTTTTAATGGGTGCCAAAATGATTTTATAAGGTTCTAATGTGAATTAGACCCACTGACAATGATTATTTTTCTGACACTTTATGGCTTACAATGTACAGGATTAGTTACAACCATGGCACCAGGGAAGAAGAGGAAAAGATCGACTAGGAGGTTCTTGATTAGAGTACCTCGTGGAGTGACATTCAATGTTCCAGATGTTGTTGATGAAGAGCTAGTAGTAAACATCAACGAGGAAGTTATTTCTGAAAATGCACAACAAACCAATGAAAATGATGGTTTTGAACCTGTTGTTCATAAAATTGAGGTAGAATTGGAACCCCCACCTACTGACCATGTGACAACCCCATATCTATGAATGAAAATTTGGTCTATGGATGACATGGAAAAATCCATTGCAAATGTTTAGGACAATCGAATGTCAATCAGAGGTTCAACAATCAAATGGGGAATCTCGCCTAGTAGTTTGCGGGCATGGCTCAATGGTGTGGCATCCACAAAAAGGAGGGGGCCACAAACAATCCTAATTGATGAAGAAGAAGTTGAAATTGTGCAGTGGTGTAAAGATATGGCTAATATTGGCCATGGCCTTCAAGTGTCACAACTTAAGTCAACAGAGGACCAAATGGTTGGAGCGAGGCCTAACCCATTCACAAATGGGATACCAGGTAGGCCATGGTGGTTTGGCTTTCGTCAAAGGCATCCCGATCTAATGATTCAAACACCTGAAGGAGTGGACACAGATCGAGCTATAATGCTACGCCCAGAAATAGTTTCTTCATTCTATGATAACTTAGAGGAGTTGTACAACAAGCATAATTATGGGCCCAACAAAATATGGAACTATGATGAAACAGGTGTGCAAGCTGGTAGAAATTGTGCAATGAGAGTTATTGCAAAAAAAAAGGACAAAATGTGTTCCACAATTAATTTCTAAAAGTAGAGAATGGATCACTGTTCTAGCTTGTGTTAGTGCAGTAGGTCAAGCTATACCTGGTTACTATTTGTTCAAGTCCAAAAGGAACATCATAAACTATATTGTTAACTGTGATCTAAGGGCATGCATGGCAATCCAAGAGCATGCTTGGATGACCAAAGAATTATTTATGGAATGGTTTCAAACACTTTACAAGAAATTTCTCAGGAGGGGTGTCACCAACCAACAAACAACTTCTCATCTTTGACGGTCATGGCAGCCATGTGGCATTCAAAATAGTCGAAGAAGTAAAGACTATGGGAATAGATTTGCTCACACTTCCAACACATTGTAGCCCCTTGATGTTAGTGTGTTCTCACCATTTAAGAACTATTTCAAACAAAAAAGGAGTATATGGCGAGCTCTAAAAATCCTCAACTTGGCATTAGAAGGGTAGAGTTGGCAACACTTGCCAGCAAAGCTTTTGCACAAGCTTTGACTCCTAATAACATTGCAAGTGGTTTTAGAAGAACGGGAATTTGGCCATTAGATCGACATGCACTTGACTTGGATATGGGGCCAAGCTAAGCTTTCATGGTTGAAGAAACATAGGGTGATACAGTTGATGATGAGGCACAATTCATGGCAACTGAGACTTGTTTGAGGATAGCAGGTTGGAATGAGGAACAAATTGGACATTTTGTGGACACCTTTTCTACAAGCATTCCCCCAAATCCAACAAATGAAGAAGGATATTGCCCAGAAAACATTGAGGCAACAAAAATTGATCAAGAACCAACAGTTTAATCATGTAATCATCAAGCTAAAAATGAAGAGAGTCTCAATCTGCCATCTAAATTTCAAGATGTTGCTTTGAACCTAGGGGTGCATCTCAATTTCAGTCAAGTGGATGAAGGGTTGTCCATGTCATCACCACCAAATGTTGATCCAGAAGATGTCATCCATTACTTCATAACTGAGAGAAATTGGGAGGCTAAAAATCATGATGACGATGGAGTCAAAGGTAATGACTCAAGCGACGAAGAGGCTGAATATGTGTCATGCACACAAGTTAATGATCAACAACCAGCAGGTAGGAGAAGCATTTTTTTGTAACTCCCAACGAAAAGGGTGCACCAATCACCTAATTGAGGTCACCATGGGGTCCTATGCCTTAGTAGGTAGTCTCAAATTTTGACATCAGATGATTTCTTCAATTTGTTGAATAAACAAGAGGCACATAAATGAAGAAACCAAGAATTGCAGCAAAGGAAAAGGAAGCAAAGCTCGCACAGAGGGTGTCATGTACTGATTTTATCGATGATTAAATGCAATTATTAATCATGATATTTTTAATGTTTATGATAGATGATTATTTAAATTGAAATTGAAATTTAAATGCAAATAAAATGATTTAAATTCATTAATATGAAATTTGGGGTTTGTCATTGTTGATGAAAATTTAAGTGCAAGTGAACGCTGGAACAGGTGAACGAGAATGAAGGCGAGAACATTGATCAGGTAGAGTCATTTTAGCCATTAGACGTTAGTGAGGATGATGGAATCTCACACACCACTTAGTTATTATTAATCTATTTTCGTGATGATTAAATGGTTTAAATTTTAATGGTTATTATGACTATGCTTTTGCTTGAACGTAATTGTGAAAATGAATATGTTTGTTACGAAATGGAAGATTGATTGTTTCTGAATTTGATTATATTATGTTATTGCATGGAATGAAAATAAAAATGTAATTTTTGTGTTATTGGTTTATTTGTTCTTTTCGCAAATAATAAATGAAAGTAAAAATAAATGTTTAAAAAGAAATAGATATTTCTATTAGATTTAGTATTAAATGAAAGTGGAAAAATATGTATAAATAATTATATATATTAAATTAAGTTATTTAAAACAAAGAGAAAACAGCAATACGTTTGCAATTGAAATTGAATTGAAAACAAATATCTTTCAATCAATTTTTGACATGCAATCATGAATAGAACTGGGAGTTTTGTCCACCATTTTTTTGGAGATCAAGCATGAATAGTGGATTTGACTTTATTGTTAACTTGACCATTCGTAAGAATTGAAAACACAGAAGAGTAAATCCGTTTTTGGTAGAGATAGGGAGATCTAGGCTTTAAGAAAAGTTGTTTTTATTATATACACTACTCTGCTCACTTCCCAGGCGCAGAGAAGAGAGAGAGCTTTTGTTTTTTATTAACTTTCCATTTATCTTACCTTCCATGTGCAACTAGTAGAAATGAAAAACAAAAGTCTGCCAAAGGATACGCATGTGAGGAGAGGCAAAAATCCATTTTTGGGAGGGAAGGTAGACAAAACAGATTTTGTTTTTATCTTTTTGGGAAGATTGATCCCCATGCATGGCCAGGAGGAGTTTGGTTTTGTTTTAAAAAAAAATTGAGAACTTTGAAGGGTGCGTAGAAGAAGTAAGGAAGGCGGCCTGAAGGAGAAGAGGAAAACATGAATCCTCCTTCATCACACCCAAGTAGCAGGAACAACATCGAGAATAGGAAAGGAAGAGATGCGGCCAAAAAGAGGGAGAGCACAAACAGTGAAAAAATTCTGGCTTCCATCATATAGGAGTAAGGAAGTAACAAGAACAACAGGAGGGAAAATTTGACGGAGGAAACACATAGGTAGATTCAAATGAAAACTGGTTATTTCTCAAATTCACAATCTTGTTTAAAATCTAAGTTTAATTCTTTCTTTTATTCTTGTATTTTAACTATTGAAAACATATCACTATTTGTATCAAATTTAGGAGAAAGTTAAAACACCAAACTGTGTTTTTATCAGAAAACTATTCAACAACTTGAATAGAAAACTACAAAAAGATAGTAGATTTATTTATTTTTAGAAAATTCTGATTAATATATTGAAAATGTGCAAACGTAAAACATACTGTTTTAGATCTATTTAAATTTAGAAATTCTTGAAAAAAATCAAAATTGTCAGAGAGATAAATTTTCAAAACAAAAGAAACAGAAAAGATAGGGAAACTTTCGCAGAATTATCATAGTTGAATGTTTTTGGTTTCAATAAAATTTCCAGAATAATAAGATTAAATAACTTTTGTGTATTTAAATATGCTTGAAAAGTAAGAGTTAAACTTGATAAATCTGTAGGAATGATTCTATAATTGCCTACGAAACAAAATTAAATATGGAGTTTTTATGTTTTTGCAAAGATAATATTTTAATGGAAATATGAAAAACAGAAAAGAAAGAAAGTAACGTAAAAATATAATTACTTCGAAATTAAATGAATTAGAGAAAGGCTATATTGAAGAGTAGTTAAATTTTATGAATAAATGAACCGAAAGAATGTGTGCTCATTTATTCATTTCTTGTTTTATATGTACTTACTTACATGCTTGAGATACATCTTCTTTTATTTTATTTTATTTTATTTATTTTGAATATAAACATTATGTTATTTGTGATTTAAATTGTGAAATTACTGCAATAAAACCATGTTTCCTTGAAAATAAAAGTGCAGTTAAGACGTTTGTGAAAGACATGATCTTTATTTTGAATGGAACCATACATACTTGATAATTGAATGTGCACGTCATGTGTTGGGAAATTTACCTTCCGAGACGGGTTTCGAATATGGATTTTTAGAGAGCATAGTTTTTCTTTTCCAAAACTACTATTATTTGTCATGCATGACATTTTACTTGGCCAAGTAACTTAAGAACCATTGAAATAGATGGAATATTTATAACTCTCTACCATATCCTAGTATCGAACTTGCTTGTTTCTTAAATGAACTAGAAAAATGAAAATGCTTGTGGATTTACTAATTATACTAGGCACGCATCAGATTCCATCCTACTTGTCGACTTCTTTTTGCTAAGCGATTCGTGCAGGGTCGGGTATTCTTTGAATGACTAAGGAATTTCGAGGAAGCGTAAGCTTCGAGTTGGGCGAAAAAAGCACCTGATCCTTGTTCTCATCTTCATGTTTGAAGATATGCTATTGGATTGAAGATCAAATGAAGATTTCTTCATATATGTGTTATATTTCATTATTGTATGATTATTGTAGAGCTTAAGGTGAACAGAATGCCTAAGTCTTGAATTGTAAATTTCTTTTACAATGTTATTATATTATTAGAAGTCATGAAAGATGAAACGTATTTGAAATAAATTGGATGTATTATGAATCTTATTGTAGACTTTAAGTCAATATTTTGGAATCTTTTGGATTTTATGTAATCTAATGAATGGAGTTTCGACTTTCTTTGGAATATAAATAAATTTATTTAAGGAATTGCCAATGTTTAAAATTAAAGAGTTTTGCTCTTTACATTTGGTATCAGAGCCCTAGGTTTAAACACTAGGGTCCTTTGTCCATTACGCTTAAAAAACATTCGTTGATGTAGGAATTGTTGATACATAATAGGTTCAAGAGGAAAAGGAGCTACTGCAAGTAATGAGAATGACAGGTTGGATCAGATTCTCAATCTTTTGAATCAACAAGGTTCCAAAATGGATAATCTTGAACAAGAAGTTCGAGGAGTTAGGGAAGGACAAAACCCTTGGAACGAAATTCCCCAAAATCAGGAGCAACCCGCTAATGAAAATCCAAGGGTTGAAGAAGTACCAAATCCTCAAGCTAGGATTGAAGGGGAATTGGCAAAAGACTTGAAAAGGGTAGCGTCGCCCAAGTTTGATGGTAAGACAATTGGTGATGGAGCAGAAGCTTAGGTAATTGAGATGGAAAAGTACTTTGAGCTCAGGAATATGTCTAATGAGACCAAGGCAGTTTGGGCTACATATCAGCTTATTGGAGAAGTTGCTACTTGGTGGGATAATGAGAAGATTGAGAAGAAGCTACTACCAGGATGGCTCAATATGGAAACCGAGCAGAGAAGAGGGTAGATACATGTCTATCTTGCAGCGATTTAGAGCTATCTAATTTCCAAACCCAAGTTAACCTATATGTAGCATCATTGGATTCATATGATGTGATCCTAGGGATCAATTGGTTAACTGAGCATAAAGTCATAGTGAACTATGAGAATAAGATTGTGAGTTGTCTTGATGATTTTGGACATCCAGTTGAGATTTTTAGATCTCAAGAGCCTCTTGAGTTGAAATATATGTCAGCCATGCAGCTAAAGAAAGCACATAGGAAAGGAGGTTCCATATATGCTATATTGGTGAGTGACTTGGATAATGTCCAGCAAAGTCCAAAGGGCTATCCATGTAAGACCCCTTCGTTTTGCTCTTTTGATCGAACAGTGTTCTGTTTGGTTAGGCCTTATTTTCTGTTAGTGTTTTGACTTTGGTACTCGGTTGTTGTTTGATCACTATCTGTAAAGCGATGTGAATGTGATATTTTGATGTGCTGGTATTTTATTCTGATGTTATCATTATGACATGCTTTGGATTAGCATAGTGGATATTTGAATTAATGTTGTTAAATGCTTTTGATTATATTATTATGTTAGATTCGTCAGTTGGTAATACTGTATTGGTGAAGGGGACGGAATTGCACCACTCGCTTGCGAGTGCCCTACGATTCTGCAATTTCCTCTTCATGGTGTATTTTATATTACGCAAATATACATGTGTGATATGTTGTTGTTTGCAGGTTAATAGGTACAGGACATCGACTCCACCTGACTTCACAGGTTTGAGTGTGTCCAATGCCCAACGGTATTCGATTGGGAGATAGTAGCTAGGTTTTATGTGCCTAGTCGTCACCCTAGTCATAGTGTGTCATCAGATGTTAGTCAGGTTAAGTTGCCTTAATGTTGTCATCTAGCTTTGATTTCAGTTAAAAATTGCAAGTTAGAAAAAGGTTAAAATATATATGCTTGGTAGTTAAATTGCCATTTAACTTTATCTGGTTTATGTTGAAATGTGATTTAATTTATTAATAAATAACTTTAATCTTTGATTAGATTTAGTTTATTGATAATTAAATTAATTGATTTGAAATAAATTAAGTTTTTCCATTTTGAAGTTAATAGAATTTTGTGTGAAATTGAGAATATTGAAAAGATGAAATTGAAAATAAAGGAAAATGATTTAAATTGCATTTTTAGAAGTTTGAATTCAAAATTTGAAAAAGAGGAAGATATTTTCTATTATGTTTTTAGAAATTGATGAGGGTTGTTGTATGGATATTTTGGGGAATTTTCTTTATTATTGAGAATTTTCATGAGTTTTGGGGGAGCTTGAAAATTTGGAAAAACAAGTAAGGAAAGGAAAAATTGTTGGTTTTGATTTTGGATTTGGAGAAGCTGATTTGAAATTTTTGAAAGGGTCTGGAATAGAGGAGAAGACTTTGCTTCTTTATCAACTATCAAGCTTCTGAAATCAGGTTCATTCAATTAGTAGTTTCATTTTGAAGGTTACACAGTTTGATTATGCTGTTGGAAATTATTTAAATTCTGTTTGTGGATTGCAAGGAGAAAACCCATGTTGATTATGAATTTTTTTTGCAAAACACCCTGTTTAGATATGAATTTCTTCAAAGAAATGGAAATATGACTATTATAATTCTTCCTAGAATTTATTTTCCCAATTAGATTTCTGATTTGAGTATTTTTACAAAAAGAAATCATATATATAAATAATTACATATGGGTATATATGCATATATATATATATATATATATATATATATGGGGGAGGTCGTTGGGGGCTCACCCCCATCACGCCCCCATGGGAGGCGAGTGGGGAGGGTCGTGCCCAGCACGCTCCCCTCTCCCCTCCACGGTCGCACCCAACAAGGACAACAGTGTTTACACATAGCCGCCCCCATTAATGGGGGTCGGTTGTGTGTAAACATAGCCGCCCATTGTGTATGGAGCATGTGTAGACCGAGGTTGCATGTGGGTTTCTTTTTACTTTGTTTTTTTATTATTATTAAAAATATTAATATTAATATTTTAATATTATATATTTATAATATAAAATATTAATATATATGTATAATATATATGTATAATATATATTAATATTTATTATTATAATATATAATATTGTAATATTAATATAATATAATATATTTTTATTATTATATTATGTAATATTATAATATTAATATAATATAATATATTTTTATTATTATAAAATGTAATATTATAATATTAATATAATATATATTAATATTTAATATTATATTTTATAATATTAAAGTATTAATATATAAATAATTATATATGGATATTATTTGAAATACATATATAAGGATGAATTATTTTTGGTAATTTGATTATATAATTTTGTATATATTTCACTATGGCATATTTTAAAAATATTAGTTTAAATCAAAGGGATGTTTTAAATGTACATGTGAGAATTAGAATATGTAGCTTTTAGTCAAATTATCAATTGAAATTTTAAATGCATTTGAAAGATTAAACATAGAATTGGCAAGAAATGTGTTTAGCATCGTAATTATTTAATAATTTATTTTGTAGTAAACCTATTGTAATTTCTAAGCATTATGTTTTGAAACGTAGAAATAGAAATGATTACTTGTTACCATTGAAACAATTAGTGAAATTAAACTTTTGGTTTGAATTTCATCCTTCGATTTAAAGAGATGATACTTAATTCAGTTTTCTTAAGGTTATTAAGTACTGAATGTAAATGAAAGATGTGGATTTAGGAAATCCAAAGTAGTTTTAATTCTAATAAAACTGCTTGTTTAAAAGAAATCTCTTATGTTATCGCCTTGGGGAAAAATGGTCAGAAGGGTTGTTAAGTCTTCCAGATGGGGATTTTATATTATGTGGGTTGTCGTGTCATGTTGTCAACCTGTTTTGAATCCCTTGGGTAGTGCATGGGGAGTTATTAGCTATTTACCCGGTTTCCACAAATGAGGATGTTTTCTGCCTCCTGTGGAAGGAGTGGATTATGTGATTTGTGCCTCCTTGTAAGAAGTGGCTTGTTATTTTGTTACCTCTAGTGATTGGGAGAAGGTTTTGACTTATGTCACCTCCTGAGAAAGGAGCGGTCGTGTTATCTTGTTTGTTTGCACTTTGGCACCCTTGGTGATTGGGTTTGTTTGGTATGTTGTCAAGTAGAAGAGTGGCTTCTGTAGGGGCCAGAGCCCAAAGAGGTAAACTAGATAACCTTCGAAGGTGGTTTAACCAAGTGATAACTAAAACAATACTTAGAAGATTAAGTGGTACTTCTCACTAATCAAGATAATTTTGCCTCACTCATAGACACAAGGGCTTGTTTAGACTTGGGATGAGTGGGAAGGCCTAGAATGGCAAGGTCATCTATCTTGTCTCTATGAAAGGTATTTGATTCCGCATGAGTGAGTATGGGGGGCGGGATTTGGTTGAGGCCACCAAGATAACCCTTAGTGGGGGGCGAAGCCTATGAAGATTCCCAGAGGAAAACCCATGACGAGCTGTGTGATGACACTCTCTCTAGGACAACAGTTGGTACTTGTTCATTATGTGTATGGTTCTCTTAACATACTTGAATTGTTTCTTGTCTGCAAGCAATGTGGCTATGTTAGAGTTGTACTTGAGTTGTACTTGTGTTGTACTTGTATTGTACATGTGATTGGTTGAGTCAGTTTGGTTCAGTTATGGTTTAGCCTATTTTTAGAGGTGATGGTCCTGGCTAGGATTCCTTGTTACTATCTCCTAGCACGGGGGGTGAGCCTTCGGGTACCAATTGGTTGGGTGGTGTGCACATTACTCTGTTGGGTTTTTTATTCTTGATTGTGTGGATGAGAATTCCAGTTGGAGAGCTCATATGATCTAGTTTCATTTCATGCCTTATCTATTTCAGTTAATCTTGTGATTTATTACCCCTCATTTGTTATCGAGGTGGAAAGATGTAATTTGTAATCATGTTTATTGGACTTGCCTCATTCAGGGAATGCGAGCTGTAATTGTAATATTTAATTATGGATAAATGGAATTGTAAGTTAACTCTTATGCTTTGATGTAATTTATCTTAGTTGGAATGTATGTGTTTAATTTATTAAGTAAATAAATGACATGGTTTAGATTCATGTTTTTTGTTGAGGTTCTATATAACCTCTGTCTCGTAACCTTAGAGGTTGTTGGCATTAGGTAGTGAACTTGTAGGTTAATTGTACTTAACCAAAAAAAATTAGCCTGTTTTAAGTAGTTAATTGCAACTTCCTCTAGGGTTGTGTGGTGGGGCGTTACAATCCAGTTCTCAAGGAGTTCTTGGATATCTTTCCTGAAGAACTTACTGAGTTACCACCGAAGAGATAATTTGATTTCTCAATTGAAATTTTACCTGGAACTGAGTCTCAACCCAAGGCTCCATACATAATGACTACTACAGAGTTATATGAGTTGAAGGCTCAATTGCAAGAGTTGTTGACGCAAGGATTTATTAGACCAAGTGTATCCCCATGGGGTGCACCGGTAATCTTTGTGAAGAAAAAGGATGGGACCTTGAGACTGTGTATTGATTATAGAATGTTGAACAAGGTTACCATTAAGAATAGGTATCCTTTACCTAGGATAGATGAGTTATTTGATCAGATGAAAGGGGCCACAGTGTTTTCTAAGATTGATCTTAAATCAGGTTACCACCAGCTAAGGATTAAGGAGGAGGATATTCCAAAGACAGCCTTTTGAACTCGGTATGGACATTACAAGTTCACAGTGGTACCTTTTGGTCTAACGAATGCCCCAGCAACATTCATGAATCTTATGAACAACATCTTTAGAGATTGTTTAGATGATTTTGTGCTTATCTTCATAGATGATATTCTGATTTACTCTAAGACAGAAGAGGAGCATGAGAAGCACTTGAGGATAGTCTTGCAATGACTAAGAGATCGAAATCTTTTTGGTAAGTTTTCAAAGTGTACATTCTTTCAGAAGAAGGTTCATTACTTGGGTCATGTCATATCTGCTGAGGGAATCTCAGTTGATCCTACGAAGATAGAAGTAATAGTGGAATGGCCAACACCGCAAGGTGTTACTAAAGTTCGCAGTTTCATGGGGCTTGCGGGGTATTACAAGAAATATGTGGAAGGATTCTTGAGAATAGAAGCACCTATTACTTCTCTTCAGAAGAAGGGAAGCAAATTTGAGTGGACTGAGAAGTGCGAAGAGGCTTTTCAATTTCTAAAATAGAATTTGACATCGGCACCAGTTTTGACTATACCAGATCCTAATGGGCACTTCATTGTGATTACAGATGCTTCAGGTCAAGGTGTAGGATTTGTGTTAATGTAGGAAGGGAAAGTGGTTGCATATGAGTCCAGAAAAAT
Organism: Sequoiadendron giganteum; assembly: GCA_007115665.2. Lineage (NCBI taxonomy): Eukaryota > Viridiplantae > Streptophyta > Pinopsida > Cupressales > Cupressaceae > Sequoiadendron > Sequoiadendron giganteum. The sequence goes on from CM021106.1 coordinate 186,039,191, forward strand.
AAAACAATATGAATTGAATTATGCACCACATAATCTTGAGCTTGCAGCTATTGTTCATGCATTACAAATGTGGAGACATTATCTCCTAGGGAAACCATTTGAACTAAAGACAGATCATTTAGGACTTAAGTACATCTTTACACAGCCTAAGCCCAATGCGAGACAGAGGAGGTGGCTTGAGTTCCTAAGTGAGTATGATTTTGGTATTGAGTATATCAAGCGAAAGAAAAATAGAGTTGCAGATGCTCTTAGCAGGAGAAGACATCTCTCTGCTATGTTGACCACAAGGTCAAATTTGAGACAACAAGTGTTGCAGTATCTTCCAGCAGATGAGCATTATGAGAGGGTCAAGCAAGCCTTAGAGGGAGATCCTTTAGATCACAGATTTGATGGATATGTGATCGTGTATGATGGTATTTTGAGATATCAGGGAAGGATGTATATCCCTGAGGGTGGAGACTTGAGGAGGTTGATTCTAGAGGAAGTATATGATGCACCTTACTCAAGGAATCTAGGAGTTTTGAAGATGGTAGCAGAGTTGAAGCCTTTGTATTTTTGGCCTAATCTCAAGAAAGATGTTATGGAGTATGTAGCAAGATGTTTGGAATGCCAGCGAGTCAAGGTTGAGCATGTGCATCCAGTAGGACTTTTGTATCCCCACGATATACCTGAGTATAAGTGGCAAGTAATCGGTATGGATTTTATCCAAGGATTACCTTTGAGCAGGAATAGGCATGATACCATCTTAGTTGTCATTGATAAGCTAATGAAGGTTTCACATTTCATACCTGGGAATCTGAAAGATGGATCATTGACACTTGCAAAGAAATTTGTGCAAGAGATATTCTGATTGCATGGTGTACTAGAGACCATTATTTCAGATAGGGACACTAGGATGGCATCTAGGTTTTGGACAAAACTAAATGCAGCTTTAGGAAATAAATTGAATTTTAGTTCTGCATATCACCCACAAACTGATGGCCAAACAAAAAGGGTCAATCAGGTTGTAGAAGATCTACTAAGGATGTACTGCATGGATCAGCAGTACAAGTGGGTTGAATATTTTCCATTGGTTGAGTTTGCTTACAACAACTCATTCCATGCATCTTTGGGTATGGCACCTTTTGAGGCACTTTATGGACGGAAGTGTCACACAACCATTAGTTGGGATAGGATGGAAGATAGGATCATCATTGGTCCGGATATGCTCAAGGAAATGGACGAGCAAATGAAGTTGATCAAGAGTAGGTTGAAGGAGGCAGCTGATAGACAGAAGAGCTATGGTTATAGATACAGGACGTTCAAACAATTTTTTGTGGGAGATAAAGTCTTTTTGAGGGTTAAGCCTCATAAGAGCTCTATCTCATTTAGGAAATCATCAAAGTTGGCTTTGATATTTATGGGACCCTTTGATGTACTAGAAGTCATTAATCCAGTTGCTTATAGACTAGCATTACCACCTGCTCTAGCTTGACTCCATAATGTATTCAATGTTTCTTTATTGAAACCATACCATCCTGATGCATCTCATATACTTGATTGGCGTTCATTATAGGTACAGGATCCAAGGGTGGTGCTAGTGGAGCCCATCTGAATCCTAGACAGGCGTAGCATTAAGCTGCGTAACAGGGATAGTACTCAGTACAAGGTCCAGTGGGACCAGTATACTAAGGATAGTGCTACATGGGAGGATTCTGAGATGATTGACCGTCATTTTCCTCATTTTCTTTCTTAAATTAGTATTTTCTTAATGCGGAGATACTTGATACTCTGGCTTTTGATTCACATGTTGTGAACTTGGATAGCATGGATGCTACTATGATTTTCTTATGCTTATGTTTTGAGGAATATGATGTTAGTTATTATTTCATTATGATTGAGATACTATGCTTATTGATTGATTAATAAGACATCAAGACGATGTCTCTTCCAAGAGGGGAAGGATGCCACATACTGATTTTATCGATTATTAAATGCAATTATTAATCATGAGACTTTTAATGTTTATGATGGATGATTATTTAAATTGAAATTGAAATTTAAATGCAAATGAAATGATTTGAATTCATTAATATGAAATTTGGGGTTTGTCATTGCTGATGAAAATTTGAGTGCAAGTGAACGCAGGAACAAGTGAACGAGAATGAAGGCGAGAACATTGATCAGGTAGAGTCATTTTAGCCATTAGACGTTAGTGAGGATGATGGAATCTCACACACCACTTCGTTATTATTAATGTATTTTTCGTGATGATCAAATTGTTTAAATTTTAATGGTTATTATGACTATGCTTTTTCTTGAACGTAATTGAGAAAATGAATATGTTTGTTACGAAATGGAAAGATTGATTGTTTCTCAATTTGAGTATATTTTGTTATTGCGTGGAAAGAAAATAAAAATGTAAGTTTTGTGTTATTGGTTTATTTTTTATTTTCGCAAATAATAAATGAAAGTAAAAATAAATAGATATTTCTATTAAATTTAGTATTTAATGAAAGTGGAAAGATATGTATAAATAATTATATATATATATTAAATTAAGTTATTTAAAACAAAGAGAAAATAGCAATACATTTGCAATTGAAATTGAATTGTAAACAACAGTTAAAAAATTGAAAAAATATCTTTCAATCAATTTTTGGCATGCAATCATGAATAGAAATAGGAGTTTTGTCCACCATTTTGTTGGAGATCAAGCATGAATAGTGGATTTGACTTTATTGTTAACTTTACCATTCGCAAGAATTGAAAACACAAAAGAGTAAATCCATTTTTCGTAGAGACGGGGAGATCTAGGCTTTAAGAAAAGTTATTTTTATTATATACACTACTCTACTCATTTCCCAGGCGCAGAGAAGAGAGAGAGACCTTTTATTTTTGATTAACTTTCCATTTATCTTACCTTCCATGCGTGGCTAGTAGAAGAGAAAAAAAAAAGGTCTGCCAAAGGATACGCATGTGAGGAGAGGAAAAAAATCGTTTTTGGGAGGGAAGGCAAAGAAAATAGATTTTTTTTTTTATCTTTTTGGGAAGACTGATCCCCATTCATGGCCAGGAGGAGTTTGGTTTTGTTTTCATAAAAAAATAGAGAACTATGAAGGGTGCGTAGAAGAAGGAAGGAAGGCGGCCTGAAGGAGAAGAGGAGAACATCAATCCGCCTTCATCACACCCAAGCAGCAGAAACAACAGGGAGAATAGGAAAGGAAGAGATGCGGCTAGGAAGAGGGAGATCACAAACAATGAACAAATTCTGCCTTCCATCATACAAGAGTAAGGAAGTAATAAGAACAGCAGGAGGGAAAATTTGACAGAGGAAACACGCAGGTAGATTCAAATGAAAACTGGTTATTTCTCAAATTCACAATCTCGTTTAAAATCTAAGTTTAACTCTTTCTTTTATTCTTGTATTTTAACTATTAAAAACTTATCACTGTTTGTATCAAATTTAGGAGAAAGTTAAAACACCAAACTGTGTTTTTATCAGAAAACTATTCAACAACTTGAATAGAAAACTACAAAAAGACAGTAGATTTATTTCTTTTTAGAAAATTCTGATTAATATATTGAAAAGATGCAAACAAAAAACATACTGTTTTAGATCTATTTAAATTTAGAAATGCTTCAAAAAAATCAGAACTGTCAGAGAGATAAATTTTCAAAACAAAAGAAACAGAAAAGATAGGGAAACTTTTGCAGAATTATCACAACTAAATGTTTTTGGTTTCAATAAAATTTCCAGAATAATAAGATTAAATAAATTTTGTGTATTTAAATATGCTTGAAAAGTAAGAGTTAAACTTGATAAATCTATAGGAATGATTTTATAATTTCCTACGAAACAGAATTAAATATGGGGTTTTTATGTTTTTGCAAAGATAATATTTTAATGGAAATATGAAAAACAGAAAAGAAAGAAAGTAAAGTAAAAATATAATTACTTGGAAATTAAATGAATTAGAGAAAGGCTATATTGAAGAGTAGTTAAATTTTATGAATAAATGAACCAAAAGAATGTGTGCTCATTTATTCGTTTCTTGTTTTATATGTACTTAGTTACATGCTTGAGATACACCTTCTTTAATTTTATTCTATTTTATTTATTTTTGTAGGATGGTGAAATCTTACACATGGATTGTGTAGATTCAGCCCTCCTCATAGAATAACATATAACATTCCTTCAAACAATTGATAAAACCAACTCAAGCATGCAAAGAAGAAATGCAATACAACCTATTCTATGGTGGATTGGTGCCCTCCATGAAAATGTGAGAGAGCCCTTTCCCAATCCTTGATAAGCTTAGTGAGATAGACAATGAGATGCTTGAACTCAAGTTGCCTATAGTGTAAATGCTTTCAAATGTGGCTGTTGTAGAAATGAGAGAAGATGGCTTGCATTTATAAGAAAAGTTGATAGAAGAGAGGCCAAAATTAGGCAATGTGGGACTAAATCCCATCCAATAGGATAGAGACACTTGTCATAATGGGATTGGTCAAAGCTTGTGCAAGTTTTGGCCAATGTGCCCATTCAAATTTGAAAAATGTTAATAAATGCATGTTGTTGAGAGTTTTGGGGGGAATAATCTTTGTTCAAAAAAGTCAAAGATGAGAGTTATTGAGGGAAAATAACTCTTTTTAATAAATCAATAAATTGATTTATTGATGCAAGTGGGTGGGTTAGTTAGGAGTTTAGATTTGACTCTAGTTGAGTCAAAAGCTAGAGAATGCTAATCATGATTTAGAAGTCAATTAATTTAGATTAATTAACTTAGGGGATATTAAGAAGTGACATTTGATAAATCAAATGAGAAGAACTTTAAGGATTTGATTAAATAATTTTGATTTATTTAATGAACCTTAGTGTATTAATCAATAAATTGCTTTAATTAATTAATAGCAGAATTTGATGTTAGTTAGAGCGAGATATATGATGTCAGTTTTGCATGTCTACAATTTTGAATATAAACATTATGTTATTTGTGATTTAAACTATGAAATTACTGCAATAAAACCATGTTTCCTTGAAAATAAAAGTGCAGTTAAGATGTTTGTGAAAGATGATCTTTATTTTGAATGGAACCATGCATGCTTGATAATTGAATGCGCATGTCATGTGTTTGGAAAATTACCTTCTGGGACGGGTTTCGAATATGGATTTTTAGAGAGCGTAGTTTTTCTTTTCCAAAACTACTATTATTTGTCGTGCATGACAATTTACTTGGCCAAGTAACTTAAGGACCATTGAAATAGATGGAATATTTATAACTCTCTACCATATCCTAGTATCGAACTTGCTTGTTTCTTAAATGAATTAGAAAAATGAAAATGCTTGTGGATTTACTAATTATACTAGGTACGCATCAGATTCCATCCTGCTTGTCGACTTCTTTTTGCTAAGTGATTCATGTAGGGTCGGGTATTCTTTGAATGACTAAGGAATTCCGGGGAAGCGTAAGATTCGAGGTTGGGTGGAAAAAGCACCTGATCCTTGTTCTCGTCTTTATGTTTGAAGATATGCTATTGGATTGAAGATCAAATGAAGATTTCTTCATATATGTATTATATTTCATTATTGTATGATTATTGTAGAGCTTAAGGTGAACAAAATGCCTAAGTCTTGAATTGTAAATTTCTTTTACAATGTTATTGTATTATTAGAAGTCATGAAAGATGACATGTATTTGAAATCAATTGGATGTATTATGAATCTTATTGTAGACTTTAAGTCGATATTTTGGAATCTTTTGGATTTTATGTAATCTAATGAATGGAGTTTCGGCTTTCTTTGGAATATAAATGAATTTATTTAAGGAATTGTCAATGTTTGGAATTAAAGAGTTTTAATCTTTACAGAGGGAGGCAAAGAGACTGGAGTGTGCTGCAAAAAAATAGAAAATTGCAGAGGAGAAGCTGAGGCAACGACATGAAAAGGAGCTTCAAAGGGAGCAAGCAAAGATTGCTCGATAGTTGAAGGAAAACCAAAAGTAGGCGGAAAGACCAAAAAGAAACAGAAATAAGAGTACTCCTACAACTCCTCTTCCAAGTCAACATCCAATTTTAAGAGACATGATTAACATTTTGGCTCCAGCCATTGCTGCTCTTAGCAGCGTACAAAATGGGTCTTCTGAAGGCTGCTCTCCACAGTTACAGCTCACTCCAAAGGCAAATCATGCATTGCTTGCTTGTATAGCAAGTGCCATACAGAAAAATCCACAGTCCTTAACATCTTCTCCAATTGATGCGAACTCAGTTGACCCCCAAGGACACACCACTTCTTAATCAGATCTGTGGATGTCTGATTAGGATTTTTTGTTTCCAACTTTTTGACCTCAAAGTGTGCTAGAGTGCTTTTTCATAAAAATGAATGCTAGTCTATTGTATTGGACAACCAAAGGATTCTAGTTTGTTGTATTGGATAGCCAAAGGATACTAGTGTCTAAATTTGTAGAACTGAATGGTAGTCTATTGTCAATTTATCTACTTCGATGTGTGCCAATGTATTTTTTGTAAGACTAAAGACTCCTTGTCTTCTTTCCAACTTTGTCTTAATCATGTTTATGCTTTAATAAATTTGATTTCAGCCTAGGCATGTTTTGGGAGTTGTCCAAGTTAATGATCTATGCTTTTCTTATTCGAAATCGGTTTTGTGTTGGTTGTATTCATCTATCATTTTGTTGGATATGTGTTTGTTGTTTTCATCTAACTAACATTGTTGAAAATTTAAATGTACATTAAGAAATTTATGTAATTGAAATTCAAAAAATTATGTACATATATAAATATATATATATATATACACACACACAACTATGTATATGCATACATATACATATATATATATTTATATGTATGCATATACATAGTTGTGTGTGTGTGTATATATATATATGTATACACAAATAAGTTTATGCATACATATATATTACTATACATCTATATGTAGCATATCCATAAATTGTAACTGGAAGTGTAAGTGGAAATCAATCTAATTGTAAATTGTAAGTGTACATTTACAATGAATAAGAAAAATGAACATCATAAATGAACACAATGTCTACCAGGTCATAGCCAAAGTAACATTTTGAAAGACATGCTCTTTACACCTCCCTAGTTGTGTATACATGCATACATATATATATATATATGTAAGTATGTATGTATGTATGTATGTATGTATGTATATACATAAATACATATATATATTTTTATGCTTGTATGTATATGCATACATATATCTATACATCTATATGCATCATATCCAAAAATTAATCTATTTGTAATTATAAAAACTTTAATAGCTACACTTGGAAATCAATCAAATTGTAAATTGTAAATGTAAGTTTACAATGAATAAGAAAAATGAACATTATAAATGAACACAATGTCTATCGGGTCACAGCCAAAGTAAAGTCTTGAAATATTTTACTTGAAATGTAATCTTGCAATTTGACATGCTCTTTACAACCTCCTAGCCATTTTACATGTCTGCCACAACAAAAAAATATAATAGAACAAAAAAACATGGACAATAGTTATTGAAATAATTAAAAAGACATACTAGTTAGTGAACAATATAGAAAAATAATTGAAACATAGAGCCATTTGAACAAAATATCCTTACGTATTTGGTGTGTTGACAAACACTTTTACCAAACTGCCCACCATGAACATTGTTGCACCACCTCTCCTTGTTCTCCCATGCCTGCAAGCAAATATTTACAACCACAGGTAGTCACGACTTAGGCTAGTAACATACAAACATCATATGACCTTTGAAATAATTCATATACAACAACACATAATTAATCAAGTTCAACATATTAAAAGATCCATATGGAATAGATAAATATATGTAAGAACATATAAATGTTAATATAATATTTATACCAAGATTTATTCAACTTATATTCATTGTTTCTCATCAACCTTGGATATATGAGGAATGTGCAAAGGATGCCATTCAATGGTCTGTAGTATGGAGAGGATATTACTAGAGGACAATAATTCCGAATGCGGTTGGTTGTTGTCCCTCTTATTTAGAAATTTGAATCCGACAATTGAATGCATTCAATTTGATTATTGTGTTTCAAATTTGAATTTTTTATAGCATTTGAATTTGTAGCTGCCACTTATGTAGGTTTTTAGAGATGATATGACTGAATTTTGCATTATATTTGGATTTGATGTTTATATGGGGAGCCTTATATATCTGACTTTTTGCATGTTTGTATGCATGCATATAGTCATACAAACATAAGCATACATACAAACATTCATTGAAACACAATCATACATGCATGTATTCATATAAACATATACATACATATACATTGCAGAAGCTCACTGATATACATTGCAAATTTAAAAAAACACCTAAATGTGTCACTATTAACATTTAAATAAAACTATTTTATCATTAAAATCCGCTAAAAGGTCAATGGGTCTAATTCACATTAGCGGTCTATAAAATTATTTTGGCGTCCATTTAAAATCACTCCTACATATTAATCTCCTTACTTTAGTACCGGGCACCAAACACATTACACCCCAATTAATCTTCATTTGAAATCCGATTTATGCATATGACTAATGTTTTTTTTGTGGGTATCCCATTCTTTTCCATCATTTTACCGCACGCTCTTTTTGGAAGGTTCTCACAATAATGGAAGGTATATATACATAGATACATACATGCACATATATATATATATATATGTATGTGCATACATACATACATACATACATACATACACTCATAAATATATACATATATATATATATATGTATGTATGTATGTATGTATGTGTGTGCATACATAAAGACATACACACATTATATATGTATGTATGTATGTATGTATGCATGTGCATACTACATACATACATTGAACAAATTGATATATATATGTCTTATCCTTTAACTATCCTTTCAAAATACAAGCAATGGTACTAGCTTATCATTTTCTTCTGCATCTTATTGAATTTGTAAAAGAATGTGTACAATGTGCATACATACATGCATGCATATACATATATATGTATGTATGTATGCACATATGTATGTGCATACATACATACATACATATATATATACATATGCACATACATACATACATATAGTTTGAAAGGAGAATGATGTTTGTTGTTACCTCACACCATGGATAGACAACTTTATCTATACATACATACATACATATATATATGTAATTGTATGTATGTATGTATGTATGTATGTATATATGTATGTATGTATGTATGTATTTATGTGCATACATACATACATAAATACATACATATAATGTGGCAAAACAAACTAGCACCATGACCCAACAAAATCAAACAACACATGGTGAAAAGGCGTGTAAAAGGAATAATTTATTTCATAAAGAAGCAGTAATAATTTTTCAATCATCAAATAAATCCATCATGGGTCGTGAAAGATGCAGAAGAAAATGATTAACCAGTACCATTGTTTGCATTTTGAAAGGATAGTTAAAGGATATACACATATATATCAATCTGCTCAATGAACAAAAGACAACAAACACATAATTTGTAAATTAATTTATAATACATTGTACACATTCATTTACAAATTCAAACACACAACAAATTCAACAAGTTGTGTTATATATCACTATACACATTCATCTACAAATTCAATAAACTGTGTTATATATATAATTAACATTGTACACATTTTGTTACAAATTCAATAAAATGCAGAAGAAAATGATTTAACTAGTACCATTATTTTTCATTCTCAAAGGATAGGCAAAGGATACAGACATATATATTGATTTGTTGAATGAACAAGAGACACATAATGTAAAATGACAAATATATGTATGCTGGCATGTTGTATGTGCAATGGAAAGTATAAAAATATAAACAAATGCTAGTTTGTTGTATTGGACAGCCAAACGAAACGTATTTAAACATGGTTATATACCCATGACCATGCTGAAAGAATTACTGCAAAACTTAGGAGAATTTGTTTTGCAGATCTTGTAAAGACAACAAAAAATAACTTCATTTACTTATAAAGTAAAGTAAAAAGACAGTGCATAAATATAAATGTTAAATGCACAACTCATGAAAATAACTATAAGTAGAATGTACAAGGCACATTGTACAGTAAATGAAAGAAGTTGTGCTTTATTAAAAAACAATAGGATATTAATTTTAACAGAGGTAGATCGATTACACACTTGGGTTTTCATAAGTGTGCACAAGAAATTAACCAAGGGTTTCATAATAATAATTCCTCACTCGTAGGAATACAGAAGTGCATTTTCAGATAGATGTGAAATATTCCAGGCAAGGGTTTTATGAGAATAATTCCTTAAGCACACGAATTTGGAAAAAACCAAGCAAGGTTTTTCATAAATACATATGTATTTTAAATGGGTTTGCCAATTTTTGCCCATAATGACATGGGTTTTTTATAAAAAGGTCAAAGAAGACCAAAAAATATCGTTTTGTAGACATGTGGTCAAACCCACAAAATTCCTCATCATTTCTAGAGACAAAATCATGAGACAGTCGACTTTACCAGATCATATTTAATCATTTAACCCAAAAAAAACTCGTATTTGGAAAAACAAAGCAAGGGTTTTCACAAAAATGGCATATACTAAATGGGCTTGCCGATTTATGCCCATATTCACTTGGGTTTTTTATAAAAAGGTCGATGCAGACCATTAAATCATTTTTTGTAGACGTGTAGTCAAACCCACAAAATTCCCCTGTCATTTCTACAAACAAAATCATGATATAATCGACTTTACCAGGGTGTGAGCATGCGGTAAAATGAGGAGAGGAAATCATTTAACCCCAAAAAAACCCGTGAGTAAAACACCAGCACCATGACCCGAAAAAATCAAATAGAACATGGAAAAAAGGCATGTAAGAGGAATGATTTATTTCATTAAAAAGCAGTAATAATTTTTCAATCATCGAATAAACCCTTCATGGGTCATGAATGATGCAAAAGAAAATGATTAACCAATACCATTGTTTGCATATTCAAAGGAGAATGGTGTTTTATGTTACCTCAAGGCGTGCAAAGTTGTAGGAGACATGGAGAGTTGTCACCATTCACTGCCATCGCCGTGAGAACCTTCTAGAGCACACACGATAAAATGATGGAAAAGAATAGAATACCCACAAAAAAAACATTAGTCATATGCATAAATCGGACCCCAAATGAAGATTAATTGGGGTGTAATGTGTTTGGTTTCCAGTGCTAAAGTAAGGAGATTAATATGTAGGAGTGATTTTAAATGGGTGCCAAAATGATTTTATAAGGTGCTAACGTGAATTAGACCCATTGACCTTTTAACGGATTTGAATGATAAAATAGTTTTATTTAAATGTTAATAGTGACACATTTAGGTGTTTTTTAAATAAAAAATTGGTGGTTATAGCTAGCGGGTACTGGGACATTAGGTGGCGGGGAGTGGACAGAACCTCTAAAAGGTATCTTTTTGACCTCCGCGTGCATATCCAACACTCACGCACTCTACCTAATTTCCCAAAAGCCAAAACCTTAGCTATAAGCTCTTAACTCATGAGCGAAAAAAATCCATAATTTTTTTTACGATTCGACGTACGATTTAGATTCTATGGTTGCAAGAAGTTAGCCTTGGCAGATACTAGGTCTTCTCCCCTATTATAATGAAAAACATATATTATCAATACAAATATTAGAGTTTCCATGTCATGTTACCTAGAGTAAATAATTTTGATTTTATTTAATTTTTTTTATGCTATTTTAACATGCGTTCCTGCACCTAATAAATGATCAAAAAACCTAATAGGTGTAGGAGAACTATAGCTTGCATTCCACTTTTAATGTATTGTCCAAATGTTGGCATATATAATGTAATAATTTCAAAATAGAATTATGTAGAATTATGATAAAAGAAGTGTGAATTTTAATTTCAAAAAATTAATTATGATAAACATTCAAATATATTTTAGTATAATATTAAGAGGACATTTTCAAATAAAAAGAAAGGAAAAACCTCCAAAGTATTAGAAAAACTATTTGAGAGTCCAAATCACATTACCTAAGAGTTTGGCAAAATATAATCGAACTATCTTGAATATTTGTTTGTGATCATTAAATTGTTCTACCTCTAGAAAGTTGACTAAAAAGGTTAAATCTTGTGTAGAAAGTTTCCAAATGGTTCTTATTAACCCCACCCCATTTGACATACAAATAGATGTCACATGTGTCTAAAATAGTCTTTAGCTTTTGTCCAATTTAATTATATGTACCATAACAAAAAGTACCATACAAACTTTCCTCCCTTATTCCACAACTTTCTTCTTTTCATATAAAAATCTCGTTCTAAACTTTTGAAATCAAATTTAACAAAAATTAAAATAAATATTTATTTTCAATACATATTTAAAACCAAACAAAAAATACCATGTAAACTTCCCTCCCATTTTCCAAACTTTCAGTCAAAATCGGAAAAAAGTTAAGATGGATGTCGTGTACTCTTCAATGAAATTACCTGCCTAGACTTTGTTATTTAATTAATGGATTAAAATAAATCTTAATAAAAAAAAAATTATTATAAAATTTATAACACATTTACTTTATTAAAATTTAAATTTAAAATTAAAAAAAAACAATTTATAATCAAATATAGATTTAAAACATCTATTATAATTAAAAACATTTTTATCAATACTAACAATTAATATTTCAATAATATATAAAAAATTCATTAATTAATTAATAATTACTCATAATATTGATTATTTTATATTAAACAAAATTCTAAAACAAATATTCATAAATATCTTCATCATTAGCAACATTCCATCACATAAAATTAATAAATATTATATATCTAAATAATCATAACTACCACTTGCACTAGAATGAGGTGCAATGGGTACAATGATTGCAATTTATATAGAATGTCCTATAAACTTGACAAGAGGTCTATAGTTGAATCTATAAATACTTTATTAAAAAATGATACATCAAAAGTGTGTACTAATCATTACTAGTCAATTTTAGGTCTTTATACAACATTAGGTGGTGAGTGTTAACATGAGCCATTGCAACCATATTCGATGTCATGCCCATTGACATGTTTAACATTGATTTTTGTTGATTATAGAATTGGGGACATTGAACATCCTCTAAATGGTTTGCAACAACAAGTAATATAAAATTAGAATAGAGAAGAAAGTGCAATCCATATATTTGTGGGTGTTATGAATTCATTTAATTGACAAATATTTTGATACATGTTAAATGAAAATATTTTTGTTATACGTAAAATGACATCTAAAATTATTGTTTGTCATAAATATAGTTCTCAAATAGATAAAATAAATTTACAAAATATTTGTATTTTATATTTGTTTGTAATGTTGATATTTTTATATTACCTTGAGTTTTTTTTTTTAATTTCTAACCATTAATATTTAATACTTGTAGTTAATGTTGACCTATTGTAGATAAGTTTGGCATGTATCACTTCTTTGTAATTCATTTCATTCCTATGGATTGGAGTAAGATTGTTTTTAGAAGAAGTGAAATTTTTAGCTTATTTTAGTAGAAAGCTATATAGTGTAAACAATGAGAAATTAGTTTTGAATGAGTTAGTTGAGAAAAGTATTTTTTAAGATGTATATTATGAAGTGAGAAATGATAAATTAAATTGAAATAACCATAGAAATAATTCCTTCAATTGATAGATAACAACAAAAGTTTGTTTTTTTTTTTTGTGCTAAATAAAAGGCTGGATAGGGCCAGCACCTGTTCATATTAAAATAATAAAGTGTTAAATATGCACAGGAGCATCAAAGATGCATACTATGTCCTTATTGTGCAAACCGTTTTACTACTATCCTAAACAATGTCTTCTAGCCCTTACTACACAGATAGTTGTCCTAATTACATTCCTACTCAGCTCGTCTCCAATGCCCTGACACTCCACTGCCATCTCCTCACTTATCCTTGTCCAACTCCAGAGATGGCTCTTTTTAACAGGGCATCTACCAATGTATTCCCTTCCCCGTGAATATGACTTATTTGAAAATCATTCAAATCATCGATAAATGCCCTGATGGCAGCCAACCACCTGTTGATCTTCCAATTGGGGGTTGAGTTTTGTCTAATCACATTCACAAAGATTAGTGAATCACCCTCTAGATGAATTCTTCTCACCCCTAATTCCTTACCCAATTCCAATCCTTTTGGTGCTGCTCTGACTTCTGCGATGTTGTTAGTGGATTCACCAATATATTCCAAACATTCCGCTACAACCTTCCCCTCTTCATCGCATTCCACACAACCTATCCCACTTGGCCCCGAATTTCCATTCGAAGCACTATCAAAGTTTATTTTTACCCACCCTGGGCATGGGGCACTCCACTTTACCCCTATTCGCGGATCTACCTGTTGTGCTGATATATTGGGTCCTACTAGTTTTGGGACCATTAGCCCCTTAAATATCTTTGTCACTTTGTTGTCCCAGTTAGAGAAGGTACCATGCTTTACATTCACCGATCTTACTGTCGAGTTCACTACTTCAAAAATAGAGGCTTCAATCTTCTTAATCAACATCTCCTTGGGCATCGTCTGACCCTTAAAAATCCTTCAGTTTCTCTCTTTCCATATTTCCCAGATGATGATTGAAGGAGCTATTTGCCAAATACATCCAAATAAATCATGCTTCCTGATACTCAGCCAGCTAACAAACTAGTCTGCCAACTCTTGAGGTTGAGGGCAAGACTAATTTAGTTTGGATCAAAGGAAGTTCCAACAATAACTTTCATAAGGGCAGGTCATAAGGAGATTATTTGCATCTTCATCATGTTGCTTACATAGAGGACATCTACCCGGGCCAACAATTCCAACTTTGGCCAATCTATCTTGCATTAGGATTTTCTTTTGGATTGCCAACCATGAAAAAACACCAGCCTTGGGCAGAATGTGCTTCCCCCATAGTAGATCTTTCGGCCATTGGTTATCTTCTTTAATTGCTTCCCCAATCTTGTATCCTATTTTGACTCGATAATCTCCCTCTGTCAAAGCGCATCATCTAATCCTACCCTCTACCTCTGAAACCACCCAAGTTTTGTGTTGTAGAATATCTGCCAAAATCTCCTTTTGTGCTTGAGGTGCATTTAGTTATGCTATAGACTTCCATTGCCACTTCAACACTCCATGTTCCCTGGAGAGTGTACCATAATTACAAACTTCCCTTCCCCATACCTATTTTTATTCTCTTTGAATCTCATCCAAATGAGGAAGGGACATCAAGGCAGGATGTCCCTCCCACGAATCCTCCAGAATGCATCCCTCCTACCATTTTTCAATTCCCATGTGATGTGCTTAGTGATAATGCTTCTACATTCAAGAATGAAATTCTAGATCGCTGACCCCTTTGGTGGATTTTGGATAGTGAAAATCTAGATGTCCTCAGTCGAATCCAGGAATTTCTTTCATAGTATTTGGACCCATCGTTGATACCCATTCTGATACATGTACCAAACAAGCTTCGCACCCATGGCCTTATTCATTAAGTGCATGCCCCCTTTGCTCCAGTAGGTTTACAAATATTTTCCCATGCCATGAGTGTGAGCTTCTGAGATTCCTCAGTGCCACTCCAAAAAAATCTTCTCATGAGTTGAATCAAGTTGTCTTCTATTGATGTGGATAGCTTCAAGCAGGACATGGAATATATCAGAATAACAGATAGAACCGTTTTGAGAATCATCACCCTACCAGTCGAGGTAAGCCACTTCCCCTTCCAGCCACCCAGTCTCTTCCTGCAATTTTTTAATAAATATTCCTAGTAGCTAACTTTATTTATTCCTATAAACAAAGGCATCTACCAAGAAAGTTGGCATTTTTCAATCTCATAATTCTTACTAAATCTCCTTGAAGGCTCGGTTGTACATTTAAAAAGAATACTTTTGATTTGGGCCAATTCACACTTTGTCTAGAGGCCAACTCGTATTCATTCAACAAAGTCTTGATGCATCTAGCTTCTACTCTAGTAGCCTCACCAAATAAAATGGTTTCATTTGTGAATTGGTTATGAGTCACCTTATCCAATCCTGGGGTAGCCTCAATGCCTTTCCATCTACCTTTAGTCCTTAAGTGTGAAATGCTTCTGCCTAGTGCTTCTGCCATGATGATAAAGAGAAAGGGTGACAAGGGTCACCTTGTCTAATCCCATTAGAGGACTCAAAGAAGCCTTGTGCTGATCCATTCATGATCACTAAGAATTTGGGTGAATTGATGCAGCCTTGCACTCAGTCAACCCAATCTTGTTTGAAGCCAAATTTCTTCAGAACATCCACCAAAAATTGTCAGTCCACCAAGTCATATGCCTTAAGGATGTTGAGTTTAATGATCATACTAGAAGACCTTGCTTTTCTAGTAATATGAATAGTTTCATGTAATACTATGATGCCATAAAAAATGGACCTACCTGGGGAAAACCCACTTGGTTCTTCCGAAATGATTTTCTTTAGAACTTTCTTAAGTCTGTTGGAAATTATCTTTGTTGTGATTTTGTATATGGTGTTACACAGAGAGATTGGCCTATAATCCCCAAAGATTTGTGGATCTTTCTTCTTGAGGATCAGAGCAATGAAAGTATGATTGAAAGCCCCAAGCATCATTTTTTTTTCCTTGACTCCTCGACCGCCATATGCACCTTTGTTCCAATGATGTCCCAAAAAGCTTGAAAGAAACTAGCTGAGAAACCATCCAATCTGGGGGCTTTATCAGCCCCCAATTAAAATTTGGCATGTTTTACTTCTTCTATACTGATTGGCTCATAAAGCATCAAATTGTCTACATCATTGACCAAAGCTAGGATTCGGTTCAAAAATAAATCCCTTTTTCTTCTATTATCCCCAACTGCTCTATTGAGAATTGATTGGTTCACTTCTTATGTGTTCTGAGTAACCAATCCATCTTCCTTTACTATCTTTGTGATGCTTCTCCTAGTCTTGTTAATATTCGTAGTCCTATGGAAAAATTTGGTGTTCTTGTCACCTTCCTTCAGCCACAATTCCCTTGATTTCTGTCTCCAAGAAATCTACTCCCTAGCCAAAATCTCTTTTAACTCTGTCTTAAGTTGTAATTTTGTGTCGTAGTCTGCCCCATCCATTCCTTTCTCTATGAATTTTTCATTCAGCTTGGATAATTCTCCTTCAACTCGTGCTTTATTCATGAAAATGTTGCCAAACTGCTCCCTATTCCAATCCTTCATCTTATTCTTGATATGTTCCAGTTTTTGTCTAAGAAGAAACATACATGTATGATTGCCCCCCTTCACTTCATTCCACCAAGTCTTCATTAACTCATGCAAAGATGGATCCCTCAGCCACATGTGCTCAAATTTGAAATGGATCCCACCTTTGGGAACTTATGGCTTTAAGTATAGCTGGATAGGGAAATGATCTAAACTGGTGAATGGGAGGATGCTACCTTCAAATGCATCTATAGAGGGTCCCCAATCTCCACCTAGTATGAATCTATCTAATTTTTCTGCAATGTGAGTGAAACATTTTCTTCAATTTGTCCATTTATATTTCCCATTCTTCGTTTGCACCTCTCTTAGCCTCCCATCCTCCACAAATTCTTGGAAATCTAATTGTACTCTGGACAGAGTTTGAGTGCCACCCAACTTCTCAGTATTATCCAATGTAGCATTAAAATCTCCTCCAATAATTACTTGTGATCCATCTTGCGGGTGCAACCAAGCCCCAATCTCTGACCACAACTCCCTTTTTGCATTAGTCGTTGTTGGTCCATAAACATTCACCACTAATAAGATGAGTGATATGGATGAATGGAACTCTTAAAGAACCTTTGAAGGAAATGCTAAACTTTTAGGACTTGATTTGATTGATTCGTGATTGGATTGATGGTTTGACTAGGTGTGTTAAGTCAACCAAGAGTGATGAATGTAATCATAAAGCTCTAGGAAGTTGTGTTATCCAAGAGTGAACTCCTACAAGATGGTAGTTTGACTAAGTGCGTCAAGTCAAACGAGGTGATGATTTGATAATTTGGCTAGGTGTGTTAATCCAAACAAGATCAACTCGAAAACCCTAGGAAGTTCAATTATCCAAGAGAGAACTCATGTATAGGATGATGGTTTCACTAGTTGTGTTAAGTCAAACAAAGTGATTTGATTTCACCTAGAAGTTTAGCATAATAGATGTTTACAAAGTTTCCAAGAGTTGTTGGTGAGATGGAAATTTGATTGATTTTGATGGTTGAAAGATGGATGAAAGTGATTGAAATTGATCCTAGACTTGACCTGGAATAACACTTCTTCTTACACGACCTCAGTGTTGAAGAACACGCTATATTCTGAACTCGAAAAGTCTCTCAAGATGCTCCTCACGAGCCTTTAGACTAAGCTTCTTGAACCTTGGTTTTGGGATTTTGATCTTGCGGGAAATCATGTTAGAAAACACATGTGTAATCCAATTTGTCTTTTATCTTGTCTTAGTGAATTCCTTTTACCAACACACTCGCTTGATTATGTTTTCAAACTGAATGTCTAATGTCCCATTCTCTTTCTCATCCCACAATGTCCTTTATGCGGAAATCGAGGAAAATAGGGCAAAAGTTCCTTATGTTTATCCTTATTGGAAACAAATGATGGTAGAATTTGCACACTTAGAAACCTCTAGGAATGTGATTCCTAGGGAAAGCAAGAGTGGGCAAGTTCGTCAATAGGTATTTGTTTTCCACAAGGTGTTTGAAATTTCAAGGTTTTTTGTGTATGTTTGTTTTCCAAATGTTTTCAAGATCAAGCAATGTGTTCTTTTCAAGCACTTTCACACTCCTAAGTTGATGAGACAATACCTTGTTGGGTTCCCACTTGGATAAATCCATCCGCGCATATCTTGTGCGAATGGCTAAATGCTTGACCACGCTGGCTCCCCTCCATGGCACTCACTTATTCGGGTCAGCCAAGCATTAGTACCCATGAATCTCTCATGGCATACTTTCCATTTCCACAACAAGACCGCATGTTACGTGGGGTGGCTCCAAAGGACATGACCTTTTGCACCAACAAGATAGACAAGGTTTTGGCCTTTTTCTAAACAAGGGGTTCTAATTCGGGCATTCCGTTCATGGGGGATTATCCAACATCGGCGAGATTCCATTGTTGTCCATCTCATCGGAATAATCCTCGTGATATTGGCCTTTGTTCCAATATCCACACTTATATACCGGTTGGAAGTCGCTTGGCTTTAGCGTGTTCCTAGTTGGGTCGTTCCCTTGGGTGATTACTTTTTCCCACAAGGCAGGCCCTCTAAGATAAACAATAGCGAGCAAAACATATCTCGTCATTTACACAACCTTCGTTGAAAAACAAAGGGGAAAACCTCCACAATATGTCATGATCACACTCACATGTTTTGTTCAATTTTAAGTGCCCAAATCAAAAAATGTGGAGGCAATCTTTTTGACAAGTTAATATCACTAAAATGCTTTTTATTCTCAAGATCACTATAAAGCACGAGAGAAGTGCATATGTATTTTAGTGATGTTAATTTGTAAAAAAGCTTGCAAAACATAAAAGACACTTGTTCATTTTAACCTTCAAAGCAATGATGAATTCTTTTTTAAGCACCAAATAGAAGTGTGAATTTGCCTTGTTCAATTGTTATCTTTCAAACCAAATATAGTTTGTTTGCCTAAAGTTCTTTTTAGCCCCTTGGCAACTTTTGAAAGTAAATTGGATTTGGTTCTTTGTCACTATTTTCTAGATCCTCAAAGGTCTCAATTGGATTTGGTTCTTTGTCACTAATAGGCTTTCCGAGGATTTCAGCCCTGTTACTGTCCTCCACTCCTTGATTAAAATTAGGTGAATTTTCCAGAAGAGAGTTCGGGTGTTTGTCTGACATATCATCTTGATTCTCTACCGCCTCTTTCTTTTCTTTTGTTATGACTACTCCCAATTTTTCCACCCCTTCAACTATCTTTTCGTTATGCTCCCTCATTATTCTAGTTATTTCTATTTCTGACATGACATTTTTTATAAAGTTCATGTTATCCTCTCGGTCCCCTTCTACTATGGTCACGACCTCTCCACCGCTCATTTCCAATATTGTCAAAGAGAGGCTATGTCCTGTATCTTTCTCCCCTCCCGGCTACCTATTCGGGGACCAAAATTCTATAATAGGATCGTACTCCTGTTGTTCTACTGGCTTAGGTGTGCATTCCAGATTTTTGGATGTTACTTCTCCTCCATTCCTAAAAAGCTTCTGAGTGTATTTGTTTGCCCTATCAACCTTAACCACACCATTACACTCCAAATTCCCATGCGTAATGGATTTGCACGAGGGGCATAAGGGCAGATTATCTTCTCTTTCAACCTTCAACCGACATGATCCTGCTGCAGTAGGGATTTCAATTTATGAAGGAAGTCTATGTTGCGGATTCACTCCCAAACACATTCTAATGTAGGCTCCTTTGCATCTATCTATTAAAACTTCATCCACTAATCTCACTGTACCCAATTTATTCCCCATTGTTTTTAACAACCCTAATTCTGAAAATTCAGAGGGCATTTCATATATTCTAATCCAGATCGGACCTTCTTGGAGGATGTGCTTCCACGGTTTAAAATTGGGGTACCGATCAATCAAATGAATTCTGGTATTCCTCATATAGTGTGGCTCACTATTAAGAGCTTTCCATTTCTCCTCCGGTGTCTTGAAAATGACTAGGAAGTAGTCATTAGCCAACACTTTGATTTCAACTCTATTACCCCATTTATCAAAACACCAACTTTTGACCTCCCCTATTCCACCTTTTCCACCCCCCATTTAATGAACATCCCTAACTATTTTAATTTGTCTGATTCGTATCTAATTTTTTGGAGTTCTATAGGAATTTGTAATGGTGGGAAAGGATTTTCAGGTTTACCAAGAGACTCTGGGTTCCCACATACTTCCTTACCTTTATCTCGATCCCGCGCCTGTCTCCCTCCATCCTAGGCCTTTTGCTCCCCAACTCTTTCATTATTATAATGATTCCTATTGTGGCGTAACTCATCTGCCCTCACCCCATTTTTGGCCTTGTTGAACCAGAACCTGCCATTCTGCCTTTCGTCTAGGCTCCGTTGCTCAACTATCTATTGTCCTATTCCTTTGATTTTGTGTACATTCTTCCATTCTGATTGGTGACCCCTCAGGTGAATCTAAGGTGGTTCAGCTGGCCTGCTCCCCCACCAAGAATTTTTACCATCATCCCTTCTCTTCGTGTCACTCCTTCCTCTCTCACAGCTTTGGTAATAGGGATGACATTTGTCCACCCACGCACCATTTTTGTATACCCACTATGGAGTGTGTCCTTCATTGTTCCTCTCCTACCTTTGTTCACCATTTCGCCCTCTCCTTCCATTGATTTGCTCTTTCTCTGCTGCCCATTCGCATGTTGGACGTCCGTGGTTATGCTCCTCCTCCACTATTTTTTTGTTGAACAATATAATATCTATCACTATTACTCTCTAAAGCACGATAACAATAAAAGTGTTATATAATGGAATAAATAAAAAATAAAAAATGAACTAGCCATGTAGAGATTCCAAAAAAATCTTCCCAAAACCATAGAAATTGACATAGCTTAAGATTGTATACAAATTGTGTCATGTTTTCAATCATGCCAATGAGGACAAATGGGTAGAATTTTTAGGAAAAATATTATAAAAACCTACCAAAGAATATTTTAAAAAAATGAGATGAACCAAAACCAATATCCCTACAATTAGTGCTTCAATCTATCAATAATAAACAAAAAATTTAGATCTATAAATATCAAGGTTTTAGAGCTAGTAGATTCTTAATCTTTAGACAAGATTTTTGTAGTCCTTTAAACAAAAAAATATTAATTGTGTGAACCCCTAAACCTGCAAATGCACAAAGAAGTCAAACATTGTTAGTGTTAGATCAAATATGCATGTAAAGATTTGAAGAATTCCCCATGAAATCCACCTATTAAGCTAAAATTAGGAAAATGAAGAACATAAAGCAAGAAACTTGAATTAAATCCTAATTAAGCAAATAAGTTAAAGATCTTATGGGGGAATGGTGCCAATGATATGTTGCAATTGGCCCTTTCCCAATTCCTAAGTTGCAATGTGGTTGATGAAGAGAATGGTCAAATCTCCAAGGAGATTTCAGCATAACCTTGATACAAAATGTGAAATGTTGTGAATGCTTGGGTGAAATGGGAAAAATTAGTCCTCAATTGGAGAGAGTAACTTTGCATATGAATTGTAAATCAAGATTGAGGAGAAGAGTCTTCAATTTATAGATTTCAAAAATTGGAAGAAGAGTGAGTTTGAGCAATGTGGGATCATTCAACATCCAATGGCCAAGTGCCACTTGTCAAGATGTGAATGATTGATGGTTGTGCACATTTTGATCAATGTGCATGATAAATGCCATGAGATTCAAATTTGAATTTGAAAGTTGGCAAGTTTAGAGGGAAGGGAAATGGAGTTAATGTCACTTGGCTCAAGGCTAAGGACATGTAAGAGGCATTAAATGCCTTGTTGGAAGTACCCATCCTATTTGAATTTGAATTCAAATTAAGGGAATATTCCCTTTTGATGCCATGTAAGGGAAAATAGATGAATTAATAAATCAAAGTAATTGATTTATTGTGCAACTTGCAAAATCTAGAGGATTTTAGTGAGAGGGATTAACTTAATCAAGGTTTTGATTAATTTAATGAAGAATTAGATGATTTGACCATTTTGACTCAAATAGATGAATTAATTTAAATTAGAATTGAGGGAAAATGATTTAATTAAATAAATGATTTGATTTATTTAACTAAGGAGGAATATGTTAGATTAAATCCAATAAGGTTTTAATTTATTTAATTTAATAAGAGGACTTTAGAGAATTTAATCAAATAAAAAGATTTATTTAATTAAATAGAGATGTAAGGTCAATTAAATTAAATTGATTAATTTAATTACTGAAAGAGGAAGACTTAATCAAATAAACAATGATTTATTAAATTAAGAGATAGAATATGATGAAATGCTGAGAGTATGATTTAGGAGGAAATGTCGTTAGTAATCTGGATCAATTGTGCCAGATCGAGAATGTACATTTTTCATGTCTACAAATTGCAAGTCAAAATTTATTTTCAAATGTGAGAACTACGAATGTTTCAACGACTCAAAAAAAATTCCCAATATGACAAAACTGAATTATTGACAATAGCCACACAATATAACCTATTAACTAATTAAATATGTATTGATTGTTATTATAATTAGAGTATTCTCCGACATCATTATTTGGGGAAAAACAATAATTAGTCGATAAGCTATATATAGCATGAGGTTTTAGCTACAAGCAAGGCTCACATAGGAAAACTTAAAACTTTTACCACTAAATAGGTAAATGGAAAAATTTACCATAGAAAATTCAAGGCTTATCTATACATTTAAAGTTTGAGAAAATGTAAAGTATTATTCTTGGTAGAATTTGTTCAATGTTATCAATCATACTTTGTAGAGTTACTTATATGATATATCAAATATCATATCAATTCCTTGGAAAATCGTATAAATTTGATAGTTCCTATCAAATATCAGATTTGCTTGAACAAAAAAAAAATTGTAGTTGGTAAATGCATTTATCCATTTTACTATAGATCACCACCAAGGCTATCTATAAATACATGAATAATGTGGGGATAAAATAAAATATTTTGCAGTGAAAAAAATATTGAAGAATATACATATCAATATGTTTACTATTTACTATTTTAATTTTGCACATAATGGTTACCTTCTATTAATTTGATGATATGATTTGGTTTGTTGTCTTGTAATTTAATCAACATTACATTAAATAGAACCCTTTTCCCTTTTACATTTATGTCTTTTGATTTATGTGATGCTTGTACAATTATTGGTTCAACATATTCTAGAAATTTTGAAATAATAAAAATCTATGTTTAGAATCTTCTATTGTGAAAATATTATTTTCCTTGTCTACACTAAATTTAGGATATGCACAACAATATTGCTAGACTTTTTATAATGTCATCAGGCTAAATATATATGTTGTTTGGGAAGGCATGTTGTCTTATGCATTTTTGGAGGTAGGTAGAATAACATAATTGTATTAGGTAATGGAAAATATATTACTCTTGCATGCTATCATATTTGAATTATTCCTACTAAGATTTCAAGGAGGAGACTCCATCACCTATAAGGCAACAAAATATTCATCATAAAAGTGAATATTTGAAACTCCCATCATGCCAAAGTTATAAATATTCCTTGTATTCTCCCTCCTTGACCCATTTCCTCTCCATATATCCTCCTATTTTTACCAACTAAGACAAACCAAAGCTAATCTCCCTTCAACTTCTTCTTCAATCTATGTTTCAATATCATGTTGGATGGTCTCTACTACAACCAATTTTTGCACATTTCACTTATGTTAAAATGTTGGTAAAATCTCGACTATTTTGTTGTAGTCTTTACCATGACCTATCAGAATTTCAACTAGAACTCGCTCTTGTTCTTCTACACTATATCATTTCAATCTTTTGTGACTTTAGTAATTCCTTTTTTTCCTCAATTGACAAATCAGGGATGCTTTCCTTAAATTTATATATTTTAAATAGCTTTGCAAATCTATTATATAAAACAAAACTAAATATTTTTTACTTAGGTAGGTTTCATAATTAAATGTGATGAATAAATGAACCTATTAATTTTTTTAAATATGAAAATTAAAGATAAAAATTTTAGGGTTTCAGAGTTTCTACAAAAAACTTTTGGATACTCTTTGAAAAATATCGGTTACAAGTTAATTTTTTTTCCATGCCTTAGACTAGTCTCCTTGCAACTATTGCTTAACCTTATTGAAACTGGATGTTGTTTCAACAGTACTATCTAGATGCAAGCATACAATTATCCCATGTTTCCACTGAGATGAATGTGGCCAAATTTTACTCACACATGGGTAATCAATGACATGTTATAAAACAATATATTTAATAGGTTAAACTCATCCTACATTAGAAAATAAATTTTTATCACATTAATATTTTATTAAAAGAACGCCTCAATGATTGATATTTGATCCTCCTCTATACATGCATGTATCTAGGTATGATTATTTGGATTTATTGTGGAAATTTGTTGTTGAAATTTAGATTTTAATTGACCTTCCACCCATCCTTAGAATTTTCTCTAGGTACCTTCCATTACTATAAAAATTATTTTTACTTGGAAAATTTATTTGTTGCATACAAGATGCTATATTTCAAATCAATAGGAAGTGGCATCGGAAGTGATAAGTGTATAATTTTTTTGTTTTGTGTTATGAGCTGGAGGTTTTTGAAGTTTTGTCACATGGTGATGAACAATTTTAATGATTTTTTTATTTGCATTAATTGGTTAAAGACCTTTGCATCCCCTATTTTTTGGGACTTTTTTTTGCTTCCATCTATATGGAAATTTAGCACGTTATTTTTTCTCTTTACATCCTTGATAGACATGTTAGAATGCATACATATAGTACATTCAATTATTTTCCATGCATTTTACTCTTTTGCGGAGAATGTGGTTTGTTAGTTCTAGTAGACATGTCATTTTAAGGAAATCAAGTGGATTGTAAAAATTATCATATAAAACCCCTATAAGACCCTTTGTTAGATTTACATTATTTTGGAGTACATCGGGATTTTTAATCACTCACATAATAAGCATGATTTTGACATAGAATTGTTACAATGATTGATTTGTGATAGTAAAAATTAGGTGGAAAGAATGAAATACAATATTCTTGATACCAAATAAGTGATTAAAGAAATGTTACTTATATGAAATATGACTTTATAGAAAGTATTTATTCTTTAGAGAATCAAAAACTTCGCTAAAGTGTCAATAAGGTATAAAGTGAACAACCACCCTATAGAGAAGTTTCCTATGTGTAGGACTAACCATTTTTTATTGTGTGCATTTAGACCATCGTTAACACATTTTTTTTTGTGCATTGAAATTCATGCTATTTGTTATTGTATACACCTAAAAATGGTCTGGAGCATCTGATTAATTAAATACGAATTATTTGATTAATTATCCTAAATTCCTCTACTGTTTAAATAAATAGAAATATTTATTTTAATATAGTTCACGTTCACAATCTTCTAAATTTCTTCTAATCTCGTCTTAATTAAATAAACAAAATTAAATACTTTGTTTGATTTAATTAGCAAATCCCTATTTTATTCTATCACATCGATCCTAAATTAATTAAATAAAGAACAAACGCTTTATTAATTAATTGCCATATTCTTTTGTTTAATTTAATAAACTATCCTATAGTTTATTTTATTAAAATATTTATCTCTTTTTTCCTAACTTAAATAAATCAAAAATATTTGAATTAGAGCATAAGGAATATTCCAATCTATATTTCCTCATAAATGAATTAGATATCCTATGTCTAATTTATGTCAAAATCATGTCTAAATTAATTGATGGAAACTTCACGGGAATTTTTGGAGACAAATTTGGAATTTGATCTCTCAATCCTCCTCCATCAATCTTTCCTCTTCTCTTGCCTGGTGTTTTCATGGGTAGAGACAATCTCCATCTTTCTCTCAATATCCTCCATCTCTCACCATTCAATCCTCTAGATTGAATCCAATCCTCTCAATGCCTTCCCTATGCATTTATGTAGCCAGGAAATCTATAAATACAAGCCTCATTGAACCAAGAAAGGATCCAGATAATCTTAATTTGTGCACTCTTACTCTGTAGGAATTCACACATCAAGCATCTAGCAATCAAGTTTTCAACCATGGCTACCTCTTGTAGCTGCAATTATCTGTTTCATGTCAATCTATGCTAGTTTAATTGATTTATCATCTAGTATTGTTATCTAACTCCATATCATTGCATTAGTATTCATCTCATTCTTCCAAATGTCATTTTAGCAGTCTTATTTGCTTAAACAATCTGAGAGCAATAAGGATTTAATAAATCTTTGGAGATAGAGAGCAATATGACGCTTTCGATAGATTACTGCTTTGAATTGATTCATTTAACTTGTCTATTGATATAATCTCATATTAAGAAGTGTCTTTTGTTCTTTTCACTTTATTCACACTTACAATTTGGCGCCCACCGTGGGGCATTAACCCCAATTTTATCAATTTTTTCTTAAAGTGACGTGCAGGTTTCCGACGAGTTTTCTTTCAGTGCTTTCATAAAATACTACAGCGCTTCGATGGAAAACTATAGCACTTCCGTGATCTGTTTCAGTGCTTCTGTGTTACTACAGCGCTTCCATTCAAAATTTTAGTGCTTTGAACTCCAGCGCTTCGGTGATTTAGCACTTCCGTGGAAAATTCCAGCGCTTCAGTGGTCTATTTCAATGCTTTCTGTTTCAACGCTTCTATAGACTATTCCAGCGCTTTTGTAAAATCCATCTGGATCCAACGTGTCTATGGCCAGCTTTTATTTTTTTCACAGTTAGATCTAAAATTTATCAATCTAGGATAGTCACTTCAAAGTTTTTTTTAAATTGATCAATCTAGGATAGTCACTTCAAAGTTTCTAAAATTGATCAATCTAGGATAGTCACTTCAAAGTTTCTAAAAAATATCAATCCTGGGATAATCACTTTTTGTTTTTCTTAAAGTAGATCTACCAATCCTAGGATAGTCATCACATTTTTATAGTAGAAGTTAAAAAGAACATCATGGTTTATGTGAAGCAACACCTTCACATAGATTAGAAAATTTCTTTTTGGGCTTTAAAATAGAACAAACTTATATGTTGTGTTTGTGGTGATTAGGTTTATTCTCTCCCCTTAACTAGGTGATCAAAGTGCCAGAGTCATTTTTACTTCATGTTATTTAAGCTTTATTAACTCCTTTAGCAGGCCTGTCGTAGTGGGAAAAAGTACTCACCCTACGGGAATGACCTAAGTGGGAACAACCAAAGCCAGGTTTTCCAACCCACTATAATAAAAATGCAATTTGTTGATGAAAGTCCAACTTGACGGTAGTGAGCAAGATAACCATCCCAAAAATATTTTTTCTAAAGATTGGGAGGTCTCTTGAGGGAGTTTATCAATTGTCGCACCGAACGGATGCCCTTTTTACGAACCATAGAATAGTATCCCGCCGAGTCAATATCCATACATTGTCATACTCACAGTGCAAGGGGAGGGAAGAATCTGCCCCCAAGACACTCACCATATAATTACCAAGAACTGTTTGCTTAGAGGATGAGAAATCCAACTCTGAGTACGCGCCTGGAAATGACAAAAACACGAGCGCCCTCTAGGGGGTGACACGGCTGTGTGCATCAACATAATTCAAGATGTGGGTTGTGAGTATAATGATGACCTACTTGTCCTTAAGTGTGAGTCTGTTTGATTTGTGTACACTTGTCAAAACAACCTGTCAAAATCAATAAAGACCATTCGTGGTTTTTGAATATACACGACCTATTCAGTTTAAAACACTTATTCAAAATTTCTTGCCATGTTTTCACAAATTCATTAAAATCAGATTAAAGATCATCCTAAAAACATCAAGTCAAAACAAATCAAAAAATCCATACTTCGAAAGTGGAATTCCACCGCATTTGTCAAGAGGAAAATCAAGATCACAAAACCCAAGAAACCTTACGATTATAGAGATAGCCTAAGGAGAAATCGTTTTCTATATCAAAATCGGAAACTCTTTTTACAACATAGAACATTCATCCACAAATATCACAATTTTGCTAGGGGTAACACTTTAGATTACGCAGTAGAACCACTCTACTCATGAGCCTTCTTCCAGAGAAGAGCTCTCACACAATACCACAACCATAGTCAATGAATTCATCCTTCTTATCTTCCACAATCTCTGATATAGTATGCCACAAGGCTAGATCAAATCTTACAGTAGAGAGTCTTAAAAGTCCTATTTTTAGCGTTCTGGAAATCTGTTTCAGCGCTTCGGGTAACTGTTTTAGTGCTTTCATAAAACAACGCTTTCGAGCACTGTTTTAGCGCTTACAGTCTTTATTTCAGCATTTTTGGGGAAACAGCACTTTCATCATCTTTTCCAGTGCCTTTGGGCACTGTTTCAGCTCTTCTGTCAAGTGGCGCTTTCATCATATTTTATAGCGCTTTCGTGCACTGTTTCGGCGCTTCTGTCAAGATAGCACTTTCATCACTTTTTCCAACACCTTCAGGCACTGTTTTAGTGCTTCTATCAAGATAGCGCTTCTATCAACTGTTTCAACACTTCGGGACTCTGTTCTAGCGTTTCTGTGAAACAGCGCCTTTGTACTCTGTTTTAGCACTTTTAAAATAAAGAGTTTAAAAACCTTATCATTCGGTCTGTCTGTCATTTATCCACAGTCTACCAAAAAACACAAATTTCTTTTTCATCAGAATCACTGTCTAAGGACCAAAATCAGAAAGGTCTATACAAATTTCCATATTTATCAATTGAAACAAAATCTTGCAAATCATAAGTGTCAAAATCAAATACACAATCAATTACTACACTGAAGTTTCATTAGCAGGATACTATCATCCTTCATCACAAAACCAAGTATAGTAATTAAATTTTTAGCATTGTCTCATCAATAAGATTAGTCATCTTATTCAACTTTGTTAAAAGTTAAATTGACACTATCCAGCATATAAGATCAACATTTCGAAAGAAAGGGCAAAAATTTGTATGCCAATCTTCACTAGGTACCAAAAACAGTGACTCTTAGAACAAGAACTTAAAAAATTACAAGAAATGGCAGAAGAAAATCCTTGGAACAATCTAAACCAAAATGATAAGAATGAGATAACTCTAGAGGATATTCAAATAGCTCAACAAGATCCCAAGTTCCATAAGTTTATGGAAAATATTTTGGAACAAGACATGGAAAAATATCTTTTAATGTTAGCCGAATCAAGAGCTAAACTTCTAAAGGATTTTGATGTAAACCATCTGAAGGAAACACCTAGAATGAATGAGACTGAGATGTTACAACCTACGCAAACAATAGATCCAGTTGCTGCTCTAACAACACAAATGCAAATGTTACAGCAACAGATACAGGATATGATGAAAGGGACTACCAAAAGATATGCGATACAGGACATTTGTCCTTATCCTTTTGACACAACGGTCGGCTTGATACCTTTTCCTAGACACTGTGAGATCCCAAAATATGATAAATATAATGGAAGAATGGATCCAATAGATCATATCAGAGAATTTAAAACAATGAGTCTTGAGTTTTCCCAAGAGGAAACATACTTAATGAGACTATTCCCTAGGAGTTTGGGAGGATCATGCATGGAGTGGTTTTTGAAA
Organism: Sequoiadendron giganteum; assembly: GCA_007115665.2. Classification (NCBI taxonomy): domain Eukaryota; kingdom Viridiplantae; phylum Streptophyta; class Pinopsida; order Cupressales; family Cupressaceae; genus Sequoiadendron; species Sequoiadendron giganteum. Next base: position 186,069,572 of record CM021106.1, read on the forward strand.
TTAAAACCAGGTATCATAACTTTGGAGGAACTCGTCAACAGATTTATCTCTCAATACTCCTTTAACATCCAACACGTTGTTACAATCAAGGATCTTTACAATCTAAAACAAAACAAAGGAGAAACATTCTTTTCTTTTCTCCAAAGATGGCAATGCTTGTTCGCTAGATATCCTAGATCCATTCCTAAAGAAGAAAAGATGGATTTGTTCATTGAAAACTTGACAGAAGAAATGAGTTATAGACTGGAACTAGAATGTCCTCCCGCATTTGAAAAAGTAATAGAAAATGGTCTTAAAATCAAAGAGGCATTAGTCAAAAGAGGATTTATCAAGCATTTCAATGATAAAACAAACAACACAAGTAACTCCCCCAATCAATACTCAAGCGGTGAGAAGCCAAAATTTTGGCAAAAGAATCGAAACAAAACAACCAATGAGGTGACAAATAATTCCCAAAATGTCAAACCGTTTTTCAACTTGACCACATCTACATCAAAGAACCAAAACAATGATCAAATTTTCAAGTCGAATAGCATACAAAGCAACGAGATCGCAAAAACACAGTCATATCAAAAACCATCAAATCGGCGAAGGTTCACACCTTTGGGCCAAACAATGGAATCAGCAATGAAAGAATTAGTTACCAGAGGCCTTCTCAATGCATGGGAAGCTAGAAAATGGGATCTGAAAGTCAAACCATCATGGTGGAATGATGCAGATTAGTGCAACTTTCATAATAACAAGGGTCACAAAACCAATGACTGTATGGAGTTGAAACACATGGTACAAGATTTGATTGACAACAAGAAAGTGTATGTGGAAGGACCTCAAAATAACAACGATCATTTAGCCTTCAAAGATCCTTTGCCAAATTATGAAAAAGGCGCATCATCCTCTTCAAACAACAAAGGAAAGAATGTCAATCATGTCTATGATAAAACAATCCTTTGTCTATCTAAAGTAAAACATGATCATACAGTTGGTCATAACACTAATGAAAATGAAACCAACAACATTATCTCTTTAGATTTTCTCCCAAGCGTACAAAACTCTGAAAATCAAATCAATGTCTTAAAAATCAGAGAAAATCAACAACATCAACTAGCCAAGGTAGTGTTAAAAGGAGTTGGCTCCACACATGTGGTTCTGCCTCCATCTCATTATAATGTCATCGATCAATTGCAAAACATCCCCCGAGAGAATCAAGAACATCAATCGGCAAACATCGTGACTAGGGGGCAATCCAAGGTAGTGTTAAAAGGAGTTGGATCTCAACGTGCAGTTCCACCTTCATCTCATTATAATATTGTCGATCAATTGCAAAACATCCCCGCACAAATATTGATACTAGAACTCCTTAAATTGTTGCCATCACATAAAGAAGTTCTAGAACAAGCATTAGTTGCCACCACGGTACCAAATAATCTAGATGTCTATCAATTTCAAGCTATGGTGGGACATTTAACTACCCCGCATTGTCTGTCATTCTCTGAACATGATGATGTCTCATTAAATCATCCCCATAATATTGCATTGCATATCAAAGTATTAATCCATAATCATCGCATCAAGAGAGTTTTAATAGATGGGGGAGCTGGTATAAACATTTTCACTCTCAAGTTAATCCGTGCATTAGGATATTCTAATGATTCTATTGATGCTCGAAGGAAAATGACAATCAAAGAATATGAAGAGGAAGAAAGATCATCCAAAGGTTTAATTTTCTTGCCCATTCAAGTGGGACCCATGATGAAACATATAGCATGTCAATTATTGGAAAGAGATTTGACATACAACATACTCTTGGGACGACCATGGATCCATGAAATGCACGTCGTACCTTCAACATATCATCAATGCCTAAAGTTTCTAGTAAACAGACAAGAGGTGACAATAGCTACTGATTATAATCATCCACAACATTTTGACACATTGAGAAACTCTCAAGATACCTTTGTGCCTCACAACAGGGAAGCTTCTAGTTCAAAATCATCCACCGAGGAAAAACGTCCGAGTATCAACACCAAGTGAGTGGAAAAGAAAGGTAAAGAAAAGGAAAAAATTCATGTTGAAACTCAATCAACAAACAATCTAGATCCACAAACTTCTCTATCAGACAACTCTAAAAAGGAAGTTCAGCTAACAGATAAAGGGATGGGACACTATTCTATGGAGCAATTGCTTAACCTCTCACAGTTAATGCCATCTCCTAAGACATTTGGACAACCATCAATGATCAAACCTCGAACATCATTACCTAGCATATTTCTTCAAGAAACATTTATAAAATTCGGAACCATAGTAGAAGAAATGGATGACAAAGCAATCCTGGATTGGTTATACAAGGATGAAGAACCATCAATATCAGAGATCAATATCAAGAATGTAAACATCAACGCTGACAAGTATGGAAAAGGAAAGGCTATTCTTGAAAAATGGGTTATGAAGGACAAGGACCTATGGGATTAAGAAAGGATGGAATCACATAACCTATCACACCCCTCACTCTCCATTCCAAAGAGAACCAAGACTAGGGTATTCTGAAGAGCAAAAATAGGATATGACAAAAAAAGTTATGGAATAGATCCTTCAACTTAGAGAGGGCTCTGAAACAGATTCAAATGAATATGAGTGGGATGTGGGTTCCGAAGTATCTTTCACAGATATTCAAGTTGACGTAATCCAACAATATGCACCTTCGCGCGAGGAGGGACAAGGCTCCGGGTCTAGACCATTCATAGAAGGCTCACTAAATATCGATGACTCTAGTGAGGACGAACATAATTTGAGTGATTTAGATGATTTTGAGGAAGGTACCATCATTGACCTTGATATCTCGGATAATAACTATGACGATATCGCTGTCCTAACCCTCACTTCCATTGACCTAAGTCAACCCGATGACATCATGCCACTAATCCATCCAGAACTCATTGACTAGGAATCTATTGAACCTTTGACAGTACCACAATTTGCAAACGATGAGGCCATCATTAATTTCCTATGTCATGCAGAACCTAGTACAAGTCATAACTATAATACTCATAACAACAAGACTCGGCAGGAGGGTGTCAAATCTTCCAGTTGCAAAATTGAAAATAAGGAAAAGAGATCTAATGGTGAAAACCATTCTATGGCAGTATTAGATCTGGAAAAAGACAAAATAAAGAACGCATCCAACGGTGAAAACCTTTCTGAGGCACCGAAGGATGGAAGATTTGACACCCTTCCAGAACATTATCATGAGTGATCATCAGTTCTGGTGGAACCAACGCAGTCTGTGGACATCGGCACTGAAGAAAAGGTAAAAATTCTACATCTAGCAGAATCCATGACGGATCGAGAAAGACCAGACTTCATCAATTTCTTTAAACAAAGAAGCGTCAACTTCACTTGGTCATATTCTGATATACCAGGCCTAGATCCAAATCTGCTCATGCACTATTTGTCTTTGCCCACATGAATCAAGCTTGTCAAGAAAAAATTAAGAAAAATGCATCCTCACATCGCATTGATTGTAAAGACAAAGCTAAAGAAATTGTTGGATGTAGGATTCATAAGTTCTATAGACTATGTCGAATGGATATCAAACATAGTACTTGTTTCAAAGCCAGACAACAACATCAAGATCTGCATGGATTTCAGAGACCTCAATAAAGCATGTCTGAAGGATGATTTTCTACTACCAAACATAGACATCATTATGGATTTGATGGCAGGGCATGCCATGTTATCAATCGAGGACTGTTTCTCCGGGTACAATCAGATAAAAATAGCTCTAGAAGATCAGGAAAAGACAGCTTTTACATGTCCACGGGGAACCTTCTACTGGAACGTCATGTCGTTTGGTCTAAAAAACGTAGGAGCCACATATCAAAGAGCCATGACAACGATATTTCATGATATGATGAACACCTTCATGGAGGACTACGTGGATGACATTTTGGAAAAATCTAGAACAAAGGAAGGACATCTACATATCCTAGACAAAATCTTCACACGACTAGAAAAATTTAATGTCAGGTTAAACCCCAAGAAGTGTGTTTTTGGGGTCACATCAGCAAAGCTATTAGGATACATTGTCTCGGGAAAGGGCATTGAGGTAGATCTGGCTAAAGTCAAAGCCATCATGGAGATTCCACCTCTTAAAAATATCAGTCAACTATGATCACTACAAGGAAGGCTCCAATCGATTAGGAGATTTATCTCCTAGCTAGCAGATAGAAGTCATCTTTTCAACCATCTATTGCACAAGAATGTAGTTTTCAAATGGGATAATGGGTGTGAAACAACATTCAATCAAATAAAATAATATCTCATGTCACCACCCATTCTCATGCCACCAACGTAAGGAAGACCTTTGATATTATACATTGCAATGACCGATATCTCTTTGGGGACACTATTAGCGCAAGAGGATTATGAAGGAAAAGAGCATGCTATCTATTGCATCAGTAGAACACTAAATGGCTATGAAGTGAACTACACTTTCATAGAGAAGTCTTTCTTGGTAGTGGTATTCGCTACTCAACAGCTAAGACACTACATGTTGACTCATACAATCCTACTAATAGCAAAGATCGACCCTTTGAAGTATCTACTAAGTAAAGCTGCCTTAACAGGTAGATTGGAAAAATGGGTCATGCTCCTAAGCAAATTTGACATTCGATATGTGGAGAGAAAGGCAATCAAGGGTCAAGAAATCGTTGAACAATTAGCTGAAGCTCCTCTACCAGATGATCGGCCAATGACAATGGAATTCCTAGATGCAGTAATTATGATAGTAATGCCACAACAATGGGTATTATATTTTGATGGATCATACACACAACGAGGCAAGAGCAGGGATTTTTTTTATCAATCCCCAAGGACACACAATTCCTAAATCATACAGACTAATGTTTCAATGCACAAATAATGTAGCTGAATGTGAAGCATTGATCATTGGGGTCAAAATAGCAATTCAATGGAAAATCACGGACTTGCAGGTATATGGGGACTCACAACTGGTCATTTATCAAGTGAATGATGAGTATCAAACAAAAGATGAAAATTTGATGCCCTACAAGCAACACATAGATGATCTGAAACAGTTCTTCGTCAATATCAAGTTTGATCAAATTCCAAGGGCGGAGAACAAAGTTGTTGATTCTATGGCCACAATCGCTTCATTATTACAATTGCCTGAGAAATGTGTTTGTTATGAGTTTATGGTAGAACAAGTACCATTTCCTTCCCATAATAATTCAGAATCCAGTACCATTTTCCATCTCGAAACCATTGAAACCTCCATCTACAAAAAAACCTATGCTTACCTGAAAGATAATATCATACCTCCCGATCTTTCTAGGAATCAAAAACGAAGTTTAATCCGCCAATCCGCCCAACATATCTTAATCGCAGACATCCTTTATCGTCGAGGTCTTGATGGTACCTTACTTCGATGTCTAGAACACGACGAATCTAAAACGGCCTTACAAGAGGTTCACGAGGGTATTTGTGGGACTCATTCGAGTGGGATAACTCTAGCTAAGAAACTCCTCCGTTTGGGGTATTATTAGCCATGCATGGAAAAAGAATCTTATCAATATGTCAGGAAATGTCAAAAGTGTCAGGTTCACAACAATCTCATTCATGCACCGGCTCAGGAACTGCATCCATTTACAACAACATGGCATTTCTGTCAATGGGGTATAGATCTAGTGGGAAAAATACATCCCTCTTCATCTAATGGACACAAGTTCATTATCACAGCCATGGAGTATTTCACAAAGTGGATAGAGGCAGTACCTCTTACAACCATCACTGGGAAGCAAATTTCCTCTTTCATCTTAAACTACATCATCTGTCGCTATGGAATCCCTCAATCCATTATCACTGATAATGGATGACCTTTCAAGAATCAAGATGTACAAGAACTATGTGAAAAGTTCCACATCCAACATCGATTTTCAACACCGTATTACCCTCAAGGAAATGGCCAAGCAGAGGCCTCAAACAAAATGATTCTCAAAATCCTAAAGAAGACGGTTAATGATGTTGGAAGGGATTGGCATGCTCAACTCAATCCTGCACTATGGGCCTATCGAACAAATATCAGAACACCAACAGGAGCTACACCATATGCCTTGGTATATGGATCTGAATCCATATTACCCATAGAGGTAGAGATTCCATCCCTTCGTGTATCACTCAGGGGAATCATATCAGACAAGGATTATAGGGTATCCAGGCTGCAGGAACTGGAGTTGCTAGATGAGCGTCGTCAACAAGTTGTTAATCATCTAACGGCTTATCAACAGAGAATGTCAAGGAGTTACAACCATAGAGTAAAGCTGAGGGTCTTTCAGGTTGGTGATTTGGTTCTAAAAGAGAACCCTAGGAATCAACAGGACAAAGAGAAGAAAGGGAAATTCGAGCCTAACTGGTTAGGTCCTTTTGTTGTCATATCAGTGTATGGATTAGGGGCATATCAACTATCAACGTCAGAAGGGGATCTATTTGATGAACCTATCAACAGTATTCATCTAAGAAAATTCTATACATAAATCTCCTAATGCACGGGTTAAAACTTGTTGACAAAGGTTTCCTTGATGAAAACTTGGAAAACAGGCATCTTGGAAACAAAAAATACAAAAAGAAAGAAAAAAGGAAAAAATAGAAAAATATCAAAAACATAGAGTGTAATCAAAACATATTGGTGAAAACCTGGAAACAAGCGTCGTATGTGATTCAAGATCAGCTTTCCTATCTATTTTGTTGCATATCAAGATCATTAGTCTGGCAGTTAGTATCATTCCATATCATGTCATTAGTCTTGCCATCATTGCATCCATTTATCAAAATCATGTCACATGGTCAAGTATCACTCCATAGCTTGGGGGCAACATCTGGATATCACAAGGGGCAACAAAAACATCAATTTCACCAATCTGGGAGAACAAGAGTATGACAAGAAAGCAAAAACAATGATCAAAACACAACATCAATCACCATTAGGAGTGCATAAAACATCTGTATCATATGAGAAAATCCAAAAACAAGTCAAAAAGTCAGTATAGAAAACAAAAAATCATTAGGTCTGTGTTATTCAAACTACGTGGTCTCTGTGTGTGTAACATAGGCAAGGATAATCTTTGATTAGCCCCCAAGACCCCTAGGATAGGTTAGTAAGTTAGGTCTTTGGTCAAATATCTCAAAAAACACAAAAACATCATAAAAAAAAAATCAAGATGGATGATCTAAAATCTAACTAATTGAATGAAACACTCTAAGTCAAAAATGGACAAATTGCATTTTTTTATTTATTATCATTTCTTTGGAGTTGCTCGATGATGTATTGCACTAGAGAAACAAGGAAAAAGAATGATATTTTTATTGTTTGTTGTCTGTAAGTTAATCATATAAATGTGTGAATTGTCGGGGGATGTGCTATGCAAATATATCACCGATGACATTCAGAATTCACACACTCAAATGATTAATCTCTACCTATTAATGCAATGAATGCTTAGGTCATCTCAGTTCAATTATACCTAGATGCTTGTGTTCAATTGCAATATCAAAAATCATGAAAGTAATACTCAAGTCATCATTGGATTAACAAAACCATTGACGCTTGTACTAACTTTCAACATCCAATAAAAGTTCTATGATGATTCCAAGCACAGAAAGATTGTTAAAATGACATTCTGCTGCATATTGTTGCATGATAAATTTAGATTGCATTCATAAATTCATTATCTGTAGAGTATTTTTTGCATAGAGGATTCCAATCAATAATTATCTTTTCTACAATCATGACTAAGTATACTTGACATAAAATCCAAAAATCAAAAATACATCATCTCATCATCATTTATCATATAGTTATACATCATCATCTCATCATCATTTATCACATACATCGTGCATTAAATCATCACATTCATTACATCTTTTATCATCTACATCATTATAACATCATTGCATCATCATTTATTATCATTGTGTTATCCATACATCCATATATCCATACATTTCATTTACGTAAAATAAATGCAAGTCATCATCATTATAATCATTATATTATCTATACATCATCATCTTATCATTTAGAATTTCATACATTATACCATACAGTACATCAAATATTTTGCACATGCATTCATCAAATCATCATCACATTGAAATAAATGCATTCATCAAATCATCATCACATTGAAATAAATATATTTATCATATTATCAGCATCACATAAATAAATCATCACATCAAAATAAATGCATCCATCACATAGAAATCATACACCATCATAAAATCACATCAAATGCATCTCATATATATATATCATCAGTGTCAAGTATACAATGAAGTCCGAAGAAAAGATACATCATCAAAAATGAGGTACATTGTAGTATACATCGTGTCCCACAAAAAGATAACTCAAAATAATAATAGCGTCTATGATCTGCTACTGCTAGACTGTGCGGGTCTAATGGGACCAGTACCACCACCACCCCCGAAAGTACCAAGATCTCTAGGATCTCTCCGTGGAGGCTATGTAACACCCTCGTTGACTGTCCGGGTGTGTGTCTGACTGGATCTTGATGCGGCATAGCTGACTCGATGATCAGCAGGCACTGCATCATGATATCTGCCCCGATAAAACTCTACCTCTCGGCCAACCCGCAGAACCTCCCTCACATAATCAAACACCGAGGTACCATTGGCCACTCTCTGTAAGGTCTCTGCTGTCTCCTATGCCCTCTCGGCAATCTGGTAAGCACTGTCCCACTCGGCTATCAAAGTAGCAACCTACGTCTGCAATGTGGCCAACTATCCCTATACCTGTGCTAAAGCCTGAGCATGAGCCTCATCCTATGCCTGCATCTGAGTCTGGGTCTGAACAAGCGAACCTCAAGCCTGTACCAACTGCCCCTGTAGAGTCTGGACCTGTGTCTGGAGACCTGCTATCTGTCTCTGGTGGTCCAATGACGGTACTACCACTGCTTGCCTCTTGCGAGGCCTACTCGATGATGGACCACTGATGACTAGTCCTGGCCCTCTACCACCTCCACTACCACCATCGTTGTCATCACTACTATTGTCTGAGCTACTACTCTCTGAGCTACTACTTGAAGGGGAATCATCTTTAACCCCACTATCTGCAGAACCCTTTGCTACATCCTCCTCTACGGGTAATGGTGCTGGCTCATCTAGAATAGTAATACGAGGATGTGGAGTCAAAGCCAAAAATGTTGCATACTCCTCTGTAACTGCTACCTCTGCAGTGTCTCTGCACATATCCCACGTTGATGGTTGCAATGCCCTGTATCCCTCTACTACGGCCTCATAAGACAAATAGGGTCCCTAATCTGGTATATCACAACACTGCCTAGCATAGAGGGCTACCCCTTGTGGCATACACTGAACGATGTCGTACTATCGGTACACTCGTTGGAGCAAAAATCTCTCTAAAACAAACCGTGTCTGACCAATCAGGTACATAGAATCATAGAGGTATCCCAACATGACATCATCCTCATCCCACTACTCACAATCTAAGTATGGCCGCCAGGTAACAGTCTCTATATCATTAAAAACCTGCCTCCAATGCTCTAACTTACCCATCCGGACATGGGTAAGCCAACCTCTATATCTGAACACATACAGTCTGCCTGCTGGTCTGGCTGCCACTGGAAATGGCCAAGCAATAGAGAAGTGCTCCCATGCCCACACCTATAATAGGGTCATCCCTGTTGATAGACTGCATGCCCCAAGGTACACAACTGAATGAAGATCATGATAGAGATGCGCCAACATGCACATCCCCCATGCATATCTCGTACCATGTACGATCAGTCTCTCTAAAGTCCTGCCCCAACCCACGAGGAATCCCTTTGACCTATGATCGAGACAAAGGAAACCTCCAATAAAGGCAACAAGCACTACTGGTAGTGTCGCATATGAATCAGCTATCCTCCTCCAACGGACGCTCGGACCCACAATATCCTGATCCTGAAAAACTCTGCAAAGAGCATCTCTACCACCAACCTCGTGAGAGTCGTAAACTATAATCTCCCCCAAGAACGGAATGCACAGAATCTGCCACACATCCTCGGGTGTGATCGTCATCTTGCCAGTAGGTAAGTGAAAGGTGTTGTGATCACTATGCCACCTCTCAGCCAAAGCAGTCAATAGACCCCGATTAATCCTAATCTGGGGCATATCGAGCAAGCTAGTCATGCCACAATGACCTATAACCTGAATCTCATCTGGTGTCAGATGAGGTATCAAGTCTATCATCCATGGAAACCGCTCTCGCATCTGGAGAGTACTAAAATCCTCCTATCATCATGAAAAATCCACAATCAGTGCACTATGTCTGGAAATCAAAAGTCATTCTACTATCAAGTCTATTCCAAATTTATTTGGTAATAATTTTTTATCAAAATTCATGGGCGAACATCAAACCTCACCTATCAGGAGGTTCATCAAACGTTATCTAAATCTTGCCTATCATGAGTTTTTATCATATATCAACAAACCTCACCTATCATGAGGTTCATCAAAACATTATCTAGATCTCGCCTATCATGAGATTTATCAGATAATGAATCATTTCCTCGCCTATCATGAGGATCATCACAAATAGGATTTCTTCTCACCTATCATGAGAGTAAGTCTTATTTAAATCATCCAAAATCCAACATCAAGAATTTGGATTATCAATCATACTAATCCGAAGAATGGACATGATCAGAATTGACGAAATCAAGGTTACCTAAGTCAAATCCTTCAATTCTAACATGAAAGTGCTAAATCAGGCATCAAAAGCACTAAATCATCAAAGCGCTATTTTATCAATCAAAAGCGCTAAATCAGGCACCCAAAATGCTAAATCACAAAAGTGCTACTTCAACACTTCGGTGCGCTATAACAGGCATCTGAAGCGCTAAAACAATCCATCGAAGTGCCTCTTTACCAGAAGCGGTAGAAAAGACCATGAAAGCCCTAATCTACCAAATCAAAGTGCTAGATTTCTCTAGGCACTGAAATCCGGCATTTAAGCACTAAACCTCACTATCTAAGCGCTACATCATGCAAGCGCTACATTATCCTATGTAAGTGCTAGAGATTTTAACGCATGTGTTAAATATCAAAGCGCTAATCTACCTACTGAAAACACTACACTAGAGTGAAAGTGCTACATCACGGCTTGAAAGCGCTAAAACAGTAAAAAAATGCTACAAAGCATAAAATGCATAAAAAACAAAATTACGCGAAAAAACGAGGAGGATACGGGCTACATACCGTAGGTCCATACGCGGCCGACCGTCGATGATGTCGAACGCGCTCAAAACGGTGAGTGTGGTAAGGGATTGGCATCCTGCTCCAGCTAGCTGAAATGTCTCTATCACAAGGATTTTCAAACTCAAAAAGTGCAAATGACTTTGAAAGTGACCTTAAGGACTATATATAACTTTTGAAAAGGGATTTTTGAGGGGTTTTTATTATATTTTGATTAATTTTATTCTGAAAATTAATTGAAATTCATCTATGGGCTATATTTCTTCATCATTTTGTCGGGAGATAAATTATTTCATCATCAAATCTTCATCAAATCATCAGAAAATCATAAAATTTCAAAAAATCTTAAAAATCATCACCTCATTAATTTATCTCTCGAGGGGGCATATTATCGTCTATCATCTATAAATCAATGTCTGGGGCATGTCTGGGGCACACTGAATTATTTTTTTGTATCATCAATCCTGGCAGTAGCAGCAAAATATTTTCTTCAAAGCAACGTGTAAACACATCACTTCAAAGAGGGGCAAAATGTATAAACCTAAAAATGGTCTGGAGCATCCGATTAATTATCCTAAATTCCTCTACTATTTAAATAAATAGAAATATTTATTTAATATAGTTCACGTTCACAATCTTCTAAATTTCTTCTAATCTCATCTTAATTAAATAAACAAAATTAAATACTTTGTTCGATTTAATTATCAAATCCCTATTTTATTCTATCACATCAATCCTAAATTAATTAAATAAAGAACAAACGCTTTATTAATTAATTGCCATATTCTTCTGTTTAATTTAATAAACTATCCTATAGTTTGTTTTATTAAAATATTTATCTCCCTTTTCCTAATTTAAATAAATAAAAAATAATTGAATTAGAGCATAAGGAATATTCCAATCTATATTTCCTCAAAAATGAATTAGATATCCTATGTCTAATTTATGTCAAAATCATGTCTAAATTAATTGATGGAAACTTCACAGGAAGTTTTGGAGATAAATTGTAGACAAATTTGGAATTTGATCTCTCAATCCTCCTCCATCAATCTTTCCTCTTCTCTTGCCTGGTGTTTTCATGGGTAAAGACAATCTCCATCTTTCTCTCAATCTCCTCCATCTCTCACCATTCAATCCTCCAGATTGAATCCAAGCCTCTCAATGCCTTCCCTGTGCATTTCTATAGCCAGGAAATCTATAAATACAAGCCTCATTGAACCAAGAAAGGATCCAGATAATCTTAATTTGTGCACTCTTACTCTGCAGGAATTCACACATCAAGCATCAAGCATCCAACAATCAAGTTTTCAACCATGGCTGCCTCCTGTAGCTGCAATTATCTGTTTCATGTCAATATATGCTAGTTTAATTGATTTATCATCTAGTATTGTTATCTAACTCCATATCATTGCATTAGTATTCATCTCGTTCTTCCAAATAGTCATTTTAACAGTCTTATTTGCTTAAACAATCTGAGAGCAATAAGGATTTAATAAATCTTTGGAGATAGAGAGAAATATGACGCTTTCAATAGATTACTGCTTTGAATTGATTCATTTAACTTGTCTATTGATATAATGTCGTATTAAGAAGTGTCTTTTGTGCTTTTCACTTTATTCACACTTATAGTTATTATTTCTCATTTACAAATAAAATGTTGGAATGTTTCCTATATGGGACCACTTAGTTGGAAATTTAAAATAAAAAATATTTTTCTATTAGCATGACAATATATGTAAAACTCATTTTCCCTTCCCAAAACCTCTAACTTTACAACATTAATAATTTTAATTTTTATGTATCAATTTTAGTTTTGCAATAATATTGGTAAGCAATACATTTCATTAAGATTAGTAAGAATTAGATTGTATCTAGTCTTTGTAGGGAATCATGGAAGAGGTTTTTATCCATGAAACTCTATATATTTTATATAAATAATTACTATTCCGAAGAATCGAGATGAATCTTAAGTCATTTAAATTTGATCAATTTATGTTGAGAAAAATAGTTAGTTGTAATAATTTTCTAATGAATTCTTGTTCAAATATAAATTGTGCAAGCATGTGGTTTCATTGTTTTTTGTAGACTGCATTTGTAGGCACCTAAATCTTTTCTATTGTGCAAAATCAATGTCTATATTAAATTATTTCTTTGAAATTCATTCCAAGGACTTTTATTTTATTGACAGAATGATTGTTTAAATTTTAATTTTCATCTAATTATATTTTTCCTAAACTTGTAAACTAAAAATATTTAACTTATCATGGAAATAATATATTGAGCAATAGAAATTTTGAAAATTAAATAATAAGACAATACAATAATTGAATAAACATTTGATATTTGAATAAAAATAACTGATTTTTTATTTCAATTAGTTGGCAAAAAAATATGTATTTGTTATGTGATGGTTAACCTCCCCCTAGATTGAAAGTACTCTAATAGTCACTATGACTTTATGTAGCAATCAATTCTTTTCTTTTCTTTTCATCATAACTTTTTTATTTCATAAGTCACATAAAAATAAAATAATCATATGATGATAGATAAAACAATTGTTGATGTAGATGTTATGGTTTTACTTTTTTAAGTATTTTTAAACAATTTAATATACAAGTTGCGATTATATTATTGATGTTCAAAATCTAAATTATAGCTTTGATATTCTAATATGCAAAGTTGAAAACTATTATTAAAAATTAAATTTGAATTAATGATTGTATTTATTCAACTTAATATACATAATTTTTATAAATCATCATTATACACTCATCAATTATATTAGTCAAATGTTTGATAAAGTTAGTACATAGTTAATGCATGATGGTACTAAATATCACACCCACGAAAATGTAGCTTGTTGGTGTAAAATTCATGTTTTACCATTATTTACATCATTTTTTTAAATCTTTAGTCTAATTGCTTTCTTAGGTGGCATGTTGATAGTTAGAGAGGTAGTTGTCTCTCAAAGTTTGTTATGAATTTTGAACAAACATTTCCCTCCATTTTTTTGGAGTTTTGTGTGCTCAAAATTACTTTATATACACATAATTTGATGAATAAAATCTCATCAGTTCAAATTGCAATCTCTTGCATTGGGTTGATTAAATACTCATATTTTTCTCGGTGTTTTTGGTTGAATTTTCTTGGTATCAAAGTAGTTTGAGTTAGAATACTAGTTTGAATTCCTTTTTTGAGTGTTTTGTATTTGTAGAAGCTTATATCTCAGCCTGGTTCATGGAAGTTTTTCCAAGATAGAATGGAGGTAGTTGAGGGTTCTTGCATGACATAGGAGGATGACATTGGAGTTATGGTTTGGATTTTGAATTTTTTATCTCCATTATTTGATTTGTGGTGTATAATTTTTTGAAAGGTGTTACGTGTATTATCTTTCAGGTGTTTGAATTCTGGAATATATTTTGTGTATTTTCTTTGAGGTTTTTAAATTATGGAAAGTCATTTTTTTATTTTTTTTGGAAATAACATTTAAATATCTCACATTTAAATCTCTATTGTTTATATTTTTTCAAATTTGTAAATGTATTCGAAAGTATTTTGTTGGTGTTCAAATATTTGTTGGTGTTTATATTTTCATTGTTGAGAGTATTTAAGGTGGGAGATTTTACCTACTTGTTAAATGCCAAAACATGTGGCATAACCTTCTCAAGTGAAGATAAAAGAGAGGACAAGGGAGGTGGCACATAGAGCCAAAAGAGGGTGAGAAACTCAACTACCCCATAACCTACTTAGGTAAGGATAGAATAGGGGTTATAAGAGGTTGCACAAAAATCAAAAAGAGGGTGTGTAACTCAACTACCAATGCGACACATGTAGTTGATGTATTTAACCACATGTTCTCATATTAACCACACCTAATAAACATTATCAAGCCTAAATAATATGTGCATAGGAAAAACGAAATACCTCTAACATAAGGAAAATAAAAAAACCTACACTAACATCCTCCTTAAGTGTAGCTTAGGGGGGTGAAAATATGGATCTCGACAAATGAAACTTGATGAGGTACCCATGTACATATTGATCCCCCAAAAAGAAGAATCCCCCCATAAGAGGAATAGGCCCCCCAAATAGAGAGAGAAAATACCCCCCAAGTATAGAGAGAGAAAATGAAGGACTAAAAAGCCCCTCTTGAAGTAGACACCTATCACATCCCTAGAAAAGCTCGCAAATGAATGAAACTTATTTTTGTGAAGGGTTTGATGAATTTGTCTACAATATTCTCTAATATAGAAAAATACTTAAGATCAATGATGCCTTCCTGAATTAGCTCACAAATATGACTTGCATATTTATCTCAATATGTTTCATCTATTGATAATGAATTGGATTCCTTGATATTTGTATGACACTCTGATTATCACAAAGATGACTATAGATTTTTTGTGAAATTTTGAACTCATTGATAATATTTTGAATCCAAATAGCCCTAATGGTGGCAATAATTGTCGCTTGATGCTCAACCTCTATTGATGAAAGAGTGATTGCAGATTTTTTCTTTCTTGACCAATAAACTAGATTGAAACCAAGTGAGAAGCAATACCTTGAATTAGACTTGCAATCTTGAGAATTACCTATCTAATTTAAATTTTTGTGTCTCACCAACTCAGTATCCATGCCTTCTACATATTGAATCCAATAATTTTGAGTACCCTAAATATAGTGGATGATTCACTTAACTATTTTCCAATGCAACTCATGTGGCTCCCACATGAATCAAGAGGCCATGCCTACAACATATGAAATGCCAAGTCTCATATGAGTCAAGTAAATCATATTCCCATCAAGTTGTCGATATAAATTTTAATCAACCAAGGGTGAGGAACACTTACCCTCAAGTTTGACCCTTGATAGAAATAGAGTTGGTGTAGTCTTATAGTCAACCATGCAAAATCTAGAGAGCATATCAAGTGCATATTTGGGTTAGCCAAGGAAGATACTAGAGGATGACAGAGTGATCTCAATCCCTAAAAAATAATGCAAAAGACCAAAGTATGACATCATAAATCTATCATGTAAAGCAATTTTCACTACTTTGATGGTGGATGAGTGACTCCCTATGATAAACAAATAATCATCATAGAGAACCAAAAATGTGAGGGTGACATATTTCTATAGAGTGTATACGTTTGGATTCGAATGACATTGAGTGAACCCAACTATCAAAAGGAAGGAGTTCATCTTGGCATACCAAGCTCAAGGAGCTTAGTTTAGGCCATAGAGAGACTTTTGAAGATATTGCACGAGTGAAGAATCCCAAATGAACCCATGTGTCTACTCCATATAGTTTTCCTCTTGTGATCACTATGAAGAAAGACATTCCTCACATCCATCTAATAAACTTCCCAACGATGGGTTGTATCTATAGGAAGGACAAGTCGGATGGAATTGATCTTTGCAACTGGTGCAAAAGTCTCAGAGTAGTCAACCCTTGGAACTTGGGAGAATCATTTTACAACCAAGAAAGCCTTATGCTTGTCAACTGGCCCATCTGCCACAAATTTTGTTTGATAGATCAACTTGCACCGAAAAAACTTTCTTCCCTTAGGAAGAGGTATATGATCTCATGTGTGATTCCTCTCTAAGGAATTGAATTCTTCTTGCATTGAAACATCCTACTCAAGGATACTCAAAGCTTATCAAAAATATTATGGATCAAAAGTTGAAGAAATAAAGAGATGTGGAGCTTTCTAAAACTATAACCTTATTCTTCTTGTGTTTGATGGATCACCAACCCAATTAGTTGCTAACTCCAATTTGTTTCAAGCCCAAAGAGGTACATTGAGGCTAGAGATTATGGAGCAGAATCATCAACCTTTAAATGATTATTAGGAGATGAATGTGAATCCTCATCATCACTAAATCACCATCTAAAATGGAGGAAGAAAAATCCTCACCAATATTAGGAGAATTAAGATCCTCTAAAGAACTGTTGTCATGATGCAACGTCTCCAATGTGATGGTGGATAGAGAAGTGGTAGGAGAATAAATGTAAGGTCTCCCCTCAAAATAAATTCTCATCTTAATGAATAAATCATGAGTGGTGGGATGGAGAATCCTATAACCTTTGACATCATCTGGGTACCCAACAAATATGCAAGGATTGCTCTATAGATCGATAGCCTTACATTTCTTTTCTAGAATTTGGGCCCATGTAAGATAATCAAACACTTGAAAGCTATTAATTGTGGGTTTCTAACCAATCAAAGCTTGAAAAGGAGTTACCCACTTCACAAATTTGTGAGGAACTCATTTTTGGATATAACATGCACAGTTAATGTTCTCTACCTAGTACTGTGGTACCAAGGATTTGGAGTGAATCATATAATTTTTCATCTCCTAAAATGACCTTGTCTTGATTTTTGTGACACCATTAATCTAAGCATTGTATGGAATTGTGTGTTGCATGTTGATTCCTTCTAAAGCACAAAACTATTAAAAATTATTGTTAACATATTCACCCTCATTATCTATATGCAAAATCTTGATGAGATTCCTAGATTTTTTCTCTGAAAAAGTTTTAAAATCTTGAAATTGCTCAAAGACCTAAAACTTCTATTTTAGAAAGTAAACCAAAGTATATCTAGAAAATTCATGAATAAATTTAAAGACATATATATCCCTACTAAAATATGGTTATGGAAATGATCCTACCAAGCCACTATGTACTAATTGAAATAGATGTGTAGCTCTCCATGCTTTTGGAATTTATCATCTTTCTCCTCAATATGCTTACTAAGAATGCATCCCTAAAAATCCATCAAAAAATAAAATAGAAGGCAACCCTTAAACCATGTCCTGTGGAATAATATTCTACAAGTAATGGTGGTTCAAGTGTCCAAACCATTGATTCCAAAAACAACTCACCTCATCTGCATGAGTGAGTAATATTATCGAAGGAGAGTGAGGAACCAAGTGAGAAAAATAATATATTCTTGATTGATGATCTACTTTTCCCATGACAACTACAGACCCATTATGCATTTCACTAATTATCACTATATATTATGTGTTCACTCAAATTGCTTTCCAGAATGAATGTGAATGATTGGATAAACAAATAAGAGATTAGTTGATAAATATGGAACACACAGAATATCTTTAAATTTTCCTTTTGCCACATAAATAGACCCTCGCCCATGCACTTCAATAGGATTTTCATCACCCACTAGTATGGTAGGCATAAATCATGTGGATCTAAGAGAAGAGGTGAAATAATCTTCTAAAGAAGTCATGTGGTGCAAAGCACCCAATTCAATGATCCAAGAATTAAGTTGTGAAGCAACAATAACTAGGGCCTTACCTTTTCCTTTCCCCTTACTTTCATATGTGTCATTAGAAGACCCTTTTGATGAAGATTTTTTAACAAAATCATGCGCCTTAATATTATTATTTTCAAGAAGATGTGAAAGATGATCAATTCATTTCTTTAAACAATTATGTTCATCATGGCCAAGCCTCTTATAGTAAGAACACTTGACCTTATGTTTCTTAAGTTGTTCACTTTTGATGAAGATGTCTGATTAGCTGCATTTGAAGCAATAGGTTTTTGACCTTTCTTCTTCTCTTCCTAGTTATTTTTTTCTTATCATGTTTGCTAGACCCGTAATGTTATTTTTTGCCTTGATTAATAGCCAAGAAATGTGATGAGGGGATACTCCACCCCAACACACACATAAAACACAACAAAATATATCAACTCAAAAAATACAAGATAGAAAACAACCCACTTTTGGCTAATTTCATAATATAAAATTATAGATTCAAAAATTATAATGCTACAACCACATGGGCTTGATTCATCACAACAATATCAATTATGTAAAGAAAATCTATTATTTAGAGCCATAATCTGCACTAATGGAGCCACCTTCTATAACCTCCACTCAAACCTTTATTTGATGCCCATAACTACCTTAGAATGTATTAGAAAGTGTAACTTTTCCTTTTTTTGGTGCCAAAAGCCCAACCATTTGACTTCTCACCTAGGAAGATATTTTATTGAAATTCTCTTTTTAGTGGAATAGCTTCCTAGAGCCATAACTTTTGACTTGGGTGCCTGATTTTCTATTATAATATATCATTAGAAATATCTCAAAGAGATCTACAACACCAAATTGATCAAAATATCATTTCATCCATTTTTTGAGCTTTTTCAAGGCTTCTAATGTTTTCAATTTTGAATTTGAAGCTATATTAGAGAAATTTCTCAAGACGGAAAAACTTTAATATCTCAAATGGTATAAGATATTGAGATGATTCTTCTACCATCATATACATTTTTTTAGTGTTGCTCCTTGGGGTAAATTTTTAGGCCCATATGAGCCCGTGTAGGCTGACTTGATAAAAATAGTAAGTGACTATTTTTTAATTTTCTAACTTTTGACTATCTTACACCCCTTAAGTGTCATCATGAGACTCAAAACCACTAAAGAAAATAAGGAAAAATAAATTTTTTGGTGATGCAAGATTGCCCCTACACCACTTGATGCTCCTACATCAGAATGTGGCTTAGAGGGTTTAATTGTACCCATTAGAACCAATTTTTCCTACTCCCTAATGAGTTCTACAACAAATTCATCTAGAGATGGCATTTTATAGGTGGAACTTAGGGAAAATTTTGTGCTCATAAAATGTAGAAACAAATACGTAATAGCTAGGAAAAAGCTTATAAATAATTCTCAAGATCATTTTTTATCATCCTTCTTGATTCCACATAGTTCCAGTTGCAATTTGACAACTTTGAATTTTGTGAAGAAGTCTTATATGATGTCAAAATTTGTAGGACTTAACTCCATGAGTTCATTCTTCAAATTATGACCCCTTAACTCATTATTCTTACCAAAGAGGGTTTCCAAAGTGGTTCACACTCCATTTAGTCTAGTGACAAATTCAATATGAAAATGAAGGTTAGCAAAGACTGACATACATAGAGTACCAAAGGCATCATCACATTTTTTAAACCATTTTATCTTTTTTGTAGCATCCTGAGGCTTAGTTTCAAGTCTCATTGTATCTCAATGATATTCACATCTTTTGAGATATATTATCATCTTATATTTACATTCCAAATAGTTATATGGTGTTAAAACAAGAAGTATCTAGATCCATCAATGAGTGTAGAAAAGTTTAAAAGAGAAGATGCACAAGACACCACCCCTTTCCACTCATCTCAAAAATTAACCCCACAGATTAAAAATTTGGCACTTTATGATTAGTATGATTACAAGGCTTCTACCATATTACAATTCTTTTTAGGCCTTCAATAGGAAAAATTACAATTTTTCATACAAAATAAATCTAATACAAAGTACGGAGAAATACCTTTGTAGTTGGCTAGTTCTCTTAAATAACTATCTAACACCTATTTGTTTCTAAAAAATAGAGCTTTGAGGTGAAATTTATGGTTTGTTGAAAAAAACCCATGTACCAACTTCAGCATGCAATATTTGATAGAAGAAAGGAAGATTTTTTTATCAATAACTTTGTCGATGGAAATTTCTCATTTCTAGATTTTTTTCAAGTATTTTTTTTCAAAAATATGACACTCGAGGAAAACGTTATGCACTTTTGAAAAAAAATTGAATTTTCCTTATATGAATGACTTTTCTCACAAAAATGTATTCTCTTTGACTTAACTTATAAAAAAATTATTGTCAATATGAAAAAATTAAAAGATACCCAAAAAAAAATTTAACCTTACAAACAAAACCCAAAAAATGCTTTAATTTCCAAAAATTTCAAGATGATTTTATGATGCAAATTTAACCTTTAACCTATATGAAAATAGTCAAATTGTGGCGTTCTAACAATAATTTTTCCAGAATTTTCTCACTATCTCAAAAAACTAATAGATATCCTAAACAAATTTTGTTGCTATGAACAAAAATTAGAAAGGATTTTTTTTATTTTATGAGAAAAATATAATAATTTGATGCAAAAGTGAAAATGGATCTAGTAAAAAGGATTTCAAATTTCAAGCTGAAAGGTGGAAAATTGTTTGGTTTTCCCTCTCTCTAGGGTTTAGGACCTAGAAGGACAATTTTCACTAACTTTCACTCGAGAACAAACCCTTGAGATCTCAATGCAAAAGGGTTGTTCTAGGGGTTGAATATAAGCTATTAAGGGGGTTCACCACCAAGTTTAGACTTGGAAAGATAAATGAAATGCAAGATGTAACACTAAACCCTAATTATGTAATGAACTAAAAAATGGCCTAGAAAAGTAAATGAAACAACATAGAAAATAGTAAGATGAATGGTGTGCACTTGGGAATCTAGAAATGGCTCAGTGGAGCTCTGAAACATTGGAAATTAAATTTTTAATTATGAATGGGAATCATTCACCAAGTTGAGTGAATTACTCCTAAAACTAGATTTATGTGCGCGAACGGGAATTTACCAAATGGGTATCCGAATCTGCAAAAATCTGAATTTTAACTGAAATTGGGACTCATTCACCAGAAGTGGTGAATCAATCTAGTTAGGCTTTTTTGAAGCTTCAAAGTCTGATCCTGCTCTTCTTTATCTGCTATGTTCTTCCTAATAGATTTATGGATCCAAAACCCTAATTTACAATCCATAGGTCTTCTCCAATGTTCTCCAAGGATTTATGACAACTTTGACAACTTTATACACTTTGAAAACTTTTCTCCAATCTTGCTCCTTAGGTAATCTACAACCTAGACCTGAAAATCACACACAAAGGAGAGGGGAAAATGTTGTTGGGTTAGTGGATAGGGGTTTTCCTTGGTCAAACACCTTGTTGGTAATTAAACCTTGAAATACAATGAAATATGAATGGAGAATTATAAATGAACAAAATGTGATGTTGCAACTCACCAAAACATAGCAATGAAGTGTTGCAAAAATTTCTCAGATGACTCCAATGTATGTAGATCTTGACTCTTTCTTGAATAGGATAGATCTTGAATGAAATGCTTGCTTGAATCATAAATCCCTACATCACAATTGTTAGCTCAAAAAGTAGCATGATGCATGAATTCTTTGACATGATGATTGATGATTGAATGTTGCTCTAAAAATCTTGATAATTTGTCCTTGAATGCTCTTGAATTCTCTAGTGAATTATTGAATTCTCTTGTGAACTCAAACTTGCTATTACGATGCTCATTCAACTTGCTAGGTCACCTAATTTCTTCTTAGGATAAAATGAGTGAAAGAAGCTTGTATTTATACTTAATTATGCAAGAATTCCTAAAATTACAACACTACAAGATGACATCAGATCTAGGAGAATAAAATATGGCTATAAATTTGAATTGATTTTGATTTTGGGCCACACAGGACTCATTTACCCAAGGTGGCGAATGAGTCCCACAAGGTCTAAATTTTGGGACCAAAATTAAAAATACTTAGAAATGTGTGAAACCAAGTTTAGGACCCAAAAACCTAGGTGGGACTCATTCATCCAAGGTGGAAAATGAGTCCTAGATCACTAAATCTAAGCCACTCAAGCCTGAAACACCTAAATTATGATTGCCTAATTATTGTTGTTGGGATTATCCTTGAAAAGATGCAATAAATGAGGCTTGTGGATGCAAAATAAGGCCAATTAAATCAAAAGAAAGCCCAATTATTAATGACAAGCCTAGAAAAGTGTGAAATTTTGTTACAACACTTTACAAAACTTTAAAATAAGGAAAGATTAATATTAAAAAGAGGTTTATTAGGTTTAGTTAATTAATAAAACCTTAGAAAAGTGTGAAAGTGAGTTAAAATACTTCACAAAACTTTAGCAAGGTACCATTTAAATTCATTAGTTCACAAGTTCCCAAGACCTAATGTGAATGTTTTAACCACATTACAACACTAAACCAAGGAAACATTAGGTTCAATTCTGCAAGGAACGCCTAAACAAGTGTGAAAATGTCCCTCACGACATTTTTCAACACTACATTTAGCCACCACTTTAGTGAGAGGATGAACCTACTTCAAACTCACACTAAAGTAGAAAAAAATGCATCAAGAGGGGTCCAAGTGCACCAATTCCAATAAGGTGAGATGATAGCGATCAAGAGGGCTGATCAAGCCCCCAGGATCAAGATCCCATTACAAGCCAACATAGGGTTGATCCCACAATGCTATTTTATAATTTCTAAGAGATTTTGATTTTTACTGAAATCACATATTTTTAGAAAATATAATGATTTAAGCCTTTAAAAGTTCCATTTAAGGATTCCAATTGAAGAGGGTTTGATCAACCCACCTTAGATCAAACCCCCTCAAGGATAGAACCCAAAAAGTATTAAACCATACCAATAATGGAGTCTCATTTACACCTATCAAAATGTTGATAAAAAATCACTTTTGATTTACCTTTTTGGGGATCAAATGAATTTATTTAAAATTTATTTTTTGTAAGTATTTAGTCCTTATTATAAGCTTCCCAAAAATTATAATTTTAAATAAATTTAATTTTATTATTATATTTATCTTTTATTTCTTGTGAATATAGGTTTATCACCAAAAATCAAGCTCTTTGTTCTGCACATGTGGAAAAATATCAGATCATCAAAATCAAATTTTGAAAAATATCAGTGCACTAGATATTGAAATCCTTGACCAAACAAAATAAAAATTAAATTTTGATACATACAAAAAAAATTATGTTGTATAGAGTCTTCCTATGTCCGAATTGTAATTGGTTTGACTTCGAAACTTGATCAAGGAAAAAATGTTCAATAAAACACTATGAAATCAAATTAAAGCACTAGATATCATAGTTACAAATCTAAATTTGAAAAAAATAGAATTTTATCCTTCATGGAAAAAATGTTATGTTGCATATGGTGAGCATCACTCCTTAAAATGGTGTTTATTGGAAAAAACTAGTTTTCAAAGGAGATGGAAAAAGAAGTGCAATTTGATTCCAAAAATTTTGAAAAAAAGTATATTTAGAATCTACAGACAAAATTTCACAAACCACTAGTTTGCATCATCTTCAAATTCCTCATGGTTTAGCCGCTATAGGTGCCCGAAAGTGAATATTTAGTTAGAAAAAAATCAGTTCAGTGTCTAGTTTGGCCAAAAATTATAAACCAGTATTGTGGGATCACCCATAGGCACAAAAGAACACACATGAGAATGATATAAAGAGAAACAAAAAATCACAAGCATACATTTTCAAAGACGGAAAAGAGAAAATGTAAAAGTTAAAAGAGTCAAATCAAGCTTCGATCGTTTATCCATCGTGATGTGGATGAAATCTAGGTTGTTTGTCCGAAAAAAGAAAGCTCACTCTAAGGAAATGGAACTCTTGGTTGTTTGTTGGGTGAGGATCTAAAAGAGGTGAGACACATACACACACAATTGGCATGCACTCACAGTCACACACAAGTGGCTATGGGGAAATTCATGCCTTAGTTGGGATTACCACTCAAACCATACCAAAGTTAGACCTCCTAATAACTTTAATAAGGTGCCACACAAAAATGGTTTTTGAGCTTCATGAGACAAGTAGAACTTTGTATGCTTGGATCTCATGAAAAAACAAGATGACTCTACAGGCATGCAAGTTTTGTTATGCGAGGTGGCCATATAACTGCAAATGCAAATTGAAAAATAGGGAACATTCAAAGGAGTTTAGTTTAGTTCATGCAAGGTCTTAACTTAGGGAACATTGTGCCTAATATCTCCAAGAGAGGACCAATCAAAGAATAGAAGATTCACAACTTAGGGGATGTAGTGTGTCACATCAATCCACTAAGAGGAATGTAATATGCTAAGAGAGATCACACTCTTGAAGGACATCACACCTAATGTCATCCACAACTAGCGATAAAAACATCGTATGAAGTAAGAAAACTACACCATGAACCATGAGAAAGAAAAATGCAAAAGAATAATACTAATGTATGCCCCCCCTTTAAAGAATCAATTAAAAATCCTAATTCATGTCATAGAAAGAGCTACAATCAAGAGGATTAATATATTATTAAACATCAGCCATTAAAGCTTACATCAAAATGCGTCCCAAATATATTATCAGTCAATGCCATGGCACAAATTATGAGTGGCTTTAGAATCATGTTTTAAGGGGAAAAGATGGTGTGCACATGAGAAATTACTTTAAAGTATCAAATTTGATAAATGCAAACAAAGAAGACATGAGAGCTAACCTAGAAATCCCTATGCCAAGTCATATGTTTCCAAGTAAAGCTACGGCATGTAAGAGAAAAAGAAAAGAGAGGGTTTTCCCCAAAATGAAAACACCAAACATATAAGGGATCTATGGATTTGGGGTTAGTATGTTCTTGCTACAATGTTTTTAGAGAGCTTGAAACTGTCATCATTCCCCAAATACACATAGAACTAGAATAATGACACAAAGAGAGAAAAAACAAAGAAAAACCTTTCAGGTCAACATGGAAGAGACATGAATGTCTTGATGCCTTGCGTCATCCCCAAAAGGAAAACACAAGACAAAGAAAAGAAATAAATAAAAAGAAAAGTCTTTTGGGTCAACATGGAAGAGACGTGAATTTATCGACGCCTTATGTCACCCCCAAAAGGAAAACACAAGACAAACTGAACCACCAAAAAGGTAATATGCTAACAAGGGAAAGATGATTCCCTTTACTAGGCCCCTAGGGTTTTTCACCTAAGGAGCACTTGGTTTAGGAATGACCCTCTTTCCACTTTGGTGATATGACACTTTTTGGTGATTTTATTCAAAGGAAGGGACTGGATATGGTTCTGTTGTGTGTGTGATAAGTGTGGTTGAATGAAACTAAGCTAACTAAAGAAATGTAAACAAATAAAATGTAAACTAAATGCAAGTTAATCTATATGCCCTAAATGAATGCAAAACTGAAAGGAAATGGGAAAATACAAAGATTCCACACATGGAAATAGAGAGTTACAGATGGGAAGCCCCAAAAGGTTTTGGAATTTTTCTAAAATCTACAGAGGGACACTTACGCCAGAATGGGTGACCTAGTCCTTTTGTCAGGAAATTTTTCCAAACTGGGTTTCGGAGAAAAGGGTACCCAGAAAAGTCAAAACCCTTTTTTAGCCTAGTACAGGGACAAGGTCACCAATGATGGTGACCTAGTCCTCCTAGTACTTTCATAAGATTTAGGGTTTGATTTTGTGGGTCCTGAATTGTACTATCCTTCTTTGTAGATGCCCGTGTCTGAATCTCTAGAGAATGACCTCCAACTTTTTCTTTTGTTCTTCCTAGGGTTTGGTGGTGTGGGTTGACTTGAATGGAATGATTGTACTTTCTCCAACACTTTTTACCTTGCTAAATCTGCATACAACTACAAAGCACATGCATAGACCAGGAAAATGTTGGGGCTAGGAAAAAGGGGTTTGCCTAAGTCAAACCCCTTTTATGGTAACTCAAACCTAAATGAGAAACAAAGGAAGGAAAGGATGGTTGAATGATAAAGAAAATACCAATACTCACCAAATCCTTTATTTTTTAAGTTTGCAACATGCAAGAACAACTCCAATGGAGGTTGCTTGTGATACCTTGTGCTCAAATGCTTGCTTGTGAATATTGGTGTGCAAGAGTGCTTGTGTAGATGCAAAATGATGTTAGGGGGGGAGAAGAAGAAGAGAATGAGGATGAAAACTCTTAATTATAAAAGCTAATTCCAAAAGAGCGATTTCATCAGACATTAAGTCCTTTCCAAGAATATCGGTTAAAGAAAAATGAAGAAAGGTTCTCAAAATCAAAGCTCTAAAAGATATAAGGAGGTGCCGGATATCGAATACCGGAGGTGTCACAAAAATGTTTTGTTGAAGTATTTTAGGATAATTAAGTATGAACATAATTAAGTATGAGTCATAAACATTTGATCATTTTTCTTTTGTCTTGTGTTTTCCTTTTGGGGATGACACAAGGTGTCGAGTCATTTAGATCTCTTCCATATTGACCCAAAATATTTTCCTTTATCTTTTTCATTTGTCTTGTGATTTACTTTTGGGGATGCAAAAGGCATTGAGACATTTAAATCTCTTCCATTTTGACCCAAAATCTTTTCCTTTATCTTTTTCATTTTTCTTGTGTTTTCCTTTTGGGGATGATGCAAGGTGTTGAGACATTCAAGTCTCTTCCATGTTGACCTGAAAGGATTTTTCTTTGTTTTTGCTCTCTTTGTGCCATTCTTCTTGTTCTATGAGTATTTGGGGAATTATGATAGTTCCATGCTCTAACAATATTGTAGCAAAGACAAACTGACTCCAAATCCATAGATCCCTTATGTATTTGTGGGGGCAACCCTTCCTTCCTATTTGATGGTGTAGCTTATTTCAGAAACATATGACTTGGCATAGGGTTTCTGAGGAAATCTCTCATGTCTTAGGATAAAAATTGGCTATTTTAAAGAAATTGCTCATAGTGATGGTGTAGGAATCGATTTAAAGTGAGGGTATAAATCGATGACATATTTTGACAAATTTTTATAGCATGATTTTTATTTTTCTTGTGATGTGTCCTCTAATTGGTGGTTTCATTGGGTTTGATGCCATCCAAGAGTGTATGATCTACTATTATGGCATAATGCGAACGAGGCATCCCATGGGCAACGATCTACCACTTTTGACTTGTCCTCTTTTGGAGACATTAGGCACAATGTTCCCTAAGAAGAAGACCTTTACATGCACAAAGAAAAATACCCTTTAACAAAATTTTACATTTTCAAAAGCATTATAATTTGAAGGTTCATGGTTGTGGGTAATGTAAACTCTGTGGTATTAAATGGATATATAAATAAGGATAATTTCTTTGTTGTAATCTTTGAACAACCATATCATAATATGAATTGGAAATTATAATTTTGAGCTTTGATGATAAGAAAGAGCTCAAGATACTGGAAATTTATTGTATTTCTCATACCATCCTACATATGTTATTTTTGATGGCCATTAAAAAAAGAGTATTAGATTTACATTACATATATAATCTAGGTGCTTTGCATCCAGGATTGTACTAGTCTCTTTGAAAAAAGTATCCAAGCAAATCTCAGTAGAGATTAATTTATCCACTGTGGTATTAAGCATATCAGTGTCAATATTTTTATCATTACAACAAGCATTTGAATGCTTCCAAGACCACGAAAGGCAACCAAAAAATAATGCTAAGATCATACTTGGGGAAGAATAAACCCATTGGTCATATGAGCCAAACAATGACCTTGAGCATGAGGAATCATGAATAGAGGTATTTACCCAAGTATAGAAAGAGTAATATTTATTTATGTATAATATATAATAATTATAACCCTGGCCTGCAACAAGTATTGGTCAATTTCATCATGATGATGTATTGCTTATAGATATTATAAGCAATACATCATCATCATTCATCATCATATCTAATAAAGTCTCAATGACTCATAAACTTGTTGGACTTATGCATCTTCTTCGATTCAAAGGTTGATCCCTCTCATTCTTTTATCCTCTTTCACACTAGCATAGTATCATTTCATCAATACATCCATCCAGCATTCATAAAACATCTGCACTCTCATCCTGCATAATCATGTCATATCATCATAGGACAACATCATTTGTCTTATCCATCTCACATGCATTGCATCATCATTTAAGTTGTTTAAATAATATAGATATGTTATTCTAAGCATCTTAAAAAAATCTCATTTGCATCATCATTATCATATAGATCTGTTAGTCTAACCATCTGTCCATCCATATTGAACCTCTTTGTCATGAGATCGACCCTCAAATTGAAATTTTTGATTAATCTCTCAAGGGGGCAATGTACCAACGTACTTCTTTTCGCTGGGGCATCCGAAAAAAATTAGAATTTTTTTGAATTTTGGTCTCGACAGTTTTATTCTTTGAATCAATGCAACAAGTACATTTCTTCAAAGAGGGGGAAAAATATAGACACTCAAAATAATCAACATCATGCATCTAAATCCTACTCTAAATAACATCCAATTCCTCTATTAATCAAATAAATCCATTTATTGATTAATTCACTAACATTCATCATACTTGATTAAATAAATCAAATTTTAATTAAGTCCTAAAGGTCCTCTCATCTAATTTAATAAAACAAATTGATTAAATCAAATGTCGACTAATAAACTAATATACTAATACCCCAATAGTAATGTTCTTATTGGAATAAAATCATATTATTATATATTATACATAAATAAATATTACTAGTTGAGTCTAATATCCTAACAAATTATGTATCCTAATGAATATTACTAGTTGAGTCTATGAGTACAAGTTTGTGTATTATTCTTATGATATTCAATTTAATATTATTATTAAATTATTATATATATCAATTTACTATAAAATCAACTATAACTAATTTAATAACTAATATTAATATTCAAGGATATTTTTAGAATAATTTTCCAAAAGGAACTCGGTGTTGGAAATTCTTATTGATAGAATGGTGGACCTTGAAAGGTCCTATCTTGACTTTAAGTCTCTTTGTGAGGAAATATTGTCTGCTCTAGAAGCCAAGGTGTTAGGTATAAATGCGGATATCAAAAAAAATTTGCAGGCATGTCATATCTCTATAAAGAACATTGCAAACTCTTTGGAAGTCCTTTTCAGAAAAATCAGTGTGCTCAGAGAGGATTAGGTTTATTTCTTTGAGCTTATGGAGAAAAAATGTGTGGAAAAGGGAAAAGGTAAGGAAAATGCTAAGGATGATGAAAAAGGCCCTATGGTTAGAGGTTTAGCTAAGTGGAAGAAAACATTTGATGCTGAGAAGGAGTTGTTTGATATGGTTGAAAAACATAGGAACTAGCAGATGGAGGTGGCCAATACTCTGAATGGCTTGAACTAGTCTTTTTATTTGTTGAGTATTCCCAACCATAGGCTTTAATTTAATAAAATACTAACTAAGCTAATACATTTTTTAGAACTAACATTGTGATATACTAGTTATTGGTAAGTTTTTTGTTGCTCAAGCCTTCTCCCAATCAGAATAGGTAGTGGAAAACACACCAAAGAGCGACCAAGCTTGGGACACACTCACCAGCCGATCCAGAAAATTAAATTATCAATAATATTAATATTTATATTATCCATGATCATATTTTTGTTTGCTCGCCAACTATTTTTAATGGCTATGGAAGAGTCAAACGTTATATTGTTTGATGTGTAACATTTATTGTACCATCCATAGACATTGCTTTCATGGTTATGGGTAATGTAAAATATGTGGTATTAAATGGATATATAAATAAATAAATATATGGTTAAGGGTATATCACTCCCAGTGATTATCTTGAGAATGAAGAGACTTGTGAGAAACGAATCCCCCTTAGCTCACATTTTGGTGATCTTGACGTGAACATGTTAGATCTTTTTCTGCAATGTTTTAGTGTTTAGGATAAATATTTTCTCTAAGGAAGATTTTGATATGTTGGATGATGCTTTAGATGATTTCTTAGAAACATCTTCCTCTACTTGTAGATCTTTTTAATAAACTTCTTCTTCACAAGCTAAAGTGTCATATTATAATTTAATCAAATGAACATAATAGACTTAAATTGAGTAAATCTTCCTTAATTATCTTGAACTAGTCTTTTCCCCACTATGATGTAAATATAGGGCTTCTCCCATTGAATTTATCATCCACAATCCATGCAAGCTTATTATACGCAATTCCATCCACAACTTCATCCATTTTCATTTGAATTTCATAGTTTTATCAAGGTTTTCATCACATTGTATCAAGGAATCAAGGATCTTCATCAAATCACACAAAGGAGTTGGGAACGGGCCATTTCCTACACACAAATGACACCAATCCCCCCATGGG
Source organism: Sequoiadendron giganteum (assembly GCA_007115665.2). Taxonomy (NCBI): domain Eukaryota; kingdom Viridiplantae; phylum Streptophyta; class Pinopsida; order Cupressales; family Cupressaceae; genus Sequoiadendron; species Sequoiadendron giganteum. The sequence goes on from CM021106.1 coordinate 186,100,670, forward strand.
ATTGAAGGCTTGCTCAGTATAATAGGATTTCATTTCTTTTATATTAATATTTGTATGCCATGTGGGTTATGTATGAGCCATAGTATTAAATGGATATTATATTCATATATGGTTATTTAATAATAAACAACGAATAATAAGAACATTAGTATCATATTAATATATTGATGTATACTAACACATATATTATCCTCTTAGTTACTAACTAAGGTTGTTTTAATTTTGAAAAATATGCCAAAAGGGACTAGGTTGCCCAAGGTGGTGACCTAGTCCACTTGGGCAATTTCAAGTGGTGATCAGGAATTAAATGGTGTTTAATAATGTTTATTAGGCTTGCCTCCCGAAAAAAACTTAACTTGGGCCTAAAAGTATATTAAGGGGATAAAATTAACATAAGAAAAGGGTTAAATTAGTGATGATAAGCCTAGGAAAATATGAAAATGCATTACAACACTTTACAACACTTTGTCACAAGGCTTGGAAAGGGGTAAAAAGGGTTTGTTTAGGTGAATTATGTTGAAAGGGACTTAGAAAAGTGGGAAGATGTGTTACAACACTTTACAACACCTTAGTAAAACACCGTTGGATTATTGTTGGATTGCAAGCTTTCAAGACTAAATCAAGGAAAAATAAGGCCAAAATCAAAGGGTAAAGGCCCAAATGAGTGAAAAAGTGTCAAAGGCTACACTTTTTGTTAACACATTTAGCCCCCACTTTAGTGAGAGGATGAACTTGCTTCAAACTCACACTAAAGTAGTTGAGTCATGCATGTTGAGGGGGATCCAATGTATTCATGCTAGTAAGATGAAATGGCATCAATCGGGAGGGATGATCAAGCCCCCAGGATCAAGATATGATGACAAATGAGACATAAGCACAAGAGATCATGCAAGAAGCTGATGTGAAAAAGTGAAGAGAGATGGAAAAGTCGGATCAAGATTCGACCATTTGTCCAGCTAGTTGTGGATCAAATCTAGGTTGTTTGTCTGAAAGGGAAGATGTACTCACTCTGGGCCGACAAGACTTTTGGTTGTCCACTGGGTGAGAATTCCAAAAAGGTGAGAGACATACACTCGGTTGGTATGCACTCACACACACGCAAAGGTGGCTATGGGGAAATTTGTGCCGCTAGTTGGGCTTCCCGCTCAACCATACCAAAGTTATACCTCCTGATAACTTTGATAAGGTGCCACAAAAGATGAGGGTTTGTGGTTCATGAGACAAGCAAAGACTTGGATGCTTAGAACTCATGAACAAGTGCTAAATGGAAACACAAGCATGCAAGTTGTGTTATGCAAGGTGACCATATATGCAAGGATGCAAAAATGCAATATGTAAAAATGCAAAAAGTTAAAATGCAAAAGGGATGTTCAAAGGATTCTTGTTTTGTTCATGTGAGTTCTTTTACTTAGGGAACATTGTGTCTAATGTCTCCAAGAGAGGACCAATCAAAGAATAGAAGATTCACAACTTAGGGGATGCAGTTCATCACATCAGGCCACTAAGAGGAATGTAATATGCTAAGATAAGTCACTTTCATGAAGGAAATTACACCCAATGGAATCCACAAAGTGAGAAACTCATCGTATGAATTAATAAGGTTGCACTAGGAATCAAGGAAAATGCAAAAGGAAATAGTGTCAATGTATGCCCGCACTTTAAAGGAATTTCTAAACACCAGTTTGTGAGAAATTTCTTTAAAGTAGAGGAAGGTAGAAGAGGATAATTATGTCACATGTGAGCCAACTTAAGACATATTTCCCACATCCCAATCTTGCTCTTGTATGTTCATGAGAGGTTAGCATGTAGTAAAAAGAGGCAATGCCAATTGACATATGAGCAAAAGGCTAACGAACCCCTTGCCCCCACTTAGTGCAAGAAAGAGTTGAGTCGAATAGGATGAAGGTATGTATCAGTGAGAGGAATTAGGTGCCCCCACATAAGGGAGAGCACCAAGCTACATGAGATGTGTGAATTTTATTGTTTGAAGAAAATGGAGAGAAGGGAGGTAACCCTAAATCATTCTTGGAAGAGTATGATATGGTTGTTGGCATCATGTGTTCATTGCATCCATGTGTGGGAGGGAGATGGTAGCCAATACCATAACAATTTTCCAAGTTAAATGAAGGGGTTATGTGCTTCGTATAAGGATTGGTTTATGCACAAGAAAGAAAATCCCTTGTAGTGTTATGTGTTGCTCCTTCATGAGGATAGGAGAGATATAGCCCTCGTCACCACCATGGGGTAATGCTGGTGATGTAGAACCAAGTTGACCATATAAAACATAGGGTTTTTTTGGTTTAGGTTGTGAGATTCCACACTCTCCTTTAAAGAGAGGCATAAGACCCCAATCATTACTAGAACTTGTATCTGAAAATGAATTGTTTGTATATGACTCTTTGGACCAAGAGGGTGAGATTTTGGAATTTGTATTGAAAGGAGGTGTAGAATATAATGAACCCCAATGATCATGAAAGATTTTTATTGTAGGTGAAGGATTAGCATCAACTTGTATATATTCAAGTTTTGATCTAGGAATGAAAGGAGTTGGGGAATTGGAAATGTTTTGATTAGTGGATTCATAGCTTTGTGCATCTACATCAACCATGTATATCTTTTTATTGTGCTCAAATTTCATTATACGGTGAAGGGTAGATGGGACTCATTTCATAGCATGAATCCATGTTCTCCCTAGGAGAAGATTGTATGCAAGGGGTCCTTGCATGATATGGATAGAGGTAGGCAACACTATAGGTCTTACCTTGATAGATAAGGTGATCATCCCTAGTGGTTGTCTATTGTCATTGTCAAAGCCAAAAATATGAACATCATTAGGTTGAATAAAAATTTTGTCCATGCCAAGTTTGTTGAGGAGGTCCATGCTACAAACATTAATTTCTACTCCATTTAGATGAGAATGTGCCTAACTAGATTTTCATTAATGATCACCTTTATCAACAAGGGATCATTCTTGTTTTGAATCTCAAGTGAGGGGAGTTCATGTTTAGGGAATGTGATTTTGGATTGGGTTACTTGCATGGGAGGAGAGGGGGATTTGATATTGTTCAATTTTATGTAAGATTCGATCTTCTCCATCTGTATTTGCACCATTTCTTGTAATTGAAATTTGATTGTAGATGAAAATTGAATAATTTTCCATATAGATATATCAGCAGGAGCCTTTTTAAGGTCCTCAACACGAGGGACTCTGAGTTGAGAGAAAGGTAATGGCGTAGGAGTGATGTGTGATCCCCTATATGTTTGAGTCACTAAGTTACAACTTAGTTGCTTTAGAACATTGTCATGATTAGATTGCATCATGGATTTCAAGATATCTCTTAGTTTTTTGTGTGATTCACTAGTGGGAGGGGACTTAGGAGGCTCACTAAATAAAGGAGATCCCACTTGTGTCATCTTAACCTCAAGAATCTTGTCTTTATTTGCATGAGTTTTTAGTGAAGGGTATTCTAATGTCACTTGATTACCTTCAACTAGGGCAGTATGTGCAGGATCATGATGGGCCAAAAAGTAGCGATATCTAAATCATATGATGGCCCATGTGGCTGACGACTTTTTTTTTACCCAAAATTGATGAAACGAAAAGGGTTTTTAAAGGATATTCTCAAATTTCCACCAATATAAGTTATGATTTACTTTGAATTTAATAAATAATTATTATTCATTTTCTATTTGAATTACAACTAAAGTTCTGATTGATAGGCTGATTGAAAAAATCTATAGCTTTCAAATGGTATCACATTTTTTGAATCCAAAACATGCGTCACATTCTATGCTTCACATACAATAGGATTAAAAAAAAAATATTGAATTTCATGAAGTTTTGACCAAGTTAAGGTGGTTAGACATACGAGTTTTTATATTTTTTCAAATTTGTAATAAAAAAATCATAATTAAAAATTTACTTGGAAAAAAATTACAAACAAATATGTATCACATCAGGACATGAGTTCCCTACTCATATCTAAAATTTTATAAAAAAATATTATCATTTTATTGTGGTTAGGGTGGTCAGACACACACTTACTTCTTATTTTTTCCCTGAAATTTAAGTACTACTGCATTCAAATTTCAAATTTTCACCAAATAGATTTAAAAAAATAAAATAAACTTAGTAGTTTAGAAACTACATTCAATTTTCTATAGATTTTATTGTTATATATTTTTGAAATAATATAAATAACTTATTCAAATTTTTACGTCAAGTTGACTAACTCTGATTTTCTAAACATGATAGTCTCCCTAGGAAGAGAGATTTCATGAGAACTACAAACCGAATGTTCTTCACATTCAAAGTTTGGTTCTTCTAGAAGGACTTCATCACAAGTAGGGTAATGATCAATGGTGGAATTGTCTTGTTTAAGAAGGGGTTCCCTAGGAGAAGGGGGACAACTAAGATACTCATGACTTTCATCAATTGTATGTTCTAACGCCAAAGTATCTTCTTCACACCTAGAAGAGATACTAGGAGAAGGACAAATGTTATTGTCATGATCCTATATGTTTGTGTTGTCATGTTTGTTAAGAGAGGTAAGAGGAGAGAAACAACTAGGATTCTCAGAACTCTCATTAATTGGTTCTTCTAACACCAAAATCTTTGCATCACCGAGAGGAGAGAGATTAGGGGAAGAACTAATATGATTTTTTGGAATGTCCAAAGTTGTATTCTCTATCACTAAAACGCTCTCATAGGGCGAAGGTAGGGAAGGTTTCTTAGCATATCTAGATTTGTATGATACTAGCATTGTTTACACAAAAATTAAAAATACATGTAACCATTTCATGTACCATTTCAGCAATATGAACAATGTGGATACAAATATACGGGTATGTGCAGGATCATCATGGAAAAAATAGGCCCTTAAGTGGAAATAAAAATTAAGAAATTTCAAAGTTTCTAAAATAATAGGTTTATTTTTAATGCAGTAGTACTTAAATTTCAGGGAAAAAATAAGTACATGTTTGTTTGACAACCCTAACCACAATAAAATTATAATATTTTTTTATAATATTTTAGATATAAGTAGAGGACTCATGTCCCGATGTGATGCATATTTTTTTGTATTTTTTTCCCAAGTAAATAATTAATTATGAATTTTTTATTACAACTTCTTAAAAATATAAAAAATCGTATGTCTGACCACCTTAACTTGGTCAAAACTTCATGAAATTCAATTCTTTTTTTTAATCCTATAGTATGTGAAGCATAGAATGTGACGCATGTTTAAGATTCAAAAAATGTGATACCATTTGAAAGCTATAGATTTTTTTCAATCAGCCTATGTCCTAATTCAAATAGAAAATGAATAATAATTATTTATTAATTTCAAAGTAAATAATAATTTATATTGGTGGAAAGTTGAGAATATCCTTTAAAAACCCTTTTTGTTTCATCAATTTTTGGTAAAAAAAAAATTCATCGGCCACATGGGCCATCATATCACTTACATATCACCACTTTTTGGCCCATCATGATCCTGCACATACCCATACATAACATTTTTATCCAATGTATGCTAAGTTTGAAGAATGTAAACACTGTATAGGAAAGAATGAAAAGTAATTTTAACAAACTTATGCATAGTTTTATGAATGTAAACAGTGTATAAGCAAAAGTAAAAAGTACTTTTATCAATGTTAAGCACAATTGTAGAAATATAAGTGTGAAGCAAATTTTTCTTTTTATATATTTTTTTATCTTTCAGCTCTATTTTTTGCCTCTTGAAGGATCCTAGCATAGAAGCTTTGCATTTTCGAACAGACGTGCGATGTGCCACGTGGTGGCTGGGCATGTTTTAGTAAGCATTATTTTTGTTGTTAGAAACTGAACCACATGTCGCTCTGGTGGATGTTTTTCTTGTTTTCACTTTTTGTAAAGGAGAAATTATCCCTCGTTCAACATGTCACTCCTTTGCATTGTAGCCCAACAAAGGAATATTCGACTTCACATTTGATGAAATGTGATGTACTCCTAATCAGTAAGAAGATGTGAGGTGGTGTTGCTAAGTCCACTTGGGTGATCGATAGTAATGAATGTCAAACTATTCCTTGGGATCAGAGAAATTACGAGGGCTGATCCTTTTGAAATATCTAGGCCACATAAATACGGTAGTTGAAAAAGATCAAAGCAGGGGTTCTCGAGCTATCAATTTTGGATGTCTGACAATCATTACATATGGGTAGGTCGGCGTTTTCTCTCTAAGGCGAATATATATTGCAGACATTAGGCATAAAGCAAGGGTTCGAAAAAGCTTTCCTATTGGGGAAGTGTTTTTTAGTTTTCTTAGTTAGTAGAAGAATTTCTTTTTTTACGAGTTTATAGAATACTTCTTCACTCTGGTATGTTATGTCTATTTTATGATCAAACTATTGTCGGATTGGAATCTGATCTTTGTTCTAAAGTTCATCTGAATTTAAAATACAGGTTATTCTAAAAAATACTTGAAACTGTGTATGATATGGTCTCTTTTAGTATTTCTTTCATTATATATGTGTTTATAATAGAACATTGTGTCTTGCTAATCTGAATATTTTTTATTATCGAACTTCTATACTATTTGTGTATATGAATAAATCGTAATCTTTGGCAATTGGACTATGTCATTGGAATTTTTCTGTTTTCCTTGTAAGCTTACCATCTTTTTATAGTATGCTATATTAGGAGGGAGAGTTTGTATTGCTTTTGAGAAAAAAAAAATTGTTAGATCTAGGACTATTGTGCTTGATTCGGATCTTAATATGCATTTCCTGAGGGTTGATTGAATGGCTACATCTATGCTTGTATCGAGCCTCTGTTGTTCGTTCTCCTCCTGCCAATGAAGGGAAGTGATTTTTTGTGTCTAATATATCATTCACAGGAGAAGTTAAGTAAAGTTTTAAATGTTGTAAAAGCATTGGCACATTGCCACCTTTCATGTTTTTCTATTTACATTTCTTGTTCCTTTTCCCTTAAAAAAACTTAGAGAAGAGTCAGCTTTCTATAAAAATCCCAGAGGTATTCAGTGAGACGCATGTTGTCCCTCACTCGCTAAATTTCCCATAAGACTATTGGAGAAGCACAAGCTTTTATGATCAACAGTTCTTTTTTTGGCATGCCTGGTGGGACCATTTCCAAAGGCCTAATTAGAAATCAGAAATATCTGTAAATCAGACCAGAGGAAAGAAGCTGAAATTTTCATGCCCAGAGTTCAAACAAGAGCATCATCAAGGGGTAACTTTCAATACTCCCAGTTACCAATTTTTGTACCTAGGAGGAGAAGAACCGTATTTTCAATATCACCTATGAGAAGTAGAAGAGTGAGAAGTAGGAGTCTGAAATCCAGAGCTTTGTTACCCCGCCTAAGGGCTGGTATTTTCAGATAATAATACCAGTATATCCAATTCATAGGAATCTTTTTCCCATGGCTCATATACCCCCTCTCTCTCCTAGAAATTTTGTGGCTTGGGATAGTGGCAGCCCATTGCAGCCGCCAACCCACCTAATGTCTAGCCCGCCATGCCTGCTAACATCCTCAAGGCTATTCCAAAACATTTCGGAGAATATTTTAAGACTCCTTCTGAACACCTTCAATATGTAGCTGAGGTGTGTAGGGTGCACAGTATCACTGAAGAGAATATCGCCATGAGATTGCTAGTTGTTTCTTTCAAAGGGAAGGCTCGAGACTGGTACAGATCTTTAACTTCAAGATCTATCACTTTGTGGGACCAGCTCGGGTAGAAAATTTTTGAGCATTTTTCGGAGAGAGGAGATCACTCTTCACTATTGCACCAACTAATTACCATCAAGAGAGCCCCGAAGGAAGCCATGAGCAACTTTAACACCAGGTTTAACAAAACCTAGCAAAGGATTCTTGTAACTGTGAGACCCCTAGCCGCCATGGCCTTTATGTTCTTTCTGAAAGCCATCAATTCGGACATCGCGATCCAGATAACTTCTATGGGAGGAGACACTCTACCCAATGCCTCTGACCTTGCAGTCTGAGTGGAGAATAGCTTGATAGACTTGGGTAAACTTCCATCAAGACCTCTGATGCCTTTTTTTCTCGAGATCTCCGACACCCCGGTCCACCAAGAGTCTTCTTTGAACACCCAAGCAGCCCCGACACCAAGCTCACCTCCACCCCAGTTTATGTACATGTACCCAAACGTGCAACTAGGAAATTGACTTCCTCCTCTTCTATAGCCAAACTTAATGACATGAAAATCCTAATGTGATCCTTCGCTAATGAGCTAGTTACCATAAAGCGGTAGCAAGCGACACCTTTGAAACAAGAAAATTAGACATACTAAGGGAGTAGACCTTTCTATCAGCAAAATCAGCAAGGCTTGTATCAAGGGTCTTTAGGTCAAGGAGGCCAACAATCCACAGTGGAAAATCAAATAGTCTCAGTCACTATGCCGCTACAAATAGTCAAAGATAAAAAAGACAAAGAGTTGATCCCAGGCCAAAACAACTTGTCGGATGATGAGAACACTTGGTTTTTCCCTTGCAACAACAGTCACATGCCTCAGAACTACCCTAGAGGAAATTTGCAGTAGAAAATAGCAGAGAGGAGAAGCAAAGGTGGATAGCCCAGCATGGAGGAGTATGAATCTCTTGATATGGAGAATGCTTGGTTTAGAGCTCAAATGAAAAGCATGTTTGTGGAGAAAGAGCTAGACATAGCACATGATCAGGCACTTTTCTCTTGGATGGAGGAACAGGATTCAATTTTTTTGAATGAAACCCCGACAACTAGTGCTCTGAAAGTACAATCATATTACAATACCAGATCCAAGAGAAGACTCACTAGGGAATATGTGTCATAACCTTTTCAATATCCCTAGCCTCACTCATTGCCACCATCTGAAAGAAAATAGCCCCAACCCATCGATCAGCCAAATATTCAACCGGATTTACAGTGATAGTTTTCACGAACACCAGATAAACCGGCTGATAAGACATACAAACCGTTAGCAATAGAACGCCTTACATAGAAGCTCAGGGAGGTTCCATCGTTCAGACCCAAGGTCCAACCAATCAGGATGCTCAATGTAGTGGAGAAAATGAAGAAGGCACCCGCTAAGGTTTCTCTATGGAACGTGATATCTATCTCGAAACAAAAGATATCGCTCGAAGGAGCATTCAGAAATGAAGAACCAAAGTCACGCGAAGAGGAAACACCACAGTGTAACCTGAATGAAGCAAAGGTCCTTGCATCATATGCTCAAGGCTCGAAGATGGTAGCATACACGAATGATTCTGAAAAGGAAAAGGCGGGAGAGGTAAGTAAGCCAAAATCCACTCCTTTCTTATAACGCTAATTGTGGGAGATAAGCTTATGCATAATAATATGATTAATTCAGGAGCTAGTACGACAGTCATGCCAAAGTAAGTGGTTGATGCTTTAATGATCAAGTATGAACCTTTGGAAAAGGGGATCATGCAATTATATGGGAAAAGGGTCCCAACGGTTGGTCAGATAAAATATTTATCCTTAACCCTCTATTCATGCCCAAGTCAGACAGTCTCATAAGAGGTAGTGATAGTTGACATCCCTCTGGTCTTTGTGATGTGTCTCTCTTGGGATTTCACTGCCAAACTGGGTGAATACCTAGCTCTAGATTGGTCTCATCTAATACTAAGAGCCAAGCATGGAGAAAAGATGAATATTCTTTCAGAATCTCTACATGTTGAGCACATAGTGGATAACGTTGTTATTTTCTTTGAAGCTATGCATACTTCTTTTTCTAAACAAGAAAGGTATTGTTATGAAATAATAGAAGATGAAGAGGACACAAGTGAACAGACTCCAAAAGAAGAGGCCCTCCTTAACCAATTCATTGATTCCAATCCGTTCGACAATTTTCATGCCACAGGATTGGGTACTTATGTCATATTTGATTACGATATGGTCCGTCTGAAGTTGATAGAAGATCGGGCAAGTTATAGTGATCTGATGGATAATCGCCTATGGACCATGTACTTTGACGGTGCTAAATGCAAATTCGGTTCCAAGGCAAGAGTCTAATTGTTGTCTCTGATAGGATCTGAAACCCTTAAGGCCTATCATTTCTAGTTTCCATGTTCAAATAATGATGTAGAGTATGAAGCCTTAATCCACAGCCTTTTCCTTATCGAGCAGATGAGTGTGAAAATATTGCAAGTATTTGGAGATTTAGAGCTGGTCTTCAATCATGCCTATGGTCAAGAAGTGGAAAGAAACACTAGGATGAAGGCTTATAGGCATCATATATGGGACTAGTTGAAATTTTTGAGGCTTTCAATATACAAGTTATCCCTCGGTCCTTGAATGATGTAGTAGATTGGATGGTTTCTATCGGGTCACAGTTTGAGCCTATTCTTGACTCTAAAAAGGGTGCCATCTACATAGTCGTCTGACCATGAATCCCCGATAATGAAAAAAATTGGTAGGTATTTGAGGATGACGCCCAGATAGACAATCTTGTTCAAAAATCCGAAAGATCTTCGGACCATTCGGAATCAGATTTTCAACCACCCGAAGGGTAGGTCATTCAGCTGAAAGGAAATAAGTTACCTCGAGGTTTTATTTACCTCGAGAACCTCTTTGATTTTCAAGATGTGAGGAATGGCAAGCAACGGTTCACGACCAACGAGAAGGACTATGAGGAACTAGAAGTCAGAAATGCCAAAAAGCTGAAGGTTGGGAGGAATGTACAATGGGAAGACAAAGAAAGGTTGAAGAATCTATGTTCCAAATATGAAGGAGTTATAGCATGGACTTATGAAAATCTTAGAGGGTACAACACTGGTATAATTCAGCATACCATCGACTTGGCGGAGGGATCAAATCCCATCTGACAAAAACAAAGGCATGTCAATCTGAAGGTCGGAGCACTGATGGCCCAAGAGCTCACCAAATTGATTGAATCTTAGATCATTTCTCCGAGAATGTGGGTGTCTAATCTGGTACCGGTTCGGAAGAAGAATGGTTACATCAGGCTTTGTGTTGATTTCTAGGACTTGAATAAGGCCTCAATGAAAGATCATTACCCTTTGTCGTCCATGGAACCAATCTTGCAAACGATGGTCGGGTCTGAGATGTTCTCATTACTTGATGGTTTTTCGGGGTAAAATCAGGTACTTGTCAAAGAAAGTGATCAGCATAAGATGACATTCACCACTAAATGGGGCATGTTCGCTTACACAAAGATGCCTTTCAGACTCTCAAATTCTAGTGCAACTTTTCAGTGGGCCATCGATATTGCTTTTGCAGGGTTGATTAATTCCATTATTCTGATTTACATGGATGACCTGACCATCTTCTCAAAAGTAGGAGCTTATCATTTTGAAGATTTAGAGCAGGTCTTTCAGAGGTGTCAAAAGTTGGGGATTTCCTTAAATCCCAAAAAATGTGTTTTCGAAGTGCCTCAAGGTAAACTTCTTGGTTTTGTGGTGTCCAAGTAGGGGATCGCAATAGATCCTGAAAGAGTCAAATCCATATTAGATCTACCTTTACCAGTAAATCAGAAGGGATTACAGCCTTTCTTGGGGAAGATTAATTTTGTTAGTCGTTTCATCTCCGACTTTGCAGGCATTGTGAGGCCCATTACCTTGATGCTTAAAAAGAATATGATTTTTAAATGGACTTTTGAAGGCAAAGAGACTTTCGAACAAATAAAGAAGGCTATTTTTCATTGCCCCAGTGTTGGCCAATCCTAATTTATCTAAGGATTTTCTGCTATATGTATACAGTGGAGCGCATAGTATAGCATCAGTGCTCACTCAAAAGGACAACAAAGGAAGATATTGAGCATCTGATTTCTTTTCATTCAGGATCCCTTCAAGGCTATGAGACCAGGTATAATTTTGTGGAAAAGTAGGCATTTTCCATTGTCAAGAGTCTCAAAAAAAATTGACACCTAGTGTTGGCTAATAGAATCACTATTTTGGTCGCTCACCCAAGTGTAAGGGAATACATCACAAAGGAAGAGATAACTAAAAAAAGAGAAAATTAGATTACCAAAATCCTAGAATATGATGTGGACATCAGGCCAACCAGGCTAGTATGAGGAAGAGGCATGTGTGAATATATTGCACAAGAGTCAGCTTATGAACCCGACAAAGAGATTTATCAGGTTTTCTCCAACCAATTTGAATCCGAAGAGTCATGGGTAATGGATTAGACCTTATACATGCATAAGCGGTATTACCGGGCGGCCCTTCCCCCCCACAAATGAAGATACTATTGGCTGCAAGGTACCAGGTACGTATTGATTGAGGGGATTTGGTGCAAAAGGAACTATGATAGAGTATTACTTCGATGTCTAGATAAAAATCAGTCGGATAATATTCTGACAAAATTTCATAGTAGTTCTTTGGGAGGGCATGTTTCTGCTAAAACTACTACTCTGAAGATTATGTGGGTAGGATATTATTGGCCCTAAATGTTTCCAAAGGCACATCACTTGGTGTAGAGGTGCACCCAGTGCCAATTCTTCGTCAAAAAGAGAAAGAATTCTGCTTTACCTTTGAGCCCTATTGTAATAGAAGAACCCTTCGCCCAGTGGGGTTTGGATTTTATTGGGATGATAAATCCTATCTCCAGCTCTGGTCACAAATGGATTCTCACGACGATGGATTATTTTACAAGATGGATAGAAGTTGTCGCCTTAAAAGGTGCTACTAAGGGCGAGATTCTTAACTTTCTAGAAGGACTGGTGACCAGGTTTGGTTCACCAAATACCATAATATCTAACAATGCTAGGGCCTTTGTAGGTTTCAAGGTATCAGATTTTTCCATCAGAAATGGGATTTTTCTCAAGACCTCTTCAAATTATTACCCACAGGGAAATGGTTTAGCATAATCAACAAATAAAAACCTAATTAGGTTAATCAAATGCATCGGGTCCGAATGACAAAGGGAATGGCACGAACATTTGTGGTCCGCCCTATGGGAATATCGAATTACACCGAAACAAATCTTGAAGACGTCTCCTTATGAGCTAGTCTATGGTAAGGAGGTGGTTCTTCCTATTTCTATGGAGTTACCCGCATTACAATTACTCAAAGCCCTGGAAATAGAGGAAAACAGTGCAATGGAGGTACGAATAGTCAAGCTTCTAGAGTTGGAAGAAAACAGAGAGAAATCTTTTGAAGAAATGATTAGTCATCAACAAGCACTCAAACGTTGGTTCGACAAAATGACTTCCAACCCAGATTTCCAAGAGGGGATCTTAGTGCTAAAATATGATGAGTGCTCTGCGAAACTAGGGCAACATACCAAATTTGAGGCGTTGTGGAAGGGTCCTTTCTGAATCAGTGTGTGCAAAGAAAAGAATGCCTATGAGTTAGAATACATGGAAGGTAATGCATTAGGGATACCCGTGAATGGTATTCATCTAAACTTCCATTAAAGTATGGAATTTTTATTTTAAGAGTTATTTATAGACATGCACTATATTTAAATTTTGTAAAAAAGCTTGCATTTTTAGTTTTAGTTTTAGAAATAAGTGGAAAACCAGAAGAAGTACAAAAAAATCTATTATATTACGTCTTCACTGAATTTATAGTGTTGGGTAGCCTAAGGCTCAGATTTTTAACAGAAAATCTCTATTCGAGCAAAACCCAAAAACGGGTATTCGAGCAAAATGTAAAAAGGGACAAAATTGAGGCATTTTTTCAATAATAACAAAAAAGAAAGGCCTCTATTTATCGTTATAGGGGCTAGTTTCCCATATCTTTTTCTTCTTCTTCTTCTTCTTCTTCACATGCAGAAGGGATCCAATTCATGAACCACGACCTCATTTTCTGCAGCCGAAGACAATGAGCTCAAACTGCTTTTTAAAGTCATACTGGGTAGGAGCTTCGTCGACACCATTCTCCAGGAGGAGGTAGGTAGCAACAAGTAGAGCCAAAAAATGGTGGATGTTCAGGTCCATGGTGAAAAAATCACTAAGGAAAGGAAGCCAAAGCATGTCCATGCCACAATCAATGAACCTACGAAGGTCCATTGTGGTATGAATGCCGACGCTGGGGATAGCGACTTACACTATATCACCAAGCCCCTCCAATAGAGAAACGTCAAGCATACAATGGCAGAGCTCGACTATCTTGGTCTTGGCAAAGTTTAGGTCTAGCAAAGAGGCCACGAACCAAGACAGGACGTTGCAGTTAGTGCACATCTGGTTCTCGTCTTTGATGAAGTCCATACCCATGACCCACCTGAAGTAAATTACACCCAAACGGTCACATTTCTTCACCAGGCGCTTGATTCTCTTGGTCATGACCTCTCTGGTGAAGGCATACTATGGCCTACATGGGAGAAGGAAAATGGGGGTACCTAAACCAGCTATCATGGTTGGCGCAAAAAAGCAAGGGCAATATTACAAACTAAGTAGCTAAACTCCAAAGTTTTTCTTTTTCAAATGAATATGCCCTTAAGGTGGTATAGCTATTTATAGAAAAAATATGTCAAGATTACTAAACAACAGAAGTTCTATTTTTGGACGGACGGTAATGGAAAATGCTGAGGCATCTGACGAATGGAAGAATAAATCTTACGGAAAATCTATCACAAAGTTGAACATTAATGTTTAGATGTTGGGAAATAAATGCACTTATGAGGCGATTTTCAACACCTGTCCTTAGCCATCATCAACATCTACTAGCTTGCATTACTGAAGGGATGGGAATTAATGTTCTAAATGTCTGAAAAATTAATGAGCAAGTCTTTTCAAGCGTACTTTGTATCGCTAAACAAGATCAACATAAGTAATGACACTCTCCTTGAGGCAACAAGTTAATTCAAGGAAAGAGGTGGTGAAAAGGAAAGAGGTGGAAAAATTTAATAGATTAGTAGTTATAGCATGGCCTTAACTGCATGTACTTCCTTGAGAAGTAATTTCTCAAAAATTAATCATTTTCAGAAAAGCAAAGAGAAAGTGGTCATTTTAGCAAAGTCTCTGCAATTTTTGAAGCATCCATGGCGGAACCTACAACAATTGGAAGGAGGGTTGAATCCACACCAAGGAGGCTAGCCTTCGCCAATCTTTTGGGGCAAAAATCATTTGCAAATTCCCCAGTCCCTGAGGAGCGTCCTTTTGAGTTTTGTAAAAGGATGCTGGTAGACAAGACTGTTAAAAGGGAAGCAATGCGAGATGTCACCGATAATATCTACGACCCTAGGCTAGCCAAGAACCCTAAAAATCTTAAGGAGGGGGCTTTTTGAAGGATGAGAGATTATGGTAGCACTGATAATTTTGCCTCTCGGCTCTGGCATTGTGGGTTGCCTCAATTTTTGATACCTGCCATACATCTATGCCCAAAACTAATAGACGCATGTACCAAGAGGTTCGATGAAGAAACTGGAACCATAGCATTCAACAGAATAAAGGTAGTGGTCTTTGCTCAAGCTATATGAGAGATGTTGTGCATCCCTAACAACTAGTATATAGAAATGTTTGTCGAAGAAAATATGGAGACCTATTGGGATGAATCAAGTGAGAGGGAAAAATTCTATAACCGCAAGCTGGGGGATAGGCCAACTAGATGTCGTATTGTTTTTCCCTTGGCACTAAAGATGTTCCTAGACAACACACAGGATTTGTTTTCAATGTTGTCTTTTGTTTTTGGTTTAGATAGCGACGAAGAGCTTCATCCTTTTCAAATGGTCCTCGCCTTGATACTCAAGCATGAATGGGAACAAAGATACTTTGATTTTGCTGATGTCATAGCTGCCAGTATGCTATTGTAGCTAAAAAATTACAAGGCTGAATATAAATTCAGGTACTCCTCTTTCTTGGTCCATTTAATTGCACATCAAAATTTTAGGTTTTTAGAAAGAAATTTACCTATATCTAGGGTAGATGAAGAGGGTTTAATTCAGCCAATTTCTATATGGATTGGTGTCCTGTCAAGGACAAGTAGTTATTTTGAGTTTTTACACCTCTTTCTAAGACTAGTACTACAAGAATTATTACCTCGAGCAAGTGGTCATTTGTCTCCTAAGGTTTTGTTATGGATTAGAAATGCATTGCTCCAGGTGGATTATTTATTCGAGGAGGATTTTACATTCATCAAGTACCATGGTTTTGATGGGGAGCCTTTCTGACTACCAAAATCTGTAATAGATCAGGTTTTTGTGTTGGAGGCATGATGACAGGAAACTCTTCCCAACAACGCATATGGTAGAGGAAAGAATAAAAATGAAGTTATTTTCACTTCCCCTTTGTATTGCAAATAGCGAGGTAGTACTGGAGAAGCATAAGACGCAGAAAGAAATTACCAATTTATTGGTAGCTCTCAGCTTAGTTCTCATATGTGACGAGTCAGACTATAATCTATCAAGATAGCTTCCCCTGAAGCATGAGGCGCTAGAATATGTAGAGTCTAAGAGAAACCCGATACAGGAAAGACCATATTTGTATGTCAACCTGGCCCTCATACCCATGAAAAGGCCGAAGTGGTTGAGTTTCTATACCCCACATGTAGGATATCAGAGGGATATTTTGATAAAAAAAACCTTACAAAGCCAGATGAAGAAGGAGGATGGTCAGAATGTAAAATGACATATTTTTGGAAGTTCCGACAAGAAATGGGTAGAGGATTTTCAGCCATATAGAGGATTTTCAGCCATATGATGAATAGTGTGAAGCCATCTATGACAAAGAGGCTGATTCCGACAATAGAAATCTAGAATCCAGTCATGAGATAACCTCAGAACAACTTCCATGTCATCCTCCCCACCAACAAGGGTCCGATAAAGGGAAAATTTCTAAGCAAAAGGATTCATAGATTGTGTCTACTACCATTATCTGAAGCAAAGGAAAGAGGACCCGACGATCTCCGAGGGGATCGATCATGGAGCACGAAGGCCAGGCTTTAGCTGGTTCATCAAGAAGAGAGTCGGATCGATCCATCTCAGGATGAACAAAATTATGGTGAGTCTAAGATCTTGACATGTTCAATGCAGCCGTCGAAAAATGAAGAAGAAAAAAAATCCACTCTCCACAGTATTCAGACTATTATGGTTCAGGTAACTATTGCTCCCCCTCTTCTCCCTGCTAATGCATATTTGTTCAAGCCTTTACCTCCTCCCATTGATAAGAACCCTCTACCTTCAGATCCATAATTATTAGTGTTAAATGAGCCCCCTGCTATTTTTAATGCATCAAGTAATGTGGCACCGCCTGCCGAGAAAACCGTATCTCCTGCGGTAGCCATTGACTCTCTAATTTCCCTGTCTAAGGCCCCTATAGAGAAATTTGAGTCACTCATACTACCTGTTACCTCGGGTTCATCTGCAATCAGAAAAAAGCTGCCCGCTCCGCCTATTACACTTTTTACTTCGACCGGTATCCCAAGCTCTCAATCCCATTTTTGCATCCCACCATTCTCAATGATCACTCTCTCGTTTCCCTCCCCACATGCACATACGTCCAAAATATCTATGTTCGTTACCTTTTTCAGTCTCCCCCCTAGTACTTCTATGGTAGCACAGAGTATTCACACCCCGCAGATGCTTCAGAAGCATTTTGATGTAATAGGCAGGCCCAACAAAATAGGAAACAGAAAAGAATGGAAAATAATGTTGTGCTACCAGCCTTTAAGAAGATTCAGGCGTGTTTTAATGAAGAGAAAAACTCTTTGTGGATCACTACCATGAAGGCACTCGCAGCTCGACCAGAGGGTCAAATGCAGTTGGAATATTATGATATCCAAGCAATAGGTCTGGATTTGAATGAAATCCACCCTTATGATAAGATGAACCTGGCAAAGACCACTCAAAAGGTGGTATACACAGATTATGAAAGTTGGATCAGCTAAGAAAGCGTGAGGGCGAGTTAGCAAATGTGAAAGAAATAGTGAGTCGTCTATAGTCGGAACTCAGGGCCAGAAATGAGGAGAACGCTCGCATATTGCAGGTACAAGACCAACAAAAATGAAGCAGCAACATCTCTTCAAGCATTCCAAGATGAGCAGACCCAACTCTATGTTCAAATTGATAGATTGAAGAGTGAGCTCACAGCCGAGCGTCGGTTTGTTAAAGAGCACCAACATGTTCAAGAAGATGTAAGAAAGGAGTTATATGGCATCCGAGCTTAGGATTCCGATGAAATCCAAAAGGCTCGACAGGAAATTGAAAACCTAAGAAGTGATAAGCAAGGAGTCAAGGCTACTTTGCATGCTCCGATTCAGAAAACCCAAAATCTGGTGGCAGAACTAGGAGAATCCCTTGATAGGAGAGATCAACTGAAAGAAAGACTGAAGGAGAAGGAGACCCAGATACAAGAAGGGTTGGTCGCTACCCAGAAATCTGCAACCCTTCCTACACATAAAAGTTTGGTATCCACTTATCGGGAGTGAATCATTGCTTCACTCACCGTCCTCAAACCAACTTTGCAATTCCTAAGGGATGCTCGGGAAACAAATGAAAGAGTGGTCCCGATGGCCGATCAGACCCTTCAAGAGTATGCTCCCCGATTGGTCGAATCCCATAATTTAATCTCCAAGCTCTGTATGGCAATGGATGAAGCTCTGAGAGGTGTTGGTATAACAGATCATAGGGTAGCCTCTAGTAAAGTAAATGAATTCATCTACTACCATAAGGTAGCATCCAAAACCAAGAATAGCCAAGCCATTTTAAATAAGAGGATTGATGAAATCAAGAAGGATTTAGGGATCTTATATAGTTATGGGTTGCCTCCTTTCTTCTCAACAAGTGGAGACGTGTTGTCGGTCGAACAAATTACAAAAGAGGTCTGAAATAGGGTTCAGACTCCTCTAGATCTTCTAGGCCCAAGCTTCGCCCCAACAACAGATGACTTTGATGGTGATATTCTCCAGCTCTCGCGCCTCTATTATAACTTGGGCGCCATTTCAGCAAGATGGGGATTTGTTTCTTTTAAAGAGGTCTTTGAACTGGATCAAGCATGTAAGGTATTTAGTAACCTTCATCGACCAAGTGATGCAGAGTGGGAGATGCTAAATTCCACCTTCCTCAAGCTCCAAGAGTAACCATAGGTCTTGGTTTAAGCCTTTGTAAATAAAGGCCCCCTGTGAGTCGCCAGAACTATGAAGCAAATTTTTATTTTTATATATTTTTTATCTCTAGAAGGATCCTAGCATAGAAGGTTTGCATTTTCAAACAGACGCGCGATGTGCCATGTGGTCGTTGAGCACTTTTTAGCAAGCATTTTTTCTGTTGTCGGAAATTGAACCACATGTCACTCCGACAGATGTTTTTCTTGTTTTCACTTTTTGCAAAGCAGAAATTGTCCACTCGTTCGACATGTCACCCCTTCACGTTGTAGCCCAACAAAGGGACATTCGACTTCACATCCAATGGAATGTGTTGTACTCCTAATCAGTAAGAAGATATGAGGTGGTGCCACCAATTCCACTTGGGTGATCGATAGTAATGAATGTTAGGCTATTCCTTGGGATCAGAGCAATTACGAGGGCTGATCGTTTTGAAATATCTAGGCTGCATAAATACGGTATTTGAAAAAGATGAAAGTAGGGGTTCTCAAGCTATCAGATTTGGACGTTTGGTAGTCATTACTTCTAGGGAGGTCAGCATTTTCTCTCTAAGGTGGCTATATATTGTAGAGAGCAGGCATAAAGAAAGGATTCCAAAAAAAATTTCTATTGGAGAAGTGTTTTTTAGTTTTCTTAGTTAGTAGAAGAATTTCTTTTTTAAGAGTTTATAGAATACTACTTCACTCTAGTATGTTATGTCTATTTTATGATCAAACTATTGTCGGATTGGAATCTGATCTTTGTTCTAAAGTTCATCTGATTTTAAAATATAGGTTATTCTAAAAAATACTTGAAACTGTGCATGATATGGTCTCTTTCAGTATTTCTTTCATTATATCTATGTTTAGAATAGAACATTGTGTCTTGCTAATCTGAATATTTTTTATTATCAGACTTCTATACTGTATTTGTATATGAATAAATTGTAAGCTTTGGTAACTGGACTATGTCATTAGACTTTTTCTATTTTCCTTGTAAGCTTACCATCTTTTCATAGTATGCTATATTAGGAGGGAGAGTTTGTAATGCTTTTGAGAACATTTTTTGTTAAATCTAGGACTTTTGTGCTTGATTCAGATCTTAATATGCATTTCCTGAGGGTTCATTGAATGGCTACATTTGTGCTTGTATTGAGCCTATGTTGTTTGTTCTCTTCCTTCCAATGAAGGGAAGTGATGTTTTGTATCTAATATATCATTCATAGGAGAAGTTGAGTAATTTTTGAAATGTTGTAAAATCATTGGCACACCGCCACCTTTCATGTTTTTCTGTTTACATTTCTTGTTCCTTTTCCCTAAAAAAAAACTTAGAGAAGAGCTTGATTTCTATAAAAATACCGAAGGTATTCAGTGAGATGCATGTTTTTCCCCACTCATTGAATTTCCCATAAGACTATCGGAGAAGCACAAGCTTTTATGATCAACAGTAAGCATTTTGCAGATCTAATGATGAAGGTATATCAAGAATTACTACCCTAAATTGATGATTTTGAGTGAGAAGCCTAAAACCTATATTTCTAAAACTTTCCAAAATGATAGTATATGATACTAGGAGGCTAATAAAGCACAAAAATGAGGTTTCTAATGCTATAAAAGGCAGTTAAAAATGTGAACTGGGACTAGGTCTCACAGAATGGCGATCTAGTCCTAATAGGGATTTTTGTCAATTGTTTGGATTGTTTTGATTGGCTTGGATTTGTTTCAAGTTGTATGATGCAATCCTAAGATAAAAATACATAATTTTAGAGATTTTCAATGAAAATATATATGCAAAAATGCAAGCTAACATGAGCTTTTCACTAATGCATTATTTTATAAACCCTAGGATGCAAACAATGCAAAATACTAATGCAATGCAAGCTTTTTCCTAAGATGAAATGAAAAAATCAAAAGATTAACACTTGTTGGTCGATCGGGGTCACCAAAATGAACCACCAAAAGGTAATATGCTAACAAGGAAAAGAGGATTCCCTTTACTATGCCCCTAGGGTTTTTCACCTAAGGAGCACTTGGTTTAGGAATAACTCTCTTTCCACTTTGGTGATATGACTCTTTTTGATGATTGCATTCTAAGGAAGGGGTTGTATATGGTTGTCTTGTGTGGGTGACAAGTGTGGTTGAATGAAACTAAGCTAACTAAAGAAATGTAAACAAAGAAAATGTAAACTGAATGCAAGTTAAGTTATATTCCCTAAATGTATGCAAAACTGAAAGGAAATGGGAAAATATAGAGATTGTGCACCTGGAAATAGAGAGTTGTAGATTACAAGCCCCTGAAGGTTCTAGAATTTATATAAAATCTACAAAGGAACACTTACGCCAGAATGGGTGACCTAGTCCTTTTGTTGGGAACTTTTGCTAGATTGTGTTTCAAAGAAAAGGGTACCCAGAAAAGTCAAAACCCTTTTTTAGGCCTGGTACAATGACAAGGTCACCAATGATGGTGACCTAGTCCTCTTGGTACTTTTAGAAGATTTAGGGTTTGATTTTTTTGGTCCCGGGTTTTAATTTTCTTCTCTACAAATGCGCGTGTTTGAATCTCCAGAGAAGGACTTGCAACTTGTCCTTTTTCTCTTCCTAGAGTTTGGTGGTGTCGGTTGACTTGAATGGAATGATTGCACTTTCTCCAACACTTTGTACCTTGCTAAATATGCATACACCTATGAAGCACATGCATAGACCAAGAAAATGTTGGGGTTAGGAAATAGGGGTTTGCCTAAGTCAAACCCCTTTGATGGTAACTCAAACCCAAATGAGAAACAAAGGAAGGAAAGAATGATTGAATGATAAAGAAAATACCAATACTCACCAAATCCTTTGTTGTTGAAGTCTGCAGCATTCAAGAATAACTCCAATGGAGGTTGCTTGTGAAGATTGGAGTGCAAGAGTTCTTGTGTAGATTCAAAATGATGTTAGGGGGGAGAAGAAGAAGAAAATGAGGATGAAAACCCTTACTTAAACAAGCTAAACCCTAATTTTCCCAAAAATGCAACATGATAGGCCAACCCTAGGTTTTTGAAGGCAAATTCACGTTGGGATTTTATTTTAATTTTGAAATTTATGCCAAAAGAGACTAGGTCACCCAAGGTGGTGACCTAGTCAACTTGGGCAATTTCAAGTGGTGGTCGGAAATTAAATGGTGTTTAATAATGTTTATTAGGCTTTCCTCCCACAACACACTTAATTCAGGCCTAAAATTACATTAAGGGGACAAATTAACATAAGAAAAGGGTTAAATTAGTGGTGATAAGCCTAGGAAAATGTGAAAATGCATTACAACACTTTGTCACAAGGCTTGGAAAGGGGTAAAAAGGGTCTTAAAAAAGTGGGAAGATGTGTTACAACACTTCACAACACCTTAGTAAAACACCGTTGAATTGTTGTTGAATGGCAAGCTTTCAAGACTGAATCAAGGCAAAACAAGGCCAAAATCAAAGGGAAAAGACACAAATGAGTGAAAAAGTGTCAAAGGCTACACTTTTTGGTGACACACAAAGAAAATAAATGAAGAAAAATAAAATCCTTTTGTATCAACATGGAAGAGACATGAATGACTTGATTCCTTGCATCATCCCCAAAAGGAAAAAACAAGATAAATGAAATAGATAAAAAGCAAAAATTAAAAGATTGATGACATAGAGAAGAATGAAGGTACAAATAGAGGAATGTCACAAAGAGAGAGAAATCAAACAAAACATCACATGTGATCACAATACGCACATGCAATCACACAAAATAAATTGAAAAATAAATAATGAAAAATACTAGTAAGGCACATGTGAGTCAACCTATTATCAGGTCATTTGCATCCCAATCATGTTCATTGTATACCAAAGGCAAACAACTAGCCAAAGGGACAATAGTGAGTGTTGATCTAGGATCATTACCAAGTTCAACACTCTTTTTAGGAGAATTGTCTTTTAAGCTCATGGAAGAGGAAAAAAATGTATTCAATTCATTATGCACCTCTTCGTCAATTTTAGTAACCTCATCATCATCATCCAAGTTAATCACAATAGGAGGTTGAATGATAATGTACATGGAAGAGTTCAACTCTTGTTGTGGTTGTATTGGATTTTTTTGTATTGGGGTAAGAGTAGAGTCATTATGCACTACTTCAATCAATTTTGGATTTTGATTTTCTTTTTTTATTTCTTCATGTAACCTTCGAGCAAGGGCTTGATGTCTACGCCTATGCTCTCTAGCACCTCTTTTTATTTTAGTTTTTTTTTCAAGTTGTGTTTTTCTAGGAGTGGTTTGACTAACCATAGGTTTATTTTCTTCCCTAAGGGGGGGGGGGTAAATGAACCACAAGAGGTTGCTCAACCACTTTCTCTTTGACTTTGTAAACTTGTTTTATTCTAGGAGGTGTAACGGGGTTGTTTTCATTATCTCTTGGTCTTTTGTAGGAAGTGGGTGAAGTTTTTGTCTTAGGTTAGTTTTGGTTATTTGGGATTTCTTTAGGCTCAATAATGGTTTTGTCAAGGATGGTAGGTTCAGTGGTAGGTTAAGGCATGTTTTGGAGGGATAATTCTGCTATTTTTGTTTCCTTGAACTTTTGATAGGATAGGAAAAAGAAGTCTTCTTGTGGTTTTATAGGTTCTATCAGCTTGGGACAAAAGAAATCCAAGGAAAAATTTTCTTTGGAGGATAGAGGGTTAAAGCCACTATGATGGACGGTGAAAATTTCATTGTCAAATTGAAACTTTAAGCATTTATGTATGACTGAAGGGACTGCATTCATGGAACAAAGCCATGGATAGCCTAGTTTCACATGAAATTGGTCCGACTATGGGATGATGGAGAATGAGATATATAATGTTTTTAGTCCTATTTGCAATGGTAAGGTGATCTATCCCATCATAGGGAAAGAAAAACCATCGTGTGTCTTGATTCATTCTTTTGATTTATCGTGTATACATCTTGATAAAGATCATGTAGTTCAGTAAGAATTCATCAGTGATCACGTTCTCTCCACAAGTGAGATCTATTAATATCTTTAGTGGGATTATCATAGATACGTCCGGCTATGTAAAAAGGACCATCGGGTGCATGTTTAAGTATGTCATTTTGTGAGAAATCAATATCAAGAGGCTTTTTAGGTCGGCCCTTATGACGTTGAGTTTCAACCAATGCAACCAAACCATCGAAAGGATTTTGTTCTTGTTGATCAGTATCCATAGGACTTTATTGAGTTGTATCTGTGTTCTCATCATCTGTGTCAACATTCATTACATCAGTCTTTGTAGTTTCACTAGCTTTGACAAATGAAATACTATGTTTTGGCATGGGGTTGGTAAAGATTTGCAAGTTTTTGTTAAGAGGGGAAACAGACTTATTTCCTTGATCACTAACACCTCCAATAGAAAGACGATTGGAATCAATGAGGTCTTGCACAATATGTTTAAGATGCTTACAATGTTTTGTATCATGTCCATTTTATTAGTGATAATGGCAATAAGCATTTGATGTAAAGCTCAGAGGTAAAGGATTATTAGGATCGAGTGTTTTGATGGGAGGAAAGGTAATCATTTGATGTTCTAAAAGCTAGTACATTGTGTTATGAAGGGTATCAACTAAGGGAGTGAATTATCTTTTCGGGTCCCCATAGCTAAAGGGTATAGCAGCTTTAACAACAACTATGTGATTATTGACATTCTGATTTGTTTCTTGAGGGGGATTGAATTGAAGGAACCCTTTGTGAACTATTTTCTAAAAGGTTGAGAATTATTTTGGTTTGTGGGCTCAAATTTCTCAATTTGTCTAGAAGAGGACTTTGTATCTCGACTACTAACTAAATTTTGATAACCACAAAGAGCAATACACAAGTGCATGAAGGATGAGAATTTCATCATGGTGAGCTTATCTTGAATATTTCTTTGTAAATTTTATATGAACATCTTTTGAAGGTGAGGTTCGGGGACCTTGACATTGATTTGGGAATAAATCAATTGATATCATGAGATAATTTCAGTTATCTTTTCATCTTATTTTTGCTTACATCTCATCAAATCGGCCAAGGTCATCTTAGGAGTCATATGCACTTTGAAATGGTTTACAAATTCCTCAACAAGTTCATTGAATGAACGAATTGAGTTGTTCAGTAAAGAATAAAACCATTCCAAGGTAGTATCTTTCAAGGGCCTAGGAAAAAGCTTAGCCAAGAGTTTATCATCAAGGAAAAAGTCACTACATAAGACAGTATAAGCATTAACATGGCTAGAAGGATCTCCCTTTCCTCCATATTTCTTGAATCTAGGTACATCTACACCTTGTGGCATTGGTGTTCACAATATCTCCAAGGAAAATGGATTGCTTTTGACATAATATGTAGGTGGGCCATTTTGATTTTGGTTGATGGTGGAAATCTATTTTTGAAGGGATGAAATGGTTTGGAAGAGTTGTTTTATGAGAGGGTCGTTTCTTGTGTTATGAGATGGAAGTGAAAATGGTGAAGGGGTGTATGTGTTCGAAGGACAAGTGAATGTAATGTGTATAGGTGGTAAGGTAGAAGGAGATATGACATGCGATGCCACAAAGGTACTAGGGATGCTAGCATAAATACCCAAGGAAGGAATTACATTACTAGTTTGTTGCATTATTATTGTGACTTGAGGGTTGGTATAGGTAGGTATTGAGGCAATTATTGCGGGAGGAGGAATTTGAGTTCATCCTTAGCGTGTGATATTGATTTTAGGTAAAGGACATTTAGTTGTTGAGGTGAGGTGTTTTCCAAAGATTTGAACTATGTTTTGCATAAGGTCAAGTCCATATTCACTTTCAAGCATGCACTGAATGTTATCTATAGTAGGGATGGTAGTAGTTGAAATGTTGTCATTTTGCACTTGGTGTTGTAGGTTATCTAGGTCCTCATGAATTTTAATTATGTTTTCTGGTGGGACACTATCATTCCTTATTTCAACTTGCATCACACTACTTGAAGGTAAGGAGTTGTTAAGGGTATTTTCCATACCCAGTGTACTGGTGTCAATACTAGGAGTGAAAGAGCTAGGCAACCCAAGATCCACAACAATTGTTCTATCACGGGATGACATGAGTCTCGAACTTCATCTCACTATTGTATTAGCAATAGGACACCAAATAATCATACAAGGGATACTAAATGAAAGGTGAATGAAAATTCAATGTAATCTAAGAACAATGAAATGCTTACAACAAAATTTTTGGAAACTAAAATAGAAAGGAAATAACAAAAAATAGAAACTTAGAAACAAAGCTTTAAATGCCAGAAAATGCAATGCAGAATCTAGATTGGGAGTGATTCACCCAAAGTGACGAATGAGTCCCAATGAGAGTTTTTTTTTCAATTTTTTATGCTTTTTATGTTTTATGATCTGCATGTTGAATGCAAATTCAAATTTTGTTTGATTTTAGTGAAATGAGATGCAAAAATGTAAGCTATATGAACTCTCACTAATGCAAAATTAGAAACCCTAGAATATAAATTAACTAATGCAAATCCTAATGCAATGTTAATGGAAGCCAAATCTAGGATGACAATGCACTCCAAATAAAAATTATGATGTTCTAAATGAAGGTTCACAAAAATAAAAGGTAGAAAATTGTTTGGTTTTCCCTCTCTCTAGGGTTTAGGACCTAGAAGGACAATTTTCACTAACTTTCACTCAAGAACAAACCCTTGAGATTTCATCACATAAGAGAAAGAGATCTTGCAAAAGGGCTATTCTAGGGGCTGAATGTAAGCTAATAAGGGGGTTCATAACCAATTTTAGACTTGGAAAGATAAATGAAATACAAGATGCAACACTAAACCCTAATTGAATGTAATGAACTACAAAATGACCTAGAAAAGTAAATGAAACAACATAAAAAATAGTAAGATGAATGGTGTGCACCTAAGAATCTAGAAATACCTGAGTGTAGCTATGAAACACTGAAAATCTTATTTTTAATGTTGAATGGGACTCATTCGCCAAGCTATGTGAATTAGTCTAAAAATTGGGTTTCTATGTGGGAACAAGAATCTACCTGTAGACATGGAAAATATACCGACACACTTGATCCTAATTACTAATGTCATTTCTACCTGAATCATCTTTTTAACTTGTCATCACGTGTCATCCCTTAATTAAATAAATCATTATTTATCTTTTTAAGTCATTCTCCTCTATTAATTAAATAAATCAGTTTGCTTAATTAATCATATAGTCTCTCTTTTAATTAAATAATTCACTTTGTTTAATTAAATCTCTAAAGTCATCCTTTTAAATTAAATAAGTTAATCTTTATTTTATTTAATCTAACATCATCCTCTTTAATTAAATAAATCAATCTTTATTTAATTAAATATAAAATCATTATTCCTCTCAACTTTGATTTATTTAAATCCTAAAATATAAGTCAAAATTGTCAAATCATCTAAATCTCTCATTAAATTGATCAAATCTTGATTAATTTATTCTCAATCACTAAAATCCTCTAGATTTTGCAACTTTCACCAATAAATCAATTTAATTGATTTATTATTTCCTCTATTTTCCTTCAACTTGGCATCAAAAGGGAATATTCCTCAAATTTAAAAATCCCTCCAAAAGGGGATGGTTACTTCCAACAAGGCATTTAATGCTTCTTACAAATCCTTGGCCTTGAGCCAAGTGACATTAACTCCATTTCCCTTCCCTCTAAACATGTCACATTCAAATTTAAAATTTGAATCCAATAGCATTTATCATGCACATTGACCAAAATGTGCTCATTCCTCCTCCAATCACATGTGGACAAGTGGCCTTCTCTCATTGGTTGGTCTTTTGTCCCACATTCACCCAAATCCTTCAATATCCCATTCTTCAAATCTATAAATAGAGGCCTCCTCTATTGCAATATCATCCACAATTTGAGTAAACTTATTATACTCAAATTCATCTTCAAGTATATCCATTTTCATCTATTTTTATCAAATTCTTAGCTAGGTTATGCAGGAATTCAAACAAAGTGGATCAAATCTTCACAAAATCATCACAAAGATTACAAAGGAGTTGGGAAAGGGCCAATTTCTACACATAATTGGCACCAATTCCCCCATCGGATTGAGTGTTTACATGCTTAAATAAGATTTCAATTACTTTTTATGCTTTGTTCTTCATTTATTCCTATTTTAAGTATTGTAGATGAATTTCATGGGGAATCTTGATTCTCACTTGCATATGAGCTTACTAATGTGTTTTTTTCTTGTATTTGTGTCGGTCTAGGATTGGGGTTCATATTTTAAAATTCCCTCCATTGATAGAAAATGGTAAAGTACATAAAGGAAAAAGGGTTTAGAGCAGCGGGTTTTAGCATTATCAATTTTATAAGGCTAAAGGAAGGGTATGTTGTGGTAAATTGCACTAGGGTGCAATTTTATGCCATAGAACTTTACAAAGACAATTATGAACAGTCGAAAGCATGGTTAAAAAATTATGATGGTTATATTTTCCTACAATAGGTATGATCACTCTCTCCATAAAAGTTGGACCCAAACTATTGGATGTCATATTCACTATCATCCCAAAGTTAGACCAATTTCATTTTAAGTTAGACTATCCATGGCTACACTCAATGAATATGGTCTAGCGAACTATCCACAAGTGCATAAAGTCCCCATTTGAAGATGAAATTCATACAATTTATCATAGTGGGTTTAACCTTTGGCTTCCCGTGGAAATTTTTCCTTAGATTATTTTTCGCCTCAACCTATTGAACCTATTAAACCCCATGAAGATCACTTTTTAATATCATATCAAAAGTTTAAAGCTAAGAACATAGTTTAATTGTCTCTTAGTAATATCTCACTCAAGGTTCCTTGGCCTTTATTGTGAATTTAATGTATGTTTCTCCCACCCCAAAGGTAGTGGAGGAACCTAAGTCTGAACTAGGTATCCTCACTCAACCACCTAGAATGTATGTTGTAGTTCCACCTCCACCATATTATAAGAAACCAAGGGATAATCATTAAATCAACTTTGTACCTCCAAAAGAAAAACAAGTTTATATACCTAAGAACATGGTCGTTTCCCAATTTACAATGGTCCCTTCAATTCCTCCTCCAAAGGAAGAAAAGAGACCTATATTGGGAAATACCTTGATTAATCTTTCAAAAGCTAAAACCCATGCAAGAAGAAATTATAACATCGAAAAAAGGGTCGTTAGCTTTTTTCACGCTTGTTTAGTTCATTCTTGTGGATTTTGGCTTAGTTTTTCCTTGATTTAGTGTTGTAATGTGGATAACACATTCACATTAGGTCTTGGGCCATTGTGAACTAATGTATTTTGAAGCCTTGTAAAGGTGTTGTAAAGTGTTGTAACAAACTTTCACACTTTTCTAGGATTTCTAACCATAATTAGCATTATTTCGATCATATTTTCTCTTAGCATTTCCTTATTTGGTGTGTTGTAAAGTTTTGTAACACACTTTCACATTCCCCTAGGATTTTTATTAATGATAGGGATTTATTACACTTTAATTGGCCCATTTTTGAATCCACAAACCTTATTTGTGTGTATTTTTAGGATAATCTCGACAAATGGCATTTAAAACATCAAATCCCCGAAAACCCACCTCAAATTCCTAAGGTGGGACTCATTCACCATTCTAGGAGAATGAGACCCCTTAGGTGGGACCCATTCGCCCAAGGTGGCGAATGAGTCCCCTTTAACTAGAAATTCAAATTTAATTTAAATCTTTGGTGGGATTTTATTCTCCAAGATCCAATGTCATCTTGTAGTGTTGTAATTTCAAAAATTCTTTCATAATTCAGTATAAATACAAGGTTCTTTCTCTCATTTTTATCCCAACACCCCAAACATTCAAGTACTCATCCTAATAGCAAGTTGAGTTCACAAGAGCATTTGAGCAAGAGAATTCAAGGCTTTCAAGGGCAGAATATCAAGCTTTCAAGAGAATTATTCAAGCATCAATCATCATGTCAAAGATCACATTCTTCATGTTTTTCATTGTGTTCACAATTGTGGTGTAGAGTTCACGATTCAAGCAAGCTTTGCATTCAAGATCTATATCCTTCAACTAAGAATCAAGAACCACATCCATTGTAGTCATTTCAAGAATAATTGCAACACTTCATTGCAAAGATTTGGTGAGTTACAACATCATCTTTTTTTCATTCATAAATCTCCTTTACATTTGCTTTTATTTCAAGTTTTAATTACCAACAAGGGGTTTGACCAAGGCAAACCCCTATTCTCTAACCCCACAACCATTTTTCCCTCTCTTTGTATGTGATTTATAGGTCTAGGTTGCAGATTTATCAAAGAGACCAATTGGAAAAGTTGTCATCAAGTTGTTGAAGCAAGCCAAAGTTGTCAAGATTGTAAACAAGCCTTGGAAGAACTTGGAGAAGACCTATAGGTTGAATCTTATAGTTTCAGACCTGGATCTGAATCAAGAACAACAGAGCAGACTTAGAGCTACAGAATGCAACTTTGAATTCCAAGAAATCTGAAAATGGGTTGATTCACCATTATTGGTGAATCAGTCCCACTATACCTGTCTATCAGATATTTTTATAGATTTGAGTGCCCATTTGTCTAAAACCTATTCCGACATAGTTTTCCTGAAACTGGACTGATTCACCCAGCTCGACGAATGAGTCCTAGTTGGATTTTGTGAACCCCAATCCTATACCTACACAAACATAGCAAACAAACACATAGTTAGATTCATATGCAAGTAAGAACAAGTATTCCCTAATGAAATTCATTAATAATGCTCAATAATAGGAAGAAATGACGAATAAAATGTAAAAAGCAATGAGATCCTATTTAAGCATGCAAACTCTTAATCCCATGGGGGAGTTGGTGCCAATTATGTGTAGAAATTGGCCCTTTACCAACTCCTTTGTAAGCTTTGTGATAATTTTATGAATATTTGATCCACTTTGGTTGAATTCTTGCATAACCTAGCTAAGAATTTGATAAAAATATATCAAAATGGATATGCTTGAAGATGAAGTTGAGTATAGTGAGTTTACTCAAATTGTGGATGATCAAATGCAATAGAGGCCTCTATTTATAGATTTGAAGAATTGAAGATTGAATGATTTGGGTGAATGTGGGAAAAAAGACCAACCAATGAGAAAAGGCCACTTGTCCACATGTGATTGGATGAGGAATGAGCACATTTTGGTCAATGTGCATGATAAATGCTATGAGATTCAAATTTGAAATTTGAAAGTGACATGTTGGAGGGAGAGAAGAATGGATTTAATGTCACTTGGCTCAATGCAAAGGACATGTAAGAGGCTTTTAATTCCTTGTTGGAAGTACCCATCCCTTTTGGAGGGATTTTTCAATTGGAAGAATATTCCACAAAAGATGCCATTTTGAATGGAAATTGATGAATTAATAAATCAAATAAATTGATTTATTGTGCAAGTTGCAAAATCTAGAGGATTGGAGTGATTAGGATTAGCATTAATTATGATTTGATTAATTAAGAGGGGGATTAGCTTATTTGACCATTTTGACTTGGATTTCAAGATTTAAATAAATCAAAATGAGAGGAATAATGATTTTAGACTTAATTAAATAAATTTTGATTTATATAATTAAAGAGAATGGTGTTAGTTTTAAATCAAATAAAGATAAATCTATTTAATTTAAATGAGATGACTTTAGAGATTAATTAAATAAAATGAATTATTTAATTAAAAGAGGGACTATAGAATTAATTAAACAAACTGATTTATTTAATTAATAGGAGATGATGACTTAATCAGATAAAAGGGGATTTATTTAATTAATAGATGAAATGTGATGAACTTAATCAGATAATAGGGGATTTATTTAATTAAGAGATGAAATGTGATGAATTTAATCAAATAAAGATTATTCAATTAAATTAATTAGTCAAGGGGATTATTTTAGGAAGAAACGATGTTAGTAAGATTAGGATCAGGTGTGTAGGATCAACTTGTATATTTTTCATGTCTATAGATTCAATAGTGAGTTTTTCAAGATTTTAGACCTCCATTCTGCCTTCTCCAGTTTCCTAGGTGCACATCTCCAGTTCACACTTTTCAATTGTTGTTTGCTTGCTTTTCTAGGTCATTTTGCATATCTCACTATTTTTTGAAACATTTTCTTTTCCAAGTCTAAACTGGGTGGTAAACCCTCATTTTACATTATCCATCCCCTAGAACACACCCTTTGTAGGATTTCAATCTCCTTTACATTGGAATCTCAAGGGTTGTTCTTGAGTGAAAGGTAGAAAATGGCCTCTCTCCTTTTAGGTCCAAAACCCTAGAAGCGAAAAGAGAGCATGCACAATATTTTCACCGTTTCATTTTGGTGAACCTGCATTTAGAGCATCATAATTCTAATTTGGAGTGCATTTACATCCTAGATTTAGCTTGCATTAGCTTTTTTATTGCTTAATCTGCATTCTAGGGTTTCAATTTTTGCATCGGTGAAAAGATCATTTAGCTTGCATTATTGTATTTAATTTTATTGAAAATTAGTAAAATTCTACATTTGCATCTTATATTTGCATCAAAAAACTTAAAAAACATAAAATCCAATTCAAAAATTCTATTTTTTTTCAAAAAAGTCCATACTTGGACTCATTCGCCACCTTGGGAAAATCAATCCCTTTGCATATTTTGCATTGCATTTTTTGGCATTTATAGTTTTTTTTTTGGTTGCTCTTGCATTTAAATTTTACTTTCCATAATTTTAGTTATAAGCATTTTTATTAGTTTGCATTGCATTTGCACCCAACCTGCATTTAGTAG
Source organism: Sequoiadendron giganteum (assembly GCA_007115665.2). NCBI lineage: Eukaryota > Viridiplantae > Streptophyta > Pinopsida > Cupressales > Cupressaceae > Sequoiadendron > Sequoiadendron giganteum. The sequence goes on from CM021106.1 coordinate 186,133,459, forward strand.
CTTTTTCATGAGTGTTTGATGTCCTATTTCTAATACCATAGTGAGAAGAAGTTTGAGACTCATGTCATCCCGTGATAGCACAGTCGTTGTGGATCTTGGGTTATCTAGAGCTTCCACTCCTAGTATTGAAACTAGTACAGTAGGCATGGATAACAACCTTAGTAACTCTTTTCCTTCAAGTAGCATGTAAGTTGGACTGAAGAATGATAGCATTCTGCAAGAAAACCTAATTCACATTCATGAGGACCTAGTAAGCTTATAACACCAAATTAGCCTTGAAAACAATTCAACCACTACAATCCCTACAATTGAAAACATTCACCGTATGCTTGAAACTGAGGATGGCCTTGACCTTGTCAAAAATATAGTGCAAATCTTCGGAAAGCATCTTCCCTCACCCACTAGTTGTCCTTTTCCCACAAAAATGCTTCATGCCAAGGAGGAACTCAAATTCCTCCTCCCAAAAAAATACCCTCAATCCCTACATACACCCCTCCTCAAGTCACAACAATGCAACAAGTTAGTAATGTGATTCTTTCCCTGGGTATTCCAGCTAGCATCCCTAGTTCCTATGTGGCATCCCATGTTATAGCTCCTACTACCTTACCACCTATAATAATTCCATTCACTTATCCCACAAACACATACACTCCATCACCACTTTCATTTCCATCTCATAACACAAGCAATGACCCTCTCATACATCAAATTTTCCAAATTACCATGTCATCCCTTCAAAAACAAGTTTCCACCATCAACCAAAATCAAATCGGTCCACCCACATATTATGTCAAAATAAGTCCATTATCCTTGGAGATACTATGCACACCGATGCCACAAGGTGTAGAGATGTCTAGATTTGAGAAATATGGAGGGAAGGGAGATCCATCTAACCATGTTAATGCCTACACTTCCCTATGTAGTGACTTTGTCCTTCATGATAAAATTTTCGCAAATCTCTTTCCTAGGACCTTGAAAGACATTGCCTTGGAGTGGTTCTCTTCTTTACCGAATAACTCGATTCATTCATTTGATGAAAGTTTTGAGGCATTTATAAACCATTTCCAAGTGTAGATGAATCCTAAGCTAACCTTGGCCAACTTGATGAGATGTAAGAAAAAAGAGGATGAAAAGATAACTGACTTTATCTCCCGATATCAATCGCTTTATTCCCAAGTCAATGTCAATATCCCTGACCCACACCTTCGAAAAATGTTTATAGAGAACTTGCAAAACAAAATCCAAGACAAATTGACCATGATAAAATTCCCATCCTTCATGCACTTGTGCACTACTCTCCGAGATTACCAAAATTTAGTTTCTAGTCGTGATACAAAGTCCACTTCTAGTTGAATTGAAATATCCAAGCTTGTGCACCAAAATAATTCCCAACCCTTTAGAAAACTAAATAAAGGGTTCCTTCAATTCAACCCTCCTTAACAACAAACTCAAAATGTCCATAACCAAGTTGTTGTCAAAGCCTTAGTGCCCTTTAGTTATGGAGACCCAAAGATACAATTCACTCCCCTACCTGACACCCTTCATAATACCATATCCCAACTTCTAAACCAACAAATGATCACCTTACCTCCTGTCAGAAAAATTGACCCTAATAAGCCTTTGCCTCCAAACTTTAAAGAAAATTCTTATTTCCACTTTCATCGAAAAAATGGACATGACACAGAACATTGTAAGCATCTTAAACATCTTGTACAAGACCTCATTGATTCCAACCATCTATCTGTTGTAGGTGCTAATGATCAAGGCAATAAATTCATTGACCCTCCAAACCAAAGCTTGCAAATATTTACCAATCATATGCCAAAACATAATATTTCATTTGTCAAAGCTACGACACACCTAAGAATGATGTGATGAATGTTGTTACAAATGATGAACACACTGATTCTATTCCAAATAATGCTATCAATGTCAATCCTATAGATGAAATGATAGGGGTGATAGATGCCATCCCTCATAAGGGTCGAACTAAAAGTCCTCTTGATATTTCTTTCTTCTATAAAGATATACTTAAAAACATTTTCCTGATGGTCCTCTTCACATAGCCGACCATATCTATGACAATCCCACTAATGGGATATTAATAGATCTCACCTGTGGAGAGAACGTGATCACCGAGGAATTCCTACTCTTGCATGAGCTTTATCAAGATGAATATGAAAAAATGAGAGCATGGATCAAGACACACAATGGTTTTGCATTCCCTACGATTGAATCGATCACCCTACCAATACAAATAGGACCAAAAACATTAGATGTTACCTTCTCCATCATCCTGTAGTCAGACCAATTTCATGTGAAGTTAGGCCACCCATCGCTTCACTCCATGAAATTTTTCCCTTCAGTTGTGCACAAATGCTTAAAGTTTCTCTTTGATAATGAAATATTCATTGTTCACCATAGTGGCTTTAACCCCTTGTCATCTAAAGGAAACTTTTCCCTAGATGCCTTTTGGCCTAAGCCCATGGAACCTATCAAGCCAAGAGAAGACTTATTTGTCTTGTCCTACCCAAAGTTCAAGGAAAAGAAGATAATAGAATTATCTCTTCAAAACATTTCCCCATCCACCTTCGAGCCTACCATCCTTGATGAAAACATGCTTGAACCAAAACAAGACAAAAACAACCAACACTCAACCTAAACCTGAAACCTTTCCTACCTCTTACAAGCGACCAAGAAACAATGAAACCAATCCCGCCACACCTCCAAGAGTAAAACAAATTTAAAAATTCAAAGAGAAAGAGGTTGAACAACCCTCTATGGTTCCTTCTATTCTCCCCCCCCCAACTAGGGAAGAAAAGAAACCTATGGTTGATCAACCTGCTCCTATGCAGCTTGAAAATAAAACCAAAAGAAATAGAGGTGCTAGGGAGCATAGATAGAGACGTTGTGCCTTTTCTCGCGAATTCCATGATGAGTTAAAAGAAAATAGAGATCCAAACTTGACCAAAGTAATGCATGACGCTCTCCCTCCCCAGCCGCAGCAAGAAATTCCCATGCATCCTCCACAACAAGAGTTGAACTCTTCTATGGATATTATCCTTCGACCTCCTATTGTGATCAACTTAGATGATGATGATGAGGATGCAAAAATTGATGAAGAGGTGCATAATGAATTGAACACATTTTTTTCCTCTTCCATAATCTTAAATGAAAAATCTTATATCAAGAGTGTTGAACCTAGTGCTTCTCCTTGTTCGGAACTTGCTCTTGTCCCTCTGGCTAGCGCCTAACTTTGATATACACATAACATAATTGGGAGGTGGAATAATTTCTTATACGTTGACTTGCATTTATATTTCTATTCTTTTGAATTATTTCCTTTTTTACTTTCTTTTGTGTGATTTCATGTGCGTAATGTAATCTTAAATGAAAAATCTTATATCAAGAGTGTTGAACCTAGTGCTTCTCCTTGTTCGGAACTTGCTCTTGTCCCTCTGGCTAGTGCCTAACTTTGATATACACATAACATAATTGGGAGGTGGAAGACTTTCTTATACATTGACTTGCATTTATATTTCTAGTCTTTTGAATTATTTCCTTTTTTACTTTCTTTTGTGTGATTTCATGACGTTATATTTTCTCTCTCTTTGTGACATTCCTCTATTTGTACCTTCATTCTTCTCTATGTCGTGCATCACTTTCACTTTTCATCTTTATCCTTTTTCTTATGTTTTCCTTTTGGGGATGATGCAAGGCATTGAGACATTCATGTCTCCTTCATGTTGACCCAAAAGGATTTCTTTTTCTTTTTCCTTTTCATTTCATCTTTATCTCTTTCTTGTGTTTTCCTTTTGGGGATGACGCGAGGCATCAAGAAACCCTATGTCTCTTCCATGTTGACCCAACATATTTTTATTTTATTTTTGCTCTCTTTGTGTCATTCTTCTAGTTCTATGTGTATTTGGGGGATGATGAAAGTTACAAGCTCTCTAAAATCATTGTAGAAAAGAACATACTAACCCCAAATCCATAGATCCCTTATGTGTTTGGTGTTTTCATTTTAGGGGCAACCCCTCTCTTTTCTTTTTCTCTGGCATGATGTAGCCTTACTCGGAAACATATGACTTTGCATAGGGCTTTCCAAGTTGGATCTCATGGATTTCTTCTTGTTAGCATTTTTCATTTTCTACTTTAAATTAATTGCTCACAGCATGGTTTTTAGCAATTTCTTTAAAGTGGGGGCATACATTGACACTATTTGTTTTGCATTTTTCCTTTTGATGGTTCCTAGTGCATCCAAGTCTTGCTTCATATGATGAATTTTTCGCTTTGTGGATGAAATTGGGTGTGATTTCCTTCATGATCGTGATCTCTCTTAGCATATTGCATTCCTCTTAGTGGCTTGATGTGACACACTGCATCCCCTAAGTTGTGAATTTTCTATTCTTTGATTGGTCCTCTCTTGGAGACATTAGGCACAATGTTCCCTAAGTTAAGACCTTACATGAACTAAGAAAGACTCCTTTGAAAATTTCCTATGTTTCATTCATTTATATGGCCACTTTGCATAACACAGCTTGCATGCCTGCGGATCCATCCTTTTTGTTCATGAGCTCCAAGCATACAAATTTTTTCTTGTTTCATGAAGCTTGAAAACCAAGTCATTTTTGTGTGGCGCCTTATTAAAGTTATCATGAGGTATAACCTTGGTATGGCTGAGTGGGATGCCCAATCAGTGGGATGACTTTCCCCATAGCCACTTGCATGTGTGAGTGAGTGCATAGCAGCCATGAGTGTATGTTTCTCACCTTTCTGGACTTCTCACCCAGTGGACAACCATGAGTTCTGTCACCTCAAAGTGAGTATGCATTTTTCTCAGAAAAACAACCTAGATCTGATCCAAATCGTATTGGACAAACAGTCAAAGCTTATTCCATATTTCCCCTTCATTTCCCTTTCATCTTTGGCATTGTATGATTGGCCTTGTCGCTATTTTTTTATCATTTTCATGTTTGTTTCTTTTTATTCATGTTGGTTTCCCATGAGATCTTGATCCTGGGGGCTTGATCATCCCTCTTGAACGTTGTCATCTCATCTTTCTACCATTGGTAAATTGGAACCCCCTTGATGCGTGTTTGTCTACTTTAGTATGATTTTGAAGTAGGTTCATCCTCTCACTAAAGTGGGGGCTAAATGTAATGTCGAAAAAAGGGTCCTTAGCCTTTTTCACGCTTGTTTAGCTCCTTCTTGCAGATTTTGGCTTAGTTTGGCCTTGATTTAGTGTTATAATGTGGATAACACATTCACATTATGTCTTGGGCCCTTGTGAACTAATGTATTTTAATGCCTTGTAAAGGTGTTGTAGAGTGTTGTAACACACTTTCACACTTTTCTCAGATTTCTGAGCATAATTAGCATTATTTAAATCACTTCTCTTAGCCTTTCCTTATTTTGTGTGTTGTAAAGTGTTGTAACACACTTTCACATTCCTCTAAGCTTGTCATTAATTATTGGGCTTTATTACGCTTTAATTGGCCCCTTTTTGCATCCACAAGCCTTATTTGTGTGTATTTTTTAGGATAATCCCAACAAATGGCATTTAAAACATCAAATCCCTTAAAACCCACCTCAAATTCCTAAGGTGGGACTCATTCAATATTTTGGACAAATGAGTCCCCTTAGGTGAGACCCATTCATCGAAGGTGGCGAATGAGTCACCTTTAACTCAAAATTCAAATTTAATTTAAATCTTTCGCTAGATTTTATTCTCCAAGATCCAATGTCGGCTTGTAGTTTTGTAATTTCGAGAATTCTTGCATAATTGAGTATAAATACAAGGTTCTTTCTGTAATTTTTATCCTAACACCCCAAGCATTCAAGTACTCATCCTAATAGAAAGTTGATTTCACAAGAGCATTTGAGCGAGAGCATTCAAGGCTTTCAAGGGCAGATTATCAAAACTTTCAATAGAATTTTTCAAGCATCAATCATCATGTCAAAGATCACATTCTTCATGTTTGTCATTGTGCTCACAATTGTAGTGTAGAGTTCATGATCCAAGCAAGATTTGCATTCAAGATCTATCTCCTTCAAGTAAGAATCAAGAACCACATCCATTGCAACCATTTCAAGCATAATTGCAGCACTTTATTGCAAGGGTTTGGTGAGTTGAAACATCATCATTTGTTCATTCATCAATCTCCTTTACATTTTCTTTCATTTCAAGGTTTAATTACAAACAAGGGTTTTGGCCAAGGCAAACCCCTATTCTCTAACCCCACAACCATTTGTCCCTCTCTTTGTATGTGATTTGCAGGTCTAGGTTGTAGATTTATCAAAAAGAAAAATTGGAAAAGTTCTCATCAAGTTGTTGAAGCATGCCAAAGTTGTCAAGATTGTGAACAAGCCTTGGAAGAACTTGGAGAAGACCTATAGGTTGAATCTTGCAGTTTCGGACCCAGATCTCAATCAGGAACAACATAGTAGATTGAGAGCTACAAAACCCAACTTTGAATTCCTAGAAATCCAAAAGTGGACTGATTTACCACTATTGGCGAATGATTCTTGTTGTACCTATCTGTCAGATATTTTTACAGATCTGAGTACCCATTTTTTTGAAACCTATTCCAACACAGTTTTCTCGAAACTAGACTAATTCACCTAGCTTAGCGAATGAGTCCTAGTTGACCTCAACAATGAATTTTTTAGAATTTCATACCTCAATTCTACCTTCTCCAAAATCCCAGGTGCACATCTCCAGTTTCACACTTTTCTATTGTTGTTTGCTTGCATTTCTAGGTAATTTTGTGTATGTCACTGCGTTTTCAAACAAATTCTCTTTTCCAAGTCTAAATTTGGTGGTGAACCCTCATTTTACATTATTCCATCCCCTAGAACACACCCTTTGTTATATTTCAGTCTCCTTTGCATTGGAATCTCAAGGGTTTTTCTTGAGTGAAAGGTAGAAAATAGCCTCTCTCCTTTTAGGTCCAAAACCCTAGAAGCAAAAAGAGAACCCACACTATTTTCTTCGTTTCAAAAATAAAAGTGCAAAGGAGTGTAAATTTAGACATCATGTTGTGAGAGGAGAATCTGAAAATCACTAACAATAGATTAAACATACCAAATCAACCATTGTTAGCAAACTCAAATAAACCATCCCTATGAAATTGTTGATCAAACATAGAAGAGAAAAACATGAAGTAATATGCAACATAACCAGCTAAATTTGTAAATCTAATCTAAATCAACCAACCACCATCGCATAGGGGGATTGGTGCTCCTTTGATGTGAGAAGAGAGCCCTTTCCCAACCCCTTTTTGATAAGCTTTAAGATGATGATAAACAAAAGATGAAAGATAATGAACTCCAAATGACTATAATAAGAATGCTCAAATTGTGGATGAAAACGAAGGAATAATGCCTTGAATTTATAGGTGAGATTGAAAGAAGAAGAGGAAAAATGGATGAATATGGGACTAATCCTCAACCAATGGCCACATGCCACATGTCAAGATGTGAGAGGATGACTTGCGTGAGCACACTTTGGTCATTGTGCAAGTAAATGCTTATTAGGTGATATTAAAATTTGAAAAATAGCATTAAATGCATATGGTTGAGAGATTTTGGGGGGAATTTTGTTTGGACAAGAAATTAAAACAAATAGAGCTAATGAGGGAATATTCCTTGGGAATATGCCTTGTGAGGGAAAATAGAGATTTAATAAATTAAAATAAATGATTTATTGTGCAAGTTGCATTATCTAGAGGATGTGACATCGATTAGTATTAGTTTTAATCATGATTTGATTAATTTTAATGGAGGTCAGTTTATTGCGACATTCAACTTAAATATTTGGATTTATTTAAATTAAATGAGAAGATAAGGAACATTAGAGATTTAATTAAATATTTTGATTTATTCAATTAAATGAAGGAACTTTAGGAGATTAATTAAATAAAATTTATTTATTTAATTACAGCTTGAAGAATATGATTTAATTAAATAGAATGATATATTTAATTAGATAAAGTTGATTTATCTAATAAAGATTGATTTAATTAAAAGAGGAAAGATGATGAATTTTAATCAGATAAAGATTATTTGATTAAAATGATTTGAAGAAGGATCATTAAGGACAAAATAAAATTAGTGATTCCAAATTAGGTGCATGTATATTTTACGTGCCTAAATTTTTTCCCTCCTTGAACCAATGTATTTGCTGCATCAATTCAAAGAATGATGCTGCCAAGATCAAAATTTAAAAAAAAAAAAACTGATTTTTTTGGATGCCCTAGCAGAAAGAAATACGTTGTTACATTGCCCCCTCGAGAGATTGAGCGAAAAGTTGAATTTGAGGGTCAATATCACAACAAAGAGGTTCAAGATAGATGTATGGATGGTTAGACTAACAGATCTATATGATAATCATGATGTAAATGAGATATTTGTAAGATGTTTAGAATAACAAATCTATATTATTTTAAACAACTTAAATGATGATACAATGCATGTGAGATGGATGAGATGGATGATTTTGTCATATGATGATATGACATGATTATGTAGGATGAGAGTGTGGATGCAGGATGATACTATGTTAGCGTGAAAGAGGATAGAAGAATGAGGGACCAACCCTTGAGTCCAAGAAGATGTAGAATTCCAACAAGTCTATTAGTCGCTGAGACTATATTAGATACGATGATGAGTGATGATGATGTATTTCTTATCCAAGGATTGGAGAGATAAAGAGCATAACTTTCCTTATGTTTAATAACACACATAGGCATGATGCATAAAGGTATAAAGAACTAGGATGGCATTGCACCTAGTGTGATGGACTTTGACTCGACAATCAGATAGGAGTACTCTTCTTCACACCTGACATACGAAACCTTATTCAGAATGCAGTTCAAATATTTTAAACATCTCAGACCAAAACATAGAAAACAAAGCCTTCCTATGTGGTCAACAAGATATCTAAAACACCTTGAACCCTACAAACCAAACAAAGCATGCATGACCAAGTTATATAACAAGAAAATCTAACAAGCATAGCAAACAAAAAGATAATGATCATTTCCCCATTCCTTTCTCTCTAAACCATTTTGATTAGGCATCATCGAGAGGTCCTTGAAATGAGCACAAGATAAGATAAGTCAAAAATACCAAGATAAAGTAAACAAACAAGCTAATGTTCCTTATACCACTAGCCAAGACTAAACTATGGTGATGCCTGGTGTTGATGTCCATTTTAGAAAGGATGCATCCTAGGACATGTGATCAGGATGATGATGAGATTGACTAAATGATAAGATATTGATACCAAGAGTTTGACCAACTTGTTTACTTACTCACCTAGACTTGAGACTTTGACGATTGAGCTTTTACTTTTAAACCTGCTAGACTTGCTTTTGATTGTTTTACCAAAGGATGAAAATGATGATTGATTTGTTATGAACGGATATTATTTCGAGTGAGATCGAGATGAGATGGATGCACCATTTTGAGTTTTTTCAAATATTTGGATTTTTTTGTTGTTTTTGTTGTTTTTGAAATATTTTGAGGTTGTTTTTGGGATTTTGGAATTTTTCCACTTTTTTGGATTTTTGAAATTTTATGAATGTTTTTGGATTTTGTGTCTCAAGGATCGATCAAAGATTAGCCTTGCCTACGTTTAAGCTCAGAGACAACATAGTTCGGATTTAATGTTTTTGAATTTTCTGACCTTTTGAGATTTTTTTAGATTTTTGATATGATTTGGATGTTTTTGGATTTTCACATGATTTTGATGATTTGGATATGGATATGATATCAGTGCTCTGTTTTGAGATTTTGTTGAAAACCAAGCTAGGGTTGATTGATCATATTGATGGATTGATGATGATAACATTGTTGAGGATATACAACAATGCAAGGATAGTGTTAAGCAAAACGAGGATTTCAAGATTGATGGTGATAACATTGTTGAGGATACACAACAATGCAAGGATAGTGTTAAGAAACACAAGGATTTCAAGATTGATGGTGATAAAATTGTTGAGGATACACAAAAATTCAAGGATAGTGTTAAGCAACACAAGGATTTCAAGATTTATGGTGATAACATTGTCGAGGATACACAACAATGCAAGGATTAGGAAGGATATCCTGAGATGATGATGGATTGATTGGATTTTTATTGATCAAGATTTTGAAGCTTGGTTTGGAACAAAATCTATTTGAATGATTTGATGTGATGTTGAAGCATACATTAGATATGACTTATATTGATTGTTTGGATTGATGTTTGATGAAAGATAAATCTTGATAAGGAGCATCTGCTCGTCAGAATATGCCATGGGCTAGTGATTTGGATTTTTTTCTCACAAGTGCTTGACCAATTTGATTTCATGTTTTCTAATGTTTGGATCACCACATAAGTTGGAAGATATAGATCAAGATTTATTCCTGAAGCAAGATATAAATATTTGCCCCCAGTGTCTAGCAATGTTTGAAAGGTCATGAGTGGATTATTGGATAGGTGTATGGATGGATAGATATGGTAAGCATGCAAGGAATGTCAAGGATTATCTTGTGAAAAGATAATATGTTCGAATAGAGGATGTTCATTTGGATGGTGCTTCATGGCTCAGATAACGTTGGGTAGGATAGGATCAGTGAAAATGACCCATGTCAAGATGTTTACCATAAGCAAGTGTAAAGTGTGCACCAAAATTTTATCAAGATCAAGATAAGGTAGATAGATGGCAAAGGGTTGGATAAATGGCTCATTGATGAATGGATTATATGGATGGAATGTTGGCTTTATTATGGATGTTATAAGATGCTTTCTCCTGAACTGGCACACATGAATGCTTGATTCTACACATGATGCCTATTTTCTAGGATTTCATCATGGTACCTATCCAAAGCGCCACCGAAGTGGTTTTCGCTAGAGGACGATTTTGATCTTTATTGTTTTCAATCATTTTTCTTTCTTTTTTTTTTATTTTTATATTTTTTATATTTTTTTGGATTTTTTGCTTAAAGATTTTAAGCTCATGTTGAACCACCTGGTACTACTAATGTTGATGATTTTGTCATAATGTGCCATCGATATCCCGCTTGAAGAAACTTCTTTGCAAAGATACGTGTACTTGAATGCAACTTTTGAGAATTTTGTTATGCTTTGTTGATACCAAGGTTAACTTTGTCTCTATGTGCACATTGTGATAGAGTGCCTTTTGAATCCTTATGATGAAGGGTCATTGCCAACACATGGTCAATGTGACAATTGGATATCATGCGTGGAGGCGTGGATGGAGTGTGTTTAGGAATAAAAGATGGATTGGTTGATAGTTTGGAACCTTTGACTCTCCAAACTTGGGAAGATGAGCAATAATGGGTGGATATAGAAGTGTGTGTGGAATTAGGACCAACTGCTTGATATACTTTGTATGTTGCTTGAGAATTTTTCTTTTTCCTTCGTGGAAATCTTTGACGGATACTTTTCCCTTTTTTGTTTTGCACCATAGTTTCTTTGACTAATGGAGTTTGATAGGGATAATCTTTCTTTTTAATTTTTGGTATCCATGTGTATCTGACTTTCCCATTATGCTTCTCAGCTTCTTTTTCCTTGATAACATTCTTCATGCTTTGATTCAAATATTTCTTTTGATGTTGGTCCCAATTTGTAGATGGGGTGATGTGTGGATGAAGATTCATGATGTGGCGGGTTGTAGTATTGTCATTAGTTTCATCATAAGGATTCTTCATGCTCCCTATGTTGATGTTTGCTTGAGATGAAGTTGCCCCCGGTTTCATAGATGTATCACTGATATGTACTTTAGATCCCTTAATTACCGAATAACCAAGACCTTGATTCTTAGGATTGCCAATAATTTGCACTGGTTCCAGGATACCCTGTTCATGTAGGCCTAATCCTCTACCTTGATAATTATGAATCTGTTGAAATATTTTATTTGCAATAGGATATGATTTACCTTGGAAACAAGGTGCTACTCCTTCTCTACTCCATCATGGATCTTCAAAGGTGACAAATTTTTTATTGATAAGATAGCTTTCCCTAAAAAAGGTAAGTGATCCAAGCTTATAAGTTATACGATCCTCCATATGTGGGATCAATTCTTGATTGATATCTTTGGCTTGATCTTATGAAATATCAAATTTCAATGCTTCTTCAAGAGGTTTTGATGATCCATCGTTCATGTAAGAGTCTTCCTCATGATTCATTTTTTTTATGCCTTCACAGGATGTTTATGATTCACCACTTCTGTAGGATCTTTCTTCGTGATCTATTTCTGATATGTCTCCACGGGATTTTTCTGATTCACAACTTCTATAGAAGCCTTCTTCATGATCTATTTTTGGTATGTCTCTCGATTTTTCTATATCTTGATCATGTGTAAAAATGTTAAGAGTAGGAGACTCTTGTTCCTTGGTAATGATATCAAGAGTATAATACTCTTATTTTGAATGAAGATCATCTACGTGTCCATCCAAAGAAAGTATCTCATGTGTAGATGGAGGGGTATGAACCATATGAATAAGATCATCTTTTGTGACATCTTGTATAGATAGGAGAGTGTCCATTAGATCATTGTAGTATCTTGGAGATACAAATTCTTGATCTTGATCAATTTTGGAATTGCTTTCGACATGCTTTGGATCAAGTTCTTCACATGGGTCGGTTTCAAAGGATGGGTTTCTTACAAAGGTTTCTTAGACATCCACATTAGGCATGTGAAGTGGCTTAATATCCTCTTGAGCTTTGAGCAGATTTGGATCAAGTGTGGAGTCAAATATTCTTTCACTGTTCACAACCATGAGGTCGAAGGATGTCAATATTCCTTGGGAAGGACCATTGCTAGACCTTGGTGATAGATGTTGATCATGCTTTGAAATAAATTCTTGAGATATTTCCTCTAACTCGTTAGGTGATGTAGAGGCATTTTCAACATGATCATTGGTGAAGGGATCTTGATTATATAAATAGGATTAAATAGCATCAACACATATTGAAATAGATCTTTGTAGGAGGGGTCTTAATCATGACTAAAAAATGGCTCTTGATGTATGTTGATTTGATCGTTGGATGAGGTGGAAACATCTTTAAGTTGCTCATCGATGGATAGATCTTGATCATTGTTTTCAAAAATTGTGGAGGAGAGATTATTGCTACTATCACTAGTGGTTGAATCCTCATCATTGTCCCCAATAGTTATTATTTTTTGATCATTAAGGTCTTGGATGAGTTTTTTAAGTTGAATACAATTTGATGTTGTGTGTCCCTTATTTTTTGTGAAAATCACAAAGGTGCTTCTCGTTATACCCTGGTGGTTTCACCATGGGCTCTTGATAATTCACATAAATGAGGATTTTAATGAGATTTTCTTGTATCAATTCTTGCATGACCGATTAGATTGGTTCCCCAAGTGGTTTGTATTTTCATTTGTTACCTTGTGATATTTGTACTTTAAATTGACCTTGTGGTGATTGATTTTGGAGATGTGGTGATTGATCTTCAAGATGTAGTGATTGAGTTTGTTGTTGATGTTGTTGATCTTGATATCCAACTTATTGGCATTGGAGATATTGTTCTTGATGTGTTTGTGGAGACAACTCAATGCTTTGATGAAATGGTTCAACCAATGGAACAGTGTATTGGTTTTGGGGTGGAGATGTCTCTTGGTGATATGAATCAATGATTTTTTTGAGTGTAGCAATTTTGTTTCGCAAGATTTGACCTTGACATTCTGATATGGTTGCTTTGGTTGTTGAGCAAGAAGATTTGGAATGCATCCTTGTGGTGTTTTCCTGGGATCATGGACAAGTTGATTATGGATAATGTTCTGATTTGGTCTGATGTTTAGATTTGGCATTATAGGTTGACTTTGAACATTGTTGTGATTGGGAAACACATTACCTGGATTCAGGTAACTTTTATTTTGCATGGGGTTACCTTGACTTGGATCAATACATGGAGTTGTCAACATATTGCCTGGATTTTGAGCAACATTGGTGGGATTTTCAAGCGTATTCATCCCAAATTTTACCAAGTATCGATTTGATATGTTTATGTTTGGTAAGCTTGGATTTGGTAAAATTACATTTGGTATGTATGGATTGGCTGGGATAATGTTGTTTTGTTGAAGACTCATGTTTGGTTGATAGATTTGTAAGTTTTGACTTTGATTTAAATCTACCATAGGGAAAGGTGGTCCAAAATTCAGATTGGGAAATTTCACATTTGTATCATTGAGGTTTGGATTAGATAATTATGCCATGTATGGATTGCATAAATGTGAGTTTCGCTAATCAATTGGCATTGTGAGACTTTGATAGTTTGGTTGAATTGGATTACTCGTGATGTATGAATCAAGTTTATATTCCATGTTTTTCTTGTGTTTTGACCTTGTTGACCTCTAAGGGACTTAGGACGAATGATGGGATGAAATATGAAAGGGTGAGTGACATGGGTGTTTGAAATTTTGAGAACTTCAGATCAATGCTAAACTTTAGGATTTGAGTTTGATTGGTTTGATTTGGATGATGAACTTGTAAAACCTAAGATGTTGGATGCTATCCTAGGATGAACTTGTCCAAGAGGTGCTAATTTAACTAGAGGTATGAGAAAGGATTCATTCTCACACTCCTAACAAAACAAAGTGATTTTTATTTGGTTTAATGATGTACCCAAGTCTAGATAACGATGTTTCCAAAGCTCTAAAGTTGTTTGGTGGGATGGGATGATAAATGTTCGGGATGGATGACGTGTTTGATTTGATCCTAGATGAACCTAAGAGGACTTGTTTACAACACCAAGGTAATGAATAACATGCTTTTCCCTAAGAGTAATTCAAACCAAGCACTGTGTGGGGTTCAATTGATTGTTATCTTGCTTAGATTTGGTTCTTTTTACCACAAACATTTTCTTGATTATGTTTCAAACTAAATGTCTAATGTCCTAAATTCTTCTCATCCCAAAAATTCCATTATGAGGAGAATCGAGGAAATTACGACAAAATTTTCCTAATGTTGACTTTAGTGAGAACAAATTATGATTAAACCCAAATACTTAGATGCCTCTAAGGATGAAATACCAGGGCAAGCAATAGCACTTGGACTTTTTCAAAGGTATTTGCTTCCTCTAAAGGGTTTGAAATTTGATGATCAGCTTGAATGTTTGTTTTTGCAATGTTTAGGATCCAAGCAAAGTGTTTTGATTCCAAGAATATTTACAATTCTAGGATGAAGAGACAATATTTTTTGGGTTCCCACTTGGATAAATCTAGCTACGCTTACTCTTAGTAGATGATTAGATTCTTGACCACACAAGCTCCCCCTTATAGTGCACTCACTTCTTGGGTCATCCAACCATCAGTACCCATGAATCTCCCATGGCATACTTCTCATCTCTACTAAAATTCATAGGAATGTGGGTTGGCTTCAGAACAATCGTTCTTGCACCAACAAATAGTTAAGGATTTTGGCATTTCTAAACAAGGGTTTTAATGCGGGCATTCCATTCGTGGGGGGCCATCCATGTGGCAAGAGACCATTGTTCCCCTTCTTGTCAGAATGATCCTTGTGATACTCGAACTTTCCTCAAGTACCCACATTTGTATACCGGTTGGAAGTCGCTTGGCTTTAGCGCGTTACCGGTTGCGTCGTTCCCTGGGGTGATTAATTTTTCCCACCAGGGAGGCCCTCTAAGATTAAAAAAAAAAGCAAGAAAACATATTCGTAGTTCGATTGATCATTGTTGAGAAACAAAGAGAGAACACATGCAATATGTTCCACTCAGATTCAAACTTTGTTCAATTTTAGACCCAAATCGAAATGTGGAGGCAATCTTTTTCACAACTTAATATCACAAAAAGACTTTTGATTCTCAAGATCATTGTGAGGCATGAGAGAAGTGTATACATCTTTTCGATGATATTACTTTTTTAAAAAGATTACAAAACACCAAATGCACATGTTAATTTTAATTTCCAAAGGAAAAATCGAGTTCTTTTTAAAGCCTCAAAATTGAAATGTGAGAGTTGTTTGTCAAATTTTTAGAACCCAAATTGAAATTTAGTAAGTTTCTAAGGTTCAATTTTAGCCCAACTTTGAAAAGATCAAATTAGTGATTGATTTTAAACCCAAATTGAAGTGAGTTTTCCTAAATAAGAAAATAAAAGCGGGAAATGAATGCTTCAAGCTATTACAATAAGCATGGGTATGTGCAGGATCATGATGGGCCAAAAAGTGGTGATATGTAAGTGATATGATGGCCCATGTGGCTGACGACATTTTTTTTACCCATAATTGATGAAACGAAAAGGGTTTTTAAAGGAGATTCTGAGCTTTTAACCAATATAAATTATGCTTTACTTTAAATTTAATAAATAATTGTTATTCATTTTCTATTTGAATTACGACTAAAGTCCTTATTGATAGGCTGATAGAAAAACATCTATAGCTTTCAAACGATATCATATTTTTTGAATCTGAAACATGCGTCACATTCTATGCTTTGTATATTATAGGATTAAAAAAGAAAAAAATGAATTTCATGAAGTTTTGACCAAGTTAAGGTGACTAGCCATACACATTTTTATATGTTTTAAAAGTTGTAATAAAAAATCATAATTAATTATTTACTTGGAAAAAATTGCAAAAAAATATGCATCACATCGGGACATGATTCCTCTACTTATATCTAAAATATTATAAAAAATATATTATCATTTTATTGTGGTTAGGGTGGTCAGACAAACACCTACTTCTTATTTTTTCCCTGAAATTTAAGTACTACTGCATTGAAATTTCAAATTTTCACCAAATAGATTTATTTTTTTAAAATAAACCTAGTAGTTTAGAAACTACATTCAATTTTCTATAGATTTTGTTCTTACATATTTTTGAAATAATATAGATAACTTATTCAATTTTTTATGTCAAGTTTCCTAACTCTGCTTTTCTAAATTTTCATCGCCACTTAAGGGCCTATTTTTTCCAGGGTAAAAGCACAAAGTTGTGTCACACTTTATAAAGGAAATGACCAACACTGATCCAACTTTTAAACTTGAATCACTAAAAAGTGGCATATATTTTTTTAATTTTGAGCTTATGTAAACTAGTAAAATATGTATTTTTTAGTATATTTTATGTTTGTATTTTTCAAAAAAAAAAATTAAAAAATTATTTTAAACTAGTTTTTAATAAATTAACACTATAATTTAGTTGTTGATAAAATTCTAAAAGATGAGGTTGAATGGACGTCAAACTTTTTATAGTAAATTTTATTTTTTTCCTTTCAAATTTTTTGTGTATTTATAACTTGAAACTTTAGTGCATGGATATTATTTTTTCTAATTTTGATAAATATATATTTTTAAATAAATATTAAAATGTGTGTGAATCAAAAAATAGTTGTTTCCATCAGACATCAACTTCCATATTAAATATTTATCTAAAATGGGAAAATAATTATATGATCTTGAAATAGATTCTTTTATCTAGTGCATCATATTTTTTTCAATTTTTTTAAATAATTTTTAGTATTTTTCCTTGGCATGGTAATCAACCTAATATTTTGTGCTAATAACCTACTTTTAGTATAAATAAAAAATAAAATATAATTAATAATTAAACTATTAAAATACATATATTTTTGAAAACTACACTTATGGATGTAAAAAAGGGTATTTTTATATTTTTTTTAAATGTTATTTACATTGGAAAGAGTTATTGAAACTTCAAGTTTTTCAAATAATTTTGTTTTTTTGGTAAATTGGACTCAAAGTGGTGCTCCATATATTTTTAGCCAACAATTTTAGTTGAAAAAGTTATGGAAGTATTTAACTTAGCTAAAATAAATCTTACTAGATCATATGTTTTACCAAAATTGATTTTTAGTTAGGAATACTTAAGTTCAGTTATGTTGATAAGTTGGCTGAAAGTGTGACATAAATTTGTGTTTTTACCCTCCATGATGATCATGCACATACCCACATTTAGAAATTCTTTTCCAATTTCAATGTCCAATTCACCAACTTAAATCCACTTGTGGCTCCTCGATTCCAATGCCACCAATTCTTTATACAAACCCTCCCTTCAAACACTACAAAGTTATCTCAAATGAAATATTATATGTGAGGGAACAATAAAGCATCCAACATTATCACACCAAGAAAATGTATGCCTCTCATCTCAAGTATCTGCAAAAGAAATAATGGTCAGAGCATTAAAAGTTAATCAACACACGATGGTAAATGGTGATGCAAAATATAACCTTTGGATTGAAATAAAAGGTTTGTTTGAAGGATATTTTTAGGAGGCAAATGATATTTATGAGAATCAACAACTAGTTAAATTAAAACTGACCAGCTAAGTACGTCCCTTTAATGGATCAAACTATTGAAATAACTATCATATGGTTGCTAGATAGGCAGTAAATGGTGATATGACTGTGAGCAAGACTCACGCGTACAGTTCATCACTAACCAAAACAAAATTCTCATCAAGGAAAAAATACATAAAATATTTAAGGCAAACTACATGTGATGGCAAGGAAAGTTGTTTTAGAAATACAGTTATGAATGCACCCACAGCTAGAAGTATTGATACTTAAAATAAATAAAAAGCCTGCCTCAAGAATGATCTATTTTAAAATGAAGATAGTCAACGTTTATTGAGTTATTTCAATTGTGATTTCCCTCCTTAGATTTCTAGAAATTGTACAAAAAAGACATGAAATTTGCCTGACAAACACTTCAACAAATACCACAATGAAGGTTGAGTAGTAATGATGCATTTTTCAAAAGAGGAATAAAGTTAGTAACAAATCTGCAGGAGATATTGATGCAACCAAATTGTAGAAGCATAGACAAGGCACATTACTACTTGACTTCATGCCTCAACAAGGCACGTTATTGTTTGACATGAATTCTGTAAGAGATGTGCATTTATATATCCAAGTACGAACTAAGCTAAATTAAGCTAAGCACATCATTTCAATCGCATGTCTCACATTTAATTGAAAATAACTACTACCATAGTTAATCTTCAGCCAAGAGGAATGGGCGTAGTTGGGTAGTGCATAGAAAGAGTACTGGCTATTTTGCATTAACACTAGTGAATATGCAGCAATAGAAACAAATTGAATGATTTAGTGTAGATAAATGACGGCTCGTTCCATAGAGCACCTAAGACAACATTTATTAGTTCAAGTGACACCTGCGCAATGTAAACATCGATAGCTCCCTGTTGAAAACCATGATTAAAAGAAGAAATCGGAAGAAAAAAAATCAGAGCAATCTATGATCTAGACGTTTAACAATAAATTCCTTGCACATCAACACCACGTTGGACTGCACAACACATTTATTATTCAATGCAATCAGACATTATCATGGCCTCTCTTCATGTGCAACATTAGAAAGCTTTAACTGAATCAAGTCAAGAATAAGATCTCATGTAAATCGCACCACAATGTGAAATGACAACTAGATGAAATAATTATATATCACAAAGTAAGAAGCAAAGAACTGAGCAGAATTAAAAATATACGCTTGCTTGATTATATGACCATGGCAGGAACGTTGGTGACTACATTGTACTAGACCACCGACCGGGCACTTGGCAACACAGGCGTTGTGAACATCATGACCGTCGGTGAGTAGGTGAGGATCGACATGCATGTCTTGGGTGTCGACTACAATGCTACCATAGTTGGTCTAGTGGACAAATTCCCCTACGTGGTGAGAATTATGAGGATCAGCTCCATGATTTTTCCCTACGGCTTTGATCTCTCAGGCACATGAAAAAGTAACCGATTTAATCAGGTAAAAGCATATATATTAGGAGACGCTTCAGCACATAAAAAAAAATGTACGCCACTCACAATAGTAGTTGATAGAAAAAGCTTATTGACCTTTCACTTCTCCAATTTGGCGAGTAGCACCTCAAAATGATGAGACTATTTTTTTTAAAACACACTGATGCCTTCTCCTATAATGTTAAGATCATATAGAACTGATTTTACCAGCGGTCTGTTTGTCAATATAAATAGTGAAAAGAAAATAACGTGGAAGAGATGAGAAAAATGATAGTATAGCAATAGATTTCAGGCATCCTATGCCAAAACTGAAAAAAAAAAGCTCCATGTAATTATAAACAAATAACAGGGAAAGGAAAGCTTGAATGAGATTCCACAATAACAAGAAATAGAAGAGGATATATATCGCATGATTCTATTGCAAGTGAAGGAAAGCATGTTCCCATTTTGAGAAGTGACCTAATTAGCAGTACTATGCAACAAGAAAAGCTTGCACGTAACATCTCACATATTGAACGATATATATAGCAAAACAGTTAATGGAAAGAATTTCCTCTATGATTTCTTTATTTAGATACACTATAGGCCATGCTCGTGCTAGTGCTATGAGTCGATCTTTGTGTAAATAGAAATAGAGAAAATTCCTGAACCAAAACAAAGACTTCTTCCAACTATCTAATGCATGAAATATATGAAGGTGAACAGAAATAGAGTATTTATATTTTTTCCCCACGGTGGGCGCCAAAATGTGAGAGGAGAATCTGCAAATCACTAACAATAGATGAAACATACCAAATCAGCCATTGTTAGCAAACTCAAATAAACCACTCCCTATGAAATTGTTGATTAAACATAGAAGAGAAAAACATGAAGTAATATGCAACATAACCAGCTAAATATGTAAATCTAATCTAAATCAACCAACCACCATCCCATAGGGGGATTGGTGCTCCTCTGATGTGAAAAGAGAGCCCTTCCCCAACCCCTTTTTGATAAGCTTTAAGATGATGATAAACAAAAGATGCAAGATAATGAACTCCAAATGACAATAATAAGAATGCTCAAATTGTGGATAAAAATGAAGGAAAAAATCCTTGAATTTATAGGTGAGATTGAGAGAAGAAGAGACAAAATGGATGAATGTGGGACTAATTCTCAACCAGTGGCCACATTCTACTTGTCAAGATATAAGACCCTCAGATGAAGGGTTGGAAAATTTTGGTCATTGTGCAAGTAAATGCTTATTAGGTGAGTTTGAAATTTGAAAAATAGCATTAAATGCATATGGTTGAGAGATTTGGGAGGGAAATTTGTTTGGACAAGAAAGTCAAAAAAATGGAGTTAATGAGGGAATATTCCTTGGGAATATGCCTTGTGAGGGAAAATAAATGATTTATTGTGCAAGTTGCATTATCTAGAAGATGTGACATGGATTAGAATTATTTTTAATCATGATTTGATTAATTTTAATGGAGGTTAGTTAATTGTGACATTCAACTTAAATATTTGAGTTTATTTAAATTAAATGAGAAGATAAAGAGCATTAGAGATTTAATTAAATATTTCGATTTATTCAATTAAATGAAGGAACTTTAGGAGATTAATTAAATAAAATTTATTTATTTAATTACAGCTTGAAGAATATGATTTAATTAAATAGAATGATATATTTAATTAGATAAAGTTGATTTATCTAATAAAGATTGATTTAATTAAAAGAGGAAAGATGGTGAATTTTAGTCAAATAAAGATTATTTGATTAAAATGGTTTGAAGAAGGATAATTAAGGACAAAATAAAATTAGTGATTCCAAATTATGTGCATGTATATTTTACATGCCTACACATGCCATAGCTTTCCAACTTGTTGAAAAGTGTGAAACCTTACCTAATGACCAACCGCCCATCAAAACCAACTTCTATGAATTACCTCTCGTCCATCCATCCTCATCCTTACCTGACTCCACTCCTCCACCTTCATCAAACCTTGGAATTGAACTTTACCTATTATAGCATAGGAAATTAATGAGAGATTAACATATGAATTATATTAATCATGACCATATGTTCATAAACAACCTATTGTGATAAATTTGGATAGTGAAGTAGAAGAAGAAAAGAAAGAAGAAAAAAAAGATTATAATGAACTTGCTCTAATATTTTCTAAATCAATGAGTTTAAATGGGGACAACCATGATGATCTTCCTATTGAGAGTGGTCTACCATGTGTTGAACCTAATGATACCCCTTGTATGAAATTTGTTGTATTCCCTTTAGCATATTTTCCACCTTCCATTTATGATGAGGAATATTGGTATGTGAATAATTTTCTTTAGATTGGCTCACATATGCAGTACCCTTTGTATGTTTTTTTATGTGTTTTAATGCATGTGATGTGACATCCTATGATGTGTTGTTTGGTGTGTCCATGTTTGTTAGTTTTATTTGGATGAACCTTGTTGTTCTTGTTGGCACAAGGATACAAAAGAAGCAAATCTATTGTGAGATGTTCATTTATTTGTATCTCCATTATTCTTTTTCTCAAGATTTTTTTGTCTTGAGTTTTCCTTTCAAGTATTATGCAAGGTGTTGAGACATTTAGGTCTCTTCTATGTTCACCCAGAAGTTTATTTTGTTGTCATTCTGTGTCATTCTTTCATTATGTTTGTATTTCCATGAGTATCTTGACGAATGATGTTGATTCCAAGAATAATCATATAATATTTATTATCTATGGTCTATATTGTCCCTAAATATATGGATCCCTTATGCACCATATTTTATCTTGATTGTGTGGCTTTGTCTTGGGGGAAACCCATTGTCATTATTTAGTCTTATTAGGAACATATCATTGGCATAGGGTTTTCTAATAAGCTCTCTTGGTCTTTCATGTTGAATATATTTTCTTACTCTACCTTAAAGGCAATTGCTCATAGTTGGTGTTAGAAATTACTTTAAGGTGGGGGCATGCATTCCATTGTGTGCTTCACTTTGTTCACACACATGTTGGAATTTGTGATGTTTTTTCTTGGAATTTTAATCATTTTTTAGTGTCTTAATAGAGTTATTGGGACTATAGCTCTTGGTAAGGTTGAGATGAGATCGCTCCTCACTATCCCTTGTGTGTTTATCATTTTCTACTTTTAGAAATCTCAAATAGTGAATATCGAAATTCACTATCTTGCGGTGCTTTAGTTCATGGTTAACCTAACAAATATAAAAAAATTATTCAGTGACTCATGAATGCCTTAGGTTTCGATCCTAGTAAGTTTTTTGCGGAGCTTACTAGTATGTGATTGTCATATCCCCCTTCACGTGATTACATTATGCTTGCATTATGTTTTCATTTCATGTTTATTTTTTCAATTATGTTGTATCTTCAACATGTATATGCTTCATTTTTTTTATGTTACACATATGTGTTCCTTTGTCCTTATGTTGTATTACCATAGTATCTTCAATCTTGGGGGCTAGTGCATCCCCTAGATTCAACGCCTTCCTATCTCTTCAATATTTAGATAATTGAACCACTCTTGACATATTCATACTTTAATGTGAGTCTAAGCATAAGTTCATACTCTCACTAAAGTGGTGGCTAAATGGAGCATCAAAAATTGTCACCCTTAAAATTTTCACACTAGGTTTAGCTCACCCCTATGTGCTTGGACCTAATTATACATTTAATTATTCATTTTATAAATATTTTCAAAAAATCAAACAAGGAAAAGAAAAATAAACATTTAATATTTTCCACGACACTTTGGGTCCTAAAAACAATGGGTCTAGTCTAGGGTGCTCTACACCCTAGGCCACCTCTTTTTGGCTCCAATTTGAATATGTTGGCATCATTATTTTATCATTTGAATTTCTAATTTCAATTGTCATCTATCAACATTTAATTTTCAAGAAATTAGAAGAATTACATATAAATACTTGTCTTTTCAACATTTGAAATCCTAAGAAACCTAGAAGCACACATAAGGAAATTTATTGAGAAAATTGAGCTATAAAGAGAATTCAAGACCAAAATTATTATCATTTTAGTAGAATTTATTTTAGTCAAGTATCATGTTAATCATTCATCATGTTTTTATGTAATTTTTTTCGTGTTTTAAGTTCATTTGTTTTGTGAGTAATTACACTTGCAGGACTTCAATCAAGCAATCAAATTATCCTTGAAGGTGACGAGTACATGAATTCAATTCATCAAGAAATTTCAGATCTGAGTGGTGAGTTGCATCATTAGTCAATTCATTACTTTTTTATCATTTAGGCTCTGCCCAACCAAGGGTAAGCTCTCTTTCATACATCATCATAGCCATTGTGGAGGTATAAATACCAAAATGGGGTTTGACTTTGGAAAGCCATACAACCCTTCCCCCTCTTTCATGTGTGTAGGTTTTTAGATATGAAGCTAGTTGGAAATACTAAGTTCTCATTCATACATTCAAGCCCTACAAGTTTTCAAGACATGGAAACTATATTTTCTCATCAATAGACAAAGTTCTAACAGTGAGCCCAAAAGGAAAGGAGCTATAGACTAGGGACCTTAGTCCTATGTTTTTGGATCCCAAAAAATAGGAGAGTCTAAGGCATAATACTCCCTAGACCATCTAATTAAACACCAAAATTATACCCCAGGTTCCTCTATGTCTACTCTCTATATTTCTAGATTTTGTTTCTATCTTTCAGCTTTTCATTTCTCAAAAATCATAATAAATTTTTGTATATTTTCATAATTAACCTAGAAACAATATTGCATCTTCAAATTTAGTTAATTTACAATCAATCCAATTATCAATAATCACACACAAACAACAACAAAAAATAGTGGATTAAAACCCTGATCCACCATTCTGACTCTTCCATTGAGGGTTGTAGTCAAGTGGATTTTGAGATCATTTTTAATCGGCCCCAAATTGGGAGGTGTGATTTAGGATCTAGATCCCTTTTCCCAATCAAAAACTAGCTATAGGTAGAAATTAAATTTAGACATTTCTTCTATGTTCATTGCCTCTCTCCAAGACTTAGCCGAAATGAAGGATGTGATAAATAAATTTTCTATAGCTCTAGTGAAATGACAATTCTTGGGAGGTGGCTAGGTATTGAAGTGGAGTCCCTATTCCCTTAAATTTTGATAGGTTAGTGCCTCGAGGTGATAATGTTGAATGGTTTCATTTCACTTTTCCCTTTGGTGCATCCTCTATTTTTTAATTTCCACCACTAAGCTTTAAAGCAAGCTGAATTTATCAAGAAAGTTATTAGAATAATGGAGCCTAAAGGTTTCAATTTTCTGGATACCCATTTTAAATTTTTGTCACTATGTGTCTCTAGGTGTTCCTATACAGTCTCCTCTTTGGCTTGGTTTGGGTTTGTGGAGATCTATATGGGTTATTTATTTCTTTACAATAGGTGTTTTATCATAGTCAATCAAATCTTTGTATGCCAGATTGTGTTTCCACTAGCAATCATCTATACTCATAGTGTAGTATGACCATTTTTTGTATCTATCTAGTTTTGGGGTGTATTTAATGTAAATTTTATGATGCTATTATTTTCTAGCCTAGAAGCCTCTTTTTGCTGGCTAAAACTACATATAAATCTTTTTTTTATCAATATAATGGGTCCAACCCCCTTGGTTGTGTTTATTGAGAAAACAAAATTCCCTTAGGATATGTTATTGTAAGCACCACAAATCTGCAAATAGCTATAAACTCCAACACTCATTATTAGCATGGTTAGTTCAAACTATTGCAAACATAATAGTGCTCCTATGAAATAATCCATCATGCTAGATAAACAAAATAACAAACTAAACTAATTGAAAGAATAAAAAGCATGGTGGATACCTATTCCATATTGGATTGGTGCAGCCTTGATATGTAAAGGAGCCCTTTCCCAATCCTTTCTAAGCCTTAAGATGATGATAGACAAAGAGATGCAAGACGAACTCAAATGCTTATAGAAAGATTGCTCAAATTGTAGATGGAAATGAAAGAGAAAAGCCTTGAATTTATAGATGAGATTGAGAGAAGAAGAGGCAAAGTGGAGGAATGTGGGACTAATCCTCAACCAATAGATTTATACCACTTGTCAAGATGTGAGAGGATGAAGGGTGAGCACATTTTGGTCTTTGTGCAAGTAAATTCTTATTAGGTGAGTTTGAAATTTGAAAATAGCATTAAATGCATATCGTTGAGAGTTTTTTAAGGGGAAAATTTGTTTGGACAAAAAATTCAAACAAATGGAGTTAATGAGGGAATATTCCTTGGGAATATGCCTTGTGGGAGAAAATAGAAATTTAATAAATCAAAATAAATGATTTATTGCGCAAGTGGAAAAAGCTAGAGGATGGGAGATGGATTAGACTTATTTTTAATCATGGATTTGATTAATTAAGCTGATGTTAGGTGATTGTGACATTCAACTTAAATTTTTGGATTTATTTAAATTGAATGTGAAGATAAAGAAAATTTAGAGATTTAATTAAACATTTGGATTTATTTAATTAAATGGAGGAACTTTAGGAGATTAATTAAATAATTTGATTTATTTAATTAAGGAGATAGCCTTAGGAGATTAATCAAATAAACTTGATTTATTTAATTGATGGGCGAATGTGATGTAATTAAATATGAGGAATGCATGATGTCAATTTTGCATGTCTACAATTATTAATAAAGGAAATATAAAATTCTTACCTATGTTTGGTGATCTAAAGGATATGTATAGTTAGAGATTGATCACTTTTCTCAATATCTCCTATAAAATTATTACCAAATACCTTACACTAAACTTATTTCATCTTATTCCTTAGATTATGTGTTAAAACTAGTTTCATCAAATCTATATTTATTCTGAATTATATCATTATGGTTTGCAAAGGTATGGAACGAGCTCCGTGATCTCATCAACTAGTCATTTAAATTATCAAAATTGGTTTTGCTAAAGATTGTGAATGAATTTAGTGGCCCTTTATCCTTGCAATTGTTCAAGCATTAACATTTGGTCCTTGGTTTATTTAATCAAAGTGTATGCTATTTATAAATTATATTACTTTTCTCACTATTAATGATCATCAGTCGAGTGTTTTTTTGTCTTTTCAAGACTATTTGCTAAGGTTTCCCTTTCATTCTAGCATTATTTTTTCGTTAAATTGCTAAAGTATTTGGATACAACTTAGCTCATTTAGTTTCTTAAGGGATAGTTAAATGTATCTCTTTACCTGGTTCCTTAGATCAATATTTTAATGGTCATTTTGGTAATTATTCTCTTCTCACTTTTATAGAACAGAAAAATAATGTTTAACAAGATCTCTAATGCTAAAATACTTTTTTCCAAATCCTTAGGTTCAATTATTGAATAGAAAAAGACTCAATGCTATAGATAATCCTTCTTACCAAAGTCTCTTTGAATTAACTCAAGTACATGGGTGGGAGTGGACTAAGCATGGTGAAATTTATAGTCCTTTTTCCATCCTTTATCTCTTCAAGTTTCTCTAAAATTCATATAAGTAGTTGGTTTATTGGGTAACTAAACCTTTATTTTTGGTTGCAAAGTTTTAGATTTATTCAAATATTCTTGAAACCACTATTTCATATTATTCTTCATATTGGGTTCCTTCTAAAGCCTCGTACTTGAAGTTAGACAAGCTTCTTAGAGACTTTCTTTGGGCATCCTCATAGAATAGCTCAAGTTTTCACTAGGTGGCTTAGGAGTAATTTCATGTCCCCTATGATTTAGGAGGGTTGGGCTTAATGTTCACTTGGCATCAAGGTTTATTCTTGTGTACCAAGTGGATCACTCATGCTCTTGAGGATAATGAGGCTTATAAAAAAAATGGTGGCATTGTATTTCTTCTGGTCACCTTATTAGAAGACATACTTGGAAGAGGGTTGTTCTTCACACCCTCCTTATTATAAAAGAGATTGTTCAAGATCAAGAGATCTTTGTGATGAAAATTATTTAGTGAGATTGTGAAGCTATGAAACCTTGACTTCTATAGAGTGACACTAATATTTGTAGTGCTCTTACTATATATAAGAAAAAAAATGTGTGGGGACTTTATTATGTAGTGTCAAAGTCATCCTCTTACAAATACACTTTGGGTCCATGCATTGAGGTTTTTTTGAATGGGATTTAAAACCATCCCTAATCTTTTTTGTAAGGATAATAGGAATCTTTTATCATAGACTAAATCCATGGAAATTTGTTATCTTTCCAATCAAGATTGTGAAATATTTGAAATGGTAAATTGTTAGAAGCTTAATCTTTACTTCGTAAAGGTTATTTATTAATCACAATTATTTAATTACTTGTAGGATATTCTGAAGGAATCCCTACAAGTCTTTTTTTTTGTCTCCTGACATGTGTGAGGATGAATCAATTTATTTTAATTCCTTTATTAAGGAATATTAGTGGCTTAGGCATAGCTTCCTCCTTATGTGGATCTTGACACCTTGCACACACATAGGATAAATGGTTGCATCCATAAAGTTGGGAGTTACTTTGTAACTCCTCTTCTCACCTCTATTTATTGAGGTGCTTCTCCTCTCATTCTTCACGAAGTAAGCTTAAGGCTTAAGTTCTTTATCTCTCTTTGTATCACTTTTAGACATTTGTCTCATTAATAAAATTGGAGGTTTTTCTTGTTTTCCCCCATTATCAAATTCCTATGTCTCTTGTTCATATGGTGTTGGTACTTGAATTGGCTTCTCTCTTTTTTGGTAATCTCTTTCCTTCAAAAAATGTTCAGTAATTAGTACTTTCATTGCTCAATTTGTTTTTCCTTTCATGGTATCAGAGCAAGGTATTACTACTATTTTATCTACATTGTTGAAGGGTTACCAATTTTGTGGAGCACTCACCTTGGAGGCACATTGTTTGAGAGAAGAAGAGTAGAGATTTAATCAAATTTTAATTTTTTAAATAGTTTAATATTTTTTTAACCCTTGTGCAAGTTCATAGTTTTTTTTTTTTTTACTAATCTCTCTATATTGAAATTTGTGCAAATAATTTTTTTTTAAGCACCAATAAAGGGTTTTTTTTTGTCAAATAACAAATTTAAAATAATTCAAATAATTTGGCATCTCCATATTCAAAATAAAAGTTTGCATGTATTTTTTCTTTTTTTAAAATTAAAATATGCAAAAAAAAATTATCGAAGTTTTTTATTTTACATAGAAATCTTAAAGCCTTTTTTTAAAATAAAAATATAACAGTTTTATTTTGAATAAATTTTCCTACAATGTTAAAGAAAAAATTCAAAACAAACTTTTAAATCTAAAATTGTGTGCATTTTCAATGCATTAATTTTTATTAAAATAAATTTAAAACAAATTTTCATTTTTTTAAATAATACTCAAAATCTACAACAAAGTTTTTTTTAATCTTCATTCCTTTTGGTTTGTTTTTTTTACATAAAAAAATCTAATATAACCTGCATAAATTTTTTCTACAAGAAATCTTTTTATACATAAATTTTTTTTCTACAAGTTTTCTTTGCTCTTAAGCCTTCTTCGGCATCTAGGGAGGGATTCTCTAATACAAGTGCCCTCTTTCTTATGCTGCACAAAAGCTCCCTCCTTCCTCGTTCACATGTTTCCCTCTTGGCATGCAAACCTTGGAGCGACCTCTAAACTCTAAACTTCTTTCACTCCACATGCGTCCCCTTTAACCACCCATTTTATTTACTAAAAAAGTTTTCAAAAATGCTCCTCCCCTCCCATGTTTTTTTAGCTAAAGTTTAAAAAAATGATTCTCTTGTTATTCTCCTCCCACGTATTCTTAAAAAAAGTTCTTTGAAATAAAAACTCTTTTTTATATTAACGCTATATCTCCAGACATAGGCCCTTTTTTCATCCCGAAAATGCAACACTGGAAAGACCTCCTACTTGGAGCAATGGGAAAATTTTGAAAATTGGTGATCGGAATCAGAGTTACCAAGGCTTTCAGGACTTCCATAAAAGGCCATAGGCGACAGTTGGGCAGAATACTGTCACATCAAGAGCCCACCGTAGGCCCTTTTACCAATTCTCAAATGTTATTCTGATCAAACAACATGCACATCGTAACGGTCAAGTTTTAGAAAGTGGACTCTGTTTTCAGAGATCCTGAGAACCTCAAAGTTTTCTTAGAGGCCAGCAGCATCGTGGCTATCAGAATACTGTCAAAACTGAAGGTTTTTTGCGACACAGTCCTGACAGTTTTCCGACCTTGGAAAAAGCTTAGTCAGGAAAAACAAGGGGTGTTTGATATTTGTGAACCTGAAGAAGGCCAAAAAGATATCTGGACATGGTTTTCCCCGAAAAATTCTTTGTGGATAGATATTGTTTACCCATTATCTCAACCAAACTCAGTTCATGTTAAATTTGTGTTTCCAGACTATTTGTATTCTAAAGGTGGGGCACCCTTTAATCCAACGCCCTTGCCAAATTGTACTCCTAAGAAAGCAAATCTGGAAGGTGGAACTATCCTCTTGAAACAGAAGCGGGGAAACAAATCTGGTCTCAAAAAGGTTTGGAAGAGGAAGGAAGAGCCCAACAAATTGCAAGAAGCTGAGCAGAGGGACCATACCCCTTTTAAAGAAAGTCTACAACAACAACATTCTACACCGCAAATGCCCAC
This sequence comes from Sequoiadendron giganteum, assembly GCA_007115665.2. Classification (NCBI taxonomy): domain Eukaryota; kingdom Viridiplantae; phylum Streptophyta; class Pinopsida; order Cupressales; family Cupressaceae; genus Sequoiadendron; species Sequoiadendron giganteum. The sequence goes on from CM021106.1 coordinate 186,163,879, forward strand.
GGAGAAAGGAATTTTATCTCTAACCCTTTCAGAAGATTACCTTGACATGTAAGTTTAGGATCTTCGGCAAACAACTTTAATCTGTAAGTTTTGGAAACACAACCCTGACCTAAAATCTTTGAAAGATTGGGTATATGAGGAATGGGAGGGTGCTAATCAAGTATTTTACATAGAACAGGGCACTGGTTTCTTTGTTGTTCTTTTTTTCCAAAAAGGCCCATAGAGATAATGTTTTTAAAGTTAAATCCTATTTTTTTCGAGTGGGTATACATGCAATCTTGGGTTCCGAACTTTAATCCAGTGACAACATCTGCAAAATATGTTCCCTTTTGGATCCAAATGAATTATCTGCCCTTAGAATATAGGGAAATGAGAATTATTGAGATCTTTGCTAACCAATTGGAGAATTTTTTTAAGGCATGATAATAGTTTCTTTAAAAACCCTGGTGGCCTAGTTAGGGTTTGTGTATTATTAGATACTATTAAAGATTTCCTAAAAGTGTTGCATATTAAATCCAAATAAGGGGTCTGGAAATAGAGTATTTTCATTGAGACACAGGAAAACAATTGTGTAAAATGCCATAGGTTGGATCACATTGAAAGGGACTATAAGGAGGAAAGCTCTTGCATTGTGCAGCAAAAATAAATGAGGATACAAAAGGATAGAAGTGTTAAGTCCCCCTTTTCTATAGTGATTCTAGGAGGAGCAGATAAAACAGTTGAGATATACACTTCCCTTCCTTCCCAAGCAAACAAAAAAAATAAATGGTGGTGCTAATGGTTGCTCTGTAACGATTAAAAAATTAAAGGTAGAAATTACTCCATGGATCACATTGACAAAAGGAAGAGTCGCTATTTTCTCAACTTGGACACCTATGAATGATCCCAGTATCAATGTGAACCTGCCTAACTCGAGTCACTCATCAGATCTCACTCTGATTAGAGACCTTAACTTGTCACTAATACCACTTCACCCAGCCCATGCCCCATCTTTCAACTTGTTTCATCTAGAGGAGATTGTGAAATCACTTATGCTTGACAAGGACATAAGAGGGGTGGCACTTGAGAAAATAGAGGAGTTGGAAGAAATCTGTGAATACATATCTACCATGCCACAACTTGATATTGAATTTCAAAACATATCTCCACAACACGATTATTTGGAGAGCAATGAAGATGGGAAAAGAGATATTCTAAATTTTGCTAGTTTATTTCAAGTAGGGTAGTTGGAAGAGCTAATAGAAAATACTCTAACATCAGTGGGATCAAAGATCATTGATAAAATAGCAGAGGAGGTAAGAATGGAGGAATATGAGTTTGAATACTCTAAAACCCTATCCATATCAAAGACCCCAAGTACACAAGTTGTCAAGAAGAAGACACCGGGGAAGAGAGGCATAAAATCCCATGTAGTCAAACTTTAGGAGGAAATTGAAGCAAGACTTCAATCAACCTTGTATGGTAATGTAAAGGTGGTTCCCCTCAAGGAATCAAGGGTGGAGAGAGCATGTTTCTCTCCTCGAGCACAATGAAAATTGTATCTTGGAATGTGAGAGGCATTAATGCCTCTAATAAAAGAGTCTGAATCAAGCATCACCTTGAGGCTTGTGGGGCATATTTGGTTATCTTGCAAGAAACAAAAAATTCCAATGATATGTTTGAGACAATAATCAAAAAATGGAAGAGATGGTCAGCCACTCATTCACCAACCCAAGGATCATCTGGTGGGCTAGCTACTGAGGGCCCTAAAGTCAATAATAGAAAAAATAGATAAATTAATCAGAGATTTTTTATGGAAGGGAAACATGGATAATAAAAGGAAAATACCATTGGTTTCGTTAGAAAAAATCTGCACGAATAAATATAAAGGAGGGACAGTGATCCATAAGTTGTTTGTTAGGAACTTGTCTTTAGGGGAAAAACTAGTATGGCATATGTACTCTAAACCTCACTCAAAGTGGTGCAGAATAATACAAGAGAAGTACTTGGATATTGACTTCCCAAATAGGATATTCACTATTTCAAATCCCCAAGTGGGATCCACAATGTGGAATTTCTTGTTAGAATGCAAGAAGGTAATTACACCATATCTAACATGGGAAATACATAGTGGAGAAGAAGCTTTGTTTTGGGAAGACTCGTGGAGTGGTTTTCCATCCTTTGGTAGCATCACCTAATTTACAAACAACTCAACAAGTTTTACATGATAACTAGGGTAGGAAAGTGAAAGATTATTTTGGTATGGTGGATGAAATGACTAGGAAAGTTTCATGGAAAGACTTATCTACTTTTTCGATACATGTTGACCAAAGGTTTGCATTGGAAGAGCTCCTAAAGGAAAGGGTGGTACATATAAATCAAATAATCCAAACAAATTGATATGGGCCCCATCTAAAAATAGGTGAATATGTAGTTAGTCATGGTTATAACGTAGTCTTGAGTAATAGGGAAAACACACAATCCCAAACGGCTTTCTCCTCTTGTTGGAATGCAATGACACTTCTAAAAGAAGGTTGTTTTCCATGGCTTGTGCTAAAAAAAAGATATTAACCGATGAAAAACTATCAAAGATTGGAATAATTGCTCCCTTCTCATGTGTGCTATGTTAGGAGGCTTTGGAGGATGTCAATCATTTATTTGTTAAATGCAAGTTTTCTCAACAATGATGGACCTTCATTAAAAAAAAAATGGCATTCCCCTTTACAAAATACACTGTGGGCAGTATTCTCCAATTGGCCAGTATTATACAAAATGTCATTGTTTGCTTTTGTTTTGAGGGTAGTGCCAACAATTTTCATTTGGTGCATTTGGTGGGAGAGGAACAAATGGGTATTTACAAAACAAATAACAGGGGTGGATCAGAATTTTATAACTTTGGAGAAATTAGTTTCGGAGATAGTAAATGCATATGCTCTAAAAGCCAAAACTATGTCTTCTATATTTATAGATTGGGATGCCTTTTTGATCAAAAATTAGAAACTTTGGTTGATTTCATTTAAAAGAATTCATCATCATCCACAAAAAATAATATTGTTTGGAATACTATTTCATGGATTCCCCCCCAAAAGGTTTTGGGTAAGTTAAATTTTGATGGTGCATCCAAGGGGAATCCGAGCATTTCAGGGTCGAGAATAGTTATCAGGGATTGGAAGGGTGAATTGTTAGGTGTCAAGTCAATCAGGTTGCCTCAAGGTACAAATAATTTGGTAGAGACACATGGTGTACTCTTTGGGCTCAAGTTGGCAATTGATCAAAAAATTTCAAGGCTTCAAGTAGAGGGTGACTCTTTTCTAATCATAAATGCATGTAAAGAAAATAATATTGAAAACTAAAAATTGAATTATGTCTTCTAATAGGTATGGTACTTCTTGTCCAAGTTTGGAACCATACACATTATGCACACTTATAGGGAGGGCAACAAATTAGCTAACCAATTGGAAAACATGGCTTGTGAGAAAATGGAGGAAGTGGTGGCAATAGATAAGGTAAGCATAAATAATAATGAGCAATTGAAGAGAATATTTTTCTTAGAAAAAAGGTGATCATATTCAAGGGTGGGTATAGTCTTATCAACATTGATACTTCTCCCACATGTTTAAATGATGGATAAAGACAAGTGTAATGACAATTGATTAGGACATAAGGTAAATGATGGCAGGTGTAGCATGTCAATAGAGGGTCGACGAAACAAGTGAGGAGGGGATCAGTTGGGGTGAAGCAATCTAAGGAGGTATAGACTCATATGACATAAAAGCTATGAGCAGGAAGGAAGGAATATGTTCAAAAGCTATTGAGATGAGTTGACAATTGGGGAGTCAATTCATACCCCTAATCTTATTTTTAATGCCTCTCACCCCAATCAAATGAAGCCAACCTAGCGACAACATAATATTGCTTATTCTAACATATTTTCTTGTAGGTACAGTGGGATCATCATTACTTGAAATGATCTCAGATAAATATGCTTCATATATCTGTGCTTTGATTTCACACAATTTGAGGGGATGGTGGTTTGTGCCAAAATTAATGGCATGCAAGGATGTGACCACTATAATCAAAACTTAAACACCTATCGCAGGGCCATTTTCTATCTCTGTCGGCTTCCAACTCAAATAGCTTTTAATAACATTTTTATAGGAATTTCTAGAGTATTCTACATTCTCTCTTGTGAATTTGGTGAAGCGTGGTGAACTGTGGGTTTGAAGATTTTGTCTCGGATCAAAGTTCAGAGCAGGGAAAGGTGGCGCCATGGACTACAAACCCTAGAATTTTTTTTGTGCCCATGAGGGTGAAGGCTTGGGAAAGACCGATCGAAGGACTCATGTTGCATGAATATCTGGACATAATATTCAACCTGGACTACTCGAGAGTTGAGGACTACATGTGTACCATTTTGGGGATAGAGATTACTAGTCCATAGGCGAGAAGGGCTTTGTTTCCTTCTCAGGTTCTTTTTCTTTCTTCTCAAATTTGTTTGACTTGCTTCAGTCACTTGGTAAATTTAGAAGAAATTGCTGAAAAATTTGTGAAGGATGAGTTCTTGGTTGACAATTCCCTCTTAAGGAGGGTTCAAGAGTATGATATCGACAAAGGGAAGGGATTCATTGGATGGCTCTTCCCCAAGAAATATCTTAAGCAGCGACAAGGGTTGCAAAAATTTATAATGCCATTAAGTAGGCATTTGAGCGTAAGTGTGACCAAATTCTCTTAAGGGCTATGTGTAAGAACTCAAACTACCTCTGCACAAGCATGGATGTGAATATAAAAGAAAAATATTATGCAGTGGCATTTCTCCGAGCACACACATACCACCTACCACTAAATGGCTTTCAGGGGAATTCTTCTCAGGTGAATTTGGCTCCTCTGGTGGCTCTAGAGATGAATGCTTCCACAGTGAAATCGGATATAGAGGCGACAAAGGCTATTGAAATAGTAGAAATTCAAGGAGAGGATTTTATTGACCTCAATCCTATGGAGAAATAACACTAGCACCAATTTTGTAAAACTTTTTGGATTTTCACATATACTCAGCATGTATGAAGGCTTCTGCCTTAAATAATATCGAGTGGTGATCTATAAAATGGAAGGGATCTATGATGAAGGTTGCTAATTGATTGTTAACAAAGGTGAAAAGACATTAACTATGGAGTAACATGAACAATTAATGAAGAGAATGTCAACACGTAAAAAGAGAGAATAGCAGACTCAAATTTGATTACGGAGTTCGTCCAATGGACTACGTCTCCGGGTCTAACTCAATTGAGTGACCAATCTATTAAAAATTGCTCTGAACAAGTAGTAAAAATCTGAAGGAGCCTCTTGCAAAATTGCTTTTACAAAATGTTGCAGCCTATCCACAAAGTCCTAACAAGGTTTCCATCGAATCACTTCACAAAAACACTCAAAGCTAAAAGTGATTTACAAAAGGTGAAAAACACCGACTTTGCCTAGTAAGGACCTACTACAGACCTAGAGCAATAATTCTCTCAAATTCCCCACAAAAATGCTCATGAGCAAAGAGGAAAAGAGCAAGAATGAGATCTCTCAAATTCTACTCTCAAATTCCTCACAACATTGCTCAATAGCAAAGAGGAAAGAGCAAGAATGAGATGTCCAATACAACCCCTTACACCCCTCTATATACTTTTAAATTTTCCCAAATTGGTGAGAAACCAATTGATTTACATGATAAACCCATATCTCCCATAATATCTCACAATTATCCTATTTCCCCTAAAATAATATTTAAAATCCTTAAAAAGCCTTTAAAGATATTTAAAAATCTTTAAAATATTATTTTAAGCTCTTTACTATATCAAGAAATCGAGCTTTTAAAATCTTAAGGGATTAAAAATATAAATATATAGAGATTCGCCTTATATCTCCTAATTAAAATAAAACAACACCCGCTTATTTTGCAAAACCATGCGCATAATGCAATGGTAGGCACCCTAAATGGAGGGAAGGAGGTTATGGGTTCAAAACCCGAAATGACTCCTTTATTTTTAGCAAACGCAGTAAGCTTATTTTATATATGATAAGCACCTTATCCATTTCAAATGGAGCATGTGGCGTACTAGTAAGGTGAAAGAATAGTGGGAGCAACATTGGAGTTTTGAATCCCTCAACCTTAATTTTGATCAGATCCTGCCAAAGTCAACCATTCCACAAGGTCTGACATGTCACCCGACCATTGGACCATGTGGCACTTTACCATTTGCTTCATTGAAGGACACGTGTCAATGTGTGACTGGTCCACTTCATCACCTCGTCATCAGCCATGTTGGATGCCACGTCAACATCCAGTCACCTGCCACATGTCATCACAGAGAGTTACCACGTGTCATTTCAAATAGTTGCCACGTGTCATCATAGACAGTTTCCATGTCATCATACCCACCACATGTCAGTATGTGGTTGGTCAAGTGTGCCACGTCAGCAGCAATGCTGACTGTACTTTGTTGAAGTCATCAGTTGACCTTGGTCAACTTAGTCAACCTAACTTTGACCGGTTGTATCTCCATACGAGCTCCGTTTTGCACGAAACGAGTGGCGTTGGAATCTTCTCGTGGAGCTCTTCCAAATGGTATTGAATTCAACCAATTTGGTGATGATAAATTTTCACCTTTTTTTCTCACCCCTATTACTTAGGTTGACCTGCTTTTGATCGGCAATATCTCGTACGTACATTCTCGGATTTGGAAAAAACAAACATCGTTGGGTTCATTTCATCAAGCCCTTTGAATTGACACCACTTTCGACCAATTCTGAGTCGGTCAATCTTTCTGCCTCTAATGGGCCTCTGGTCCAGGTTTGACCGAACTTTGACAACGCATAACTTGAGCAAAAAGACTCCTTTTTTGCCCGTTCAAGTTGCGCCAGATTTAGGATTCTGATCTCTTCTTCTTAGCACTGATTATGGGATAAATTGGTGTATACACCTAAAATTGGTCTGGAGAATCTGATTAATTAAATACGAATTATTTGATTAATTATCCTAAATTCCTCTACTATTGAATAAATAGAAATATTTATTTATATAGTTCACGTTCGCATTCACATTTAAATTCTTCTAATTCTTCTATTATCTCATCTTAATTAAATAAACAAAATTAAAAACTTTGTTTAATTTAATTATCATTTCCCTATTATATTTTATCACATCAAATCTTAAATTAATTAAATAAAGGTCAAACACTTTATTGATTAATTATCATATTCTTCTATTTTGATTTAATAAACAAATTCCATAGTTTGTTCTATTAAATTATTTATCCTCTTTGGCTAATTTAAATAAATCAAAAATATTTAAATTAAGGCATAAAGAATATTCCTCTATATTTCCTCAAAATCAAATTAGATATCCTATGTCTAATTTATGTCAAAATATGTCAAAATAAGTGCTTTCAAACTTCACGGAAAGTTTTGAAGACAAATTGGAGACAAATTGCAAATTTATCTCTTAATCCTCTTCCATCAATCCTTCCTCTTCTCTTGCCTGGTGTTTTCATGGGTAGAGACAATCTCCAAAATCTTCTCAATCTCCTCCATCTCTCACCATTCAATCCTCCAGATTGAATCCAAGCCTCTTTTTACCATCCCTGTGCATTTCTACAACTAGGAAATCTTTAAATAAAGCTTCATTCAATCAAGAAAAGGATCCAGATTATCTAAACTTATGCACTCTTACTCTGTCGAAATTCAAGCATCAAACATAAAGCATCAAGAATCAAGCATCCAAGCATCCAACATTCTAGTTTTCATATCATGGCTGCCTCCTGCAGCTTCATTTATCAGTTTTCATATCAATCCATGTCATATTAGTTTCTTTTATCATCTAGATTTTATCAGATTAGCTTCACATCATTGCATCAACATCATTTCGTTCTTTAGATTGTCATTTTAACAATTATAGTGATTTAAATCTGAGAGCACAATAGCTTAATAAATCTTTGAAGATAGGAGACAATCAGATGCTTTCAATAGATTATTAGCTTGATCTTTGATACAATGTTTCATTAAGAAGTGTTTTATTCTTTTTTACATATTTCACACTTACAATTTGGTGCCCACCGTGGGGCTTTAACCCCATATTTTTATCAATTTTTCTGAAAAGTGTCACACAAGTTCCCGGCGTGTTCCGTTTCAATGCTTCCATCAAAAACTACAGCGCTTTTGTCAAAAACTATAGCACATTCGTGGAAAACTATAGCGCTTACGTGCTTTGTTTCGGCACTTTCGTGATACTATAGCACATTCGTTAAAATTTTTAGCGCTTTCCACTATAGTGCTTCCATGAACTGTTTTGGCGCACCGGTTACCCATCTCCCAAAAATCTTATTTAGCACTTACATGAAGAACTTTGGCACTTTGGTACTTTGTTTTAGCATATCAGGTAAAAAAAATAACACTTTCATAAACTATTTCAGTGCTTCTGTAATTTTGATCTGGATCTGACCTACCGCGGCCTGAATTTCATTTTGATACAGTTAGACTAAAATGAATCAATCCTAGGATAATCATTTGGTTTAAAATTTATCAATCCTAGGGTAGGCATTTCTGGTTTAAAATTTATCAATCCTAGGGTAGCCATCACACTTTTAAAATATTAGTTAAAAAGGACACCATGATTTTTGAGAAGCAAAATCTTCAAATAGATTAGCAAAATTTGTCTTTTGGGCTTAAAACGAATCATTTATCTGCTGCGCTTGTGTGGTGAATAGGCTTATGCTCTCCCCTTAACTAGGTGATCAAAGTGTCAGACTCATCCTTATTTTCATGCAAATTTATGCTTTTTTTAAAACCTTTAGAAGGCCTACCGTAGTGGGAAAAAGTACTCACCCTACGAGAACGACCTAAGTGGGAACGCCTAAAGCCAAGGATTCCAACCCACTCTAATCAAAATGCAAGTTGTTGATGAAATTCCAACTTGACGGTAGTGAGAAAGATAACAATCCCCAAAATATTTGTTCTAAAGATTGGGAGGTCTCCTAAGGGATTTTATCAATTGTCGCACCGCACAGAAGCCCTATCTATGAACCATAGTGTAGTGTCTAGCCGAGTCAGTAACCAGACATTGTAATACTCACAGTGCAAGGGGAGGGAAGAATATGCCCCCAATACACTCACCATATAATTGCCAAGGACTGTTTGCTCAGAGGATGAGAAATCCAACTCTGAGTACGCACCTGGAAACAACAGAAACACAGGTGCTCTCTAGGGGGTGACACAGTTGTGTGCGTCAATGCAATTTTAAGATGTGGGTTGTTGAGTATAATGATGACCTATTTGACCTTAAGAGTTAGTCTATCTGAATTGTGTACTTTTGTCAAAACAAACCCGTGAAAATCAATAAGGACCATTTGTGGTTCTTGAATATACACTATCTGTTCAGATTAAAACAATTATTCTACAATTTGCTTGTTGTGTTTTCGAAAATCATTAAAAATTAGATAAAAGATCATCCAGAAAACAACAAATCAAATCAGGTCAGAAAAATTCATGATTCAAAAGTGGAAATCAACCAAGTTTGCCAAGAAAACCATCAAAGTCAACAAACCTAAGAGGCCACTTGGTTATCAAAATATTTTGAGGAAAAGGTGTTTCTTATATCAAATTCGAAAGATCTTATTACAACATAGAACCTTCATTCATAGGTATCACGATTTTGCTAGAGGTCATACTCTTGATTATGTTGTAGAACCAATTTATTCACGAGCTTTCTTCCAAAGGAGAGCCCTCACACAATATCACAACCATAGTCAACCCATACGTCAGTCCTACATCCCACAACCCATGATAGAATATGCCACAAGGCCAAGTCAAATTTTGCAATAAAGAGTCTTGAAGATCAACCCTCTATTTTAGCGCTCTGGAAATCTGTTTCAACGCTTCAGGACTCTGTTTTAGCGCTTTCATAAAATAACGCTTCCAAGCATTGTTTTAGCGCTTCCATCAAATAGCACTTTCATCATCTGTTTCAGCGCTTTCGGGCTTTGTTTTAGCACTTTCATAAAATACCGCTTCCATCATTTGTTTCAGTGCTTTTGAACTTTGTTCTAGCGCTTCTCCAAAATAGCGCTTCCATCACCTGTTTTAGCGCCCCTGAACTCTGTTTTAGCGCTTTCAAAATAAAGAGTTCCAAATCATATCAGTTAGTTTCTCTGTCATTTACACACAATTTTTTATCAAAACTGAAGTATCGTTTTATCAAAATCATTGTCTAGAAACCGAAATCAAATAGGTTCATATAAGTTTCCAATCTTTTCAACTGAAACACAGATCTTGCAAATCATAAAGTGTCAAATCAAAACACAATCCCGATTATTACGCTAAAGGTTCATCATCAGGATATTATCATCCTATTATCATGAAACAAGACATAGTAATCGAATTTTTAACCTAGTCTTATCAATAAGATATATCATCTTATTTGACGTTGTTAAAAATTCACTTGACATTTTCCAACATAGAAGATCAAATTTTGGAAGAAAGAACAAAAAAATTGTATGCCAATCTTCACCAAGTTACAAAAATAAAAGCTCTTAGAAAAGAAACTAGAAACATCAAATACAATGACAGAAGAAAATCCCTAGAATGGTCTGCATCAAAGTGACAAAAATGAAATAACTCCAGAAGACATACAAACAACCCAATAGGATCCGAAATTCCATAAATTTATGGAAAAGATCTTAGAACAAGACATGGGGAAATACCTCTTAATGTTGGTTGAATCAGGTGCTAAGCTTCCCAAAGACTTTGACGTAAATCACCTAAGAGAAGCACCTAGAACAAGCGAAACCAAAATACCACAACCCACATAAGGTATAGATTCGGTTGTTGCCTTAACATCCCAAATGCAAATATTACAACAACAAATACAATACATGACAAAAGGGAACACCAAAAGGTATGCAGTACAGGACATTTGTCCTTATCCTTTCGACTCAACAGTCGATATGATACCTTTTCCTCGACACTGTGAATTCCCCAAGTATGACAAATACAATGGAAGAATAGATCCGATCGATCATATCCGCGAATTCAAAACCATGAGCCTAGATTTTTCTCAAGAGGAAACTTACCTAATGAGATTATTCCCAAGAAGGTTGGGAGGTTCATGTATGGAATGGTTCTCAAAATTACAACCAAGAATAAGGACTTTTGAAGAACTTGTCAACAAGTTCATCTCTCAGTATTCTTTTAACATCCAACATGATGTCACGATAAAGGATCTGTATAACCTGAAACAAAACAAAGGGGAGACATTCTTGTCCTTTCTACAAAGATCGCGATGACTATTTGCTAGATATCCTCGATCCATTCCTGAGGAAGAGAAAATGGAGTTGTTCATTGACAATTTAATAGAGGAGATGAGTTACAGACTTTAATTGCAATGTCCTCCTACATTTGAAAAGGTGATAGAAAATGGCCTTAAGATTAAAGAAGTGCTAGTCAAAAGATGGGTTATTAAAAATTTCAATGACAAATCAAATAACACAAGCTCCTCAAATCAATGCCCCAACAGTGATAAACCAAAATTTTGGCAAAAGAACCGAAATACGACTGCAAATGAAACAAGTGATTTACAAAATGCCAAACCGGTTTATAACTTGACAGCATCTACTTCAAAAACAAATCAAAACAATGATCAAATCGTCAAGTCAAATGTCATTCAAAACAACGAAATCCCAAAACCGCAACCATACCAAAAGTCATCAAACTGGTGTAGGTTTACACCTTTAGGCCAAACATTGGAATCAATGATGAAAGAACTAGTCACTAGTGGTCTTATCACCACGCGAGAAGCAAGATTCTGGGATCCAAAGGTCAAACCACCATGGTGGAATGACGCAAATTACTGCAACTTCCACAACAATAAAGGCCACAAAACTAATGATTGCATGGAGTTAAAACACGCAGTTCAAGATCTGATTGACAATAACAAGGTATATATAGCCAGACTCCAAAATAATAATGATCATTCAGCCTTCAAGGACCCTTTACCAAATTATGACAAAGGATCATCATCTTCTACGAACAAAAAAGGTAAAAATATCAATCATGTCTACGATAAAACGGTCCTTTGTCTTACCGAAGTAGAAAGTGATCATACCATTGATCATAACATGAACAAACACGAAACCAACGACACTACCCCTTTGGATTTTCTCCCAAGCATACGAATCTCTAAAAATCAAATAAATGTTTTAAAAATCAGAGAACGACAAGACTATCAACCAGCAAATGTAATGACAAGGGGGCAGTCCAAGGTAGTCTTAAAGGGAGTTGGGTCTAAAAATGCATATCCCCCTCCATCTCATTATAACATTGTCGATCAGCTTCAAAACATTCCAACGCAGATATCAATACTAGAACTCCTCAAACTATCTCCATCACATAAGGAGGTTCTAGAACAAGCACTAGTTGCAACTACGGTACCGAAAAATCTAGATGTTTTCCAGTTCCAACCTATGGTGGGGCATCTGACTACACCGAATTGTCTATCATTCTTTGAATAGGATGATGTCTCACTCAACCATCCCCATAACACCACACTCCATATCAAAGTCTTGATCCACAATCATCGTGTCAAAAGAGTCTTAATAGATGGGGGAGTTGGTTTGAACATTTGCACTCTAAAGTTAATTCGTGCACTAGGGTATTACGATGATGCTATTGATGCCCAAAGGAAAATGACTATAAAAGCATATGATGAGGAAGATAGATCTTCAAAGGGACTGATTGTGTTACCCATTCAAGTGGGACCTATTGGGTCTTAAAAACGCAAATTTGAACCACGAGAGGTGGCCAAGCTCTCACAATGCTTTTGGCCAATGTACAAGACCAATTGACATAATTGAACCTTCTGCTCTTCAGGATCTACTAAACCTAGGCGGGTGCACCTATGTGAATAATGCAGATTTAAAATATATTTCCTTCTCAATCAATCTATTCACAATGGCAATTGGAAGTGAGTAGACAAAATGATAACTACTCCTACCCCTACTACACAAATGAAAGGATTTGAATAAGTTGTTTGATATGGAATTAAATCTCTGGGTTATGGTAGATCAGTGCCTTCTATCCACATGGGAAATGGAGTCAAATATCAAAAATTATGTGTGTTTCCTTATCTGGCTTAATTCAAGTTGCTAGGTACTTTGAAAAATGAAACTATATGACTGGCACAAAAATTCATTAATTTATGACTTGCATAAACTGTGCTGAAATGTTTCTCTCTCTGGTTCTACTTTAACCATCCAAAAGAAATCTTAAAATCACTATGACTTACTTGAAGGAATTAAATTCTGACTTGCAGACACCAACAAATAAAAACCACACAAAATGGAATATATTTTGACAAATCAGAAATATACTTGATATACAGATTTGAATGATAAAAGACCTCAAGTTGGTTACAACCAGATAAAAATTGTAAATTATTTCATCACAACAACTGAACACAGAAATAAAATCACCAAAAAACATTTATGTCCATTGATTCTATTTCAGGAAAGGCTTTGTACATTATTTGCATTCCCAGTCCATTTTCTGTCAAATATCTAACTATTCTAACTACTACCCCTCTCCCTACTGATTTTTCAAATACTTATACAGTAAATCCCAAGGGTCATGACCCTTCACTTGACTAGTAAAACCGTTTTATATTCAACGACAGAGATTAAAATATTTAATTAAGTTGGCTTATCGGCAAATTAAATATTTTATCATAATCCTACGCTTGATTTTGATCAAATACCTTTCCCGCTTTTAATATTTCATTTGATTTACTGCTGTGAAGTCTTCGTTTATATCTTGTCTCCATATTTTTACTGCCTCTTATTTTATTTTAAACCTTACTACTCTTTACACTTTATTTCCCCGTGGCCCTTATTATTTTACAGCCCCATCACGGGCTTTGACTTTTCCTACGCAGTATAGCGGTGCTTTGAATTTGACTGCCCACTTGTTACCACACAACCGCGAGCAACATTTCATCTCCCTACGGTATCACGAGGCTTTGACTTTGATTGGTCCCTTTACCGCTCTACCGCAGCCCTTATCTCTGTCCCTGGCAGTTTCGCGGTGGTTGACTTTTCCACAGCCTTCTCCGTCTATCTTTCGCCGCCTGCTAACTATTTACCGTGGCACCGCAGTCCATGGATTGACTACCAATGGTACCACGGTGGCCATTCATTGACCGCCATCTCACCATCTGTCTCCTTTCGATGTCTGCTAACTGTTACCGCGGTCGCCGTGGTCTTCTCTGGAGCCCCTCGCAGTGTCGCACTGACTGTCTGCTAACTATTCGCACGCTGGTGGCTTACCACCCACCGCAATACCACGGTCTATGTTTAGACCGTGTGCGGTGGTGCGATAAGCACTTTACACTTGCCCCTTAACCGCCACCCACTGCTTGCTTCGCTAACCGTTGTCTACCTTTGCTGACGGTTACCGCACCATCGCAGTCAGTCTAATGACTGCCCGTGGTGTAGCGATGGTTGCTTAATGACCGCCAGGCCTACCCTCCACCGCACTGACGTGGATAGTCTAATAGTTGTAAGTGGTAAAGCGGTAGGAAACAAAAGATAGAAATTTCAAAGGGTATAAGGTAGCGGTATGAAAAATAAAATGTTTTAGCACCTTGGATGAGAAATAAAATGAAATTTTTCATGAAAAGATAGGAAAATAGATATAAATGAACAAAGTCACTTAGTTTCTTGATGGAAAATTTAGGTTCTAATAGGACCAATGATGAAACACATAGCATGCCAAGTATTGGAAAAAGAGTTAACTTACAACATACTCTTAGGATGCCCATGGATCCACGAAATGCAGGTAGTACCTTCCACATATCACCAATGCTTAAAATTCCCAATAAATGGACAAGAGGTGACTATATTTGCTGATTATAATCATCCTCAGCATTGTGACACACTTAGAATCTCTCAAGATACCTTTGTGCCTCACAATCGAGAAGCATCCAGTTCAAAGTCATCAAATGAGGAAAAACCTCCAAATATCACCACCAAATGGGTAGAGAAGAAGGATAGAGAAAAAGATACAAATCTTGTTAAAACTTAATTAACAGACAATCTAGATCCCCAAACTTCTTTATCACATAAATTTCAAGAGCAATTCCAGGTGACAGACAAGGGAATGGGGCAATATTCTATGGAGCAATCGCTTAATCTTTCATAGTTAATGCCATCGCCAAATACATATGGCCAACCATCAATGATCAAACATCAAACATCACTACCTGTCACAGTTGTAGAAGAAAGGTTTGTAAAAGTTGGTACCATAGAGGACGAATCAGACAACAAAGCAATCCTTGATTGGTTATACAAAGATGAGGAACCATTGACATCAAATATCAATATCAAGAATGTCAATATCAATACAGACAAATATGGAAAAGGGAAAGCTATCCTAGAAAAAATGGGTTATGAGGGACAAGGACGTGTCAGAAAAAGGAAGGAAGGCATAGTTGAACCTAGTCAACCCCTCACTCTCCATTCAAAAGAGAAGACGGGACTGGGATACTCTGAAGAACAAAAACAAGAGATGACAAAGAAGGTTGTAGAAAGGATCCTTCAGGTTAGAGATAGCTCTGAAACAGATTCAAATGAATATGAGTGGGATCTCTGTTTCAATATATCTTACACCAATATCCAAATTGATGTAATACAACAATATGCACCTACGCATGAGGAGGGATAAAGGTCCGGACCTAGACCATTCGTATCAGGATCACTAAATATCGACAACTCAAGTGGGGACGAACAAACATCAAGTGAACTAGACGATCTTGAAGAGGGTACCATCATTAATCTCGATATCCCTAATAACAACTATGATGAAATTGTTTTCCTAACCCTTACCCCCATCAACCTAAGTCAATCTAATGACTTCATGCCTTTAATCCATCCCAAACTTATTGACTGGGAACCTGTCGAACCTATGAATGTACCCATATTTTCAAATGATGATGCCATCGTAAATTTCCTATGTCATGACGAACCTAGTACAAGTTCTATCTGTAATACTCATAACAACGCAACTCGGTAGGAGGGTGTCAAATCTTCCAGTTGCAAAAATATAAACAGGGATAATAGATCTAATGGTGAAAACCATTCTATGGCAGCATTAGATCTTGAAAAAGAAAAAATAAAGAACGCATCTAACGGTGAAACCCTCTCTAAGGCACCAAAAGATGGAAAATTTGACACTCTTCTAGAAAATTATCATGAGTGGTCATCAGTTCTGGTAGAACCAACACATTCTGTAAACATCAATACTGAAGAAAAAGCAAAAATCCTACATCTGGCAGAATCCATGACAGATCAAGAAAGACCAAAATTCATCAAATGCTTTAAGGAAAGAAGCATCAACTTTTCTTGGTCATATTTTGATATGCCAGGCTTGGATCCAAATCTTCTCATGCATCATTTTTCTTTGCCTACAGGAATCAAGCCTGTGAAGCAAAAATTGAGAAAAATGCATCCTCATATCGCATTAATGGTAAAGGCTGAGTTAAAGAAATTGCTAGATGTTGGATTCATAAGGTCTATTGACTACGCTGAGTGGATATCAAACATTGTACCTATTTCAAATCCATACAATAGCATGAGGATATGTACGGATTTCAAGGACCTGAATAAAGCATGCCCAAAGGATGATTTCCCATTACCAAATATAGACATCATTGTGGACTTAACGGCAAGGCATGCCATGTTATCAATCATGAACGGTTTCTCTAGATACAATCAGATTAAAATAGCTCCAGAAGATCAGGAAAAGACTACATTTACATGTCCATGGGGAACCTTCTGCTGGAATGTCATGCCATTTGGTCTAAAAAACGCAGGAGCAACCTATCAAAGAGCAATGACAACAATCTTTCATGATATGATGCACACCTTCATGGAGGATTACGTGGATGATATCCTGGCTAAATCATGTACTAGGGAAGGACATCTGCATATCTTGAGAAAAATCTCCACACGGCTAGAGAAATTCAATGTCAGGCTAAACCCCAAGAAGTGTGTCTTTGGGGTCACATGAGTGAAACTGTTGGGATACATTGTCTCATAAAAGGGCACTGAGGTAGATCCAGCGAAAGTCAAGGCAATAATGGAGATGCCTCCTCCCATAAATATCAGTCAACTCAGATCACTACAATGAAGGCTCCAATCAATTGGGAGATTTATCTCCCAGCTGGCGAACAAAAGTCATCCATTCAATCATCTATTGCATAAAAATGTTGTTTTCAAATGGGATAATGGGTGTGAGACAACGTTCGATCAAATAAAACAATATCTAATGTCACCGCGTATTCTCATGCTGCCTATGGAAGGAAGGCCTCTGATACTGTATATTGCAACAACAAATATCTCTTTAGGAGCATTATTAGCACAAGAGGATTATGAAGGAAAGGAACATGCCATCTACTATATCAGCAGAACATTAAATGGCTATGAAATAAACTACACTTTCATAGAAAAATCTTGCTTAGAAATGGTGTTTTCTACTCAACAGCTGAGACATTATATGTTGACTCATACAATCAGGCTAATAGCAAAGATCGACCCCTTAAAATATTTACTCAGTAAAGCTGCCTTAACAGGTAGACTGGCCAAATGGGTCATGCTCTTAAGTGAGTTTGATATTCAATATGTGGAGAGAAAAGCCATCAAGGGTCAAGCAATCGCCAAAAAATTGGTTGAGGCTCCTTTACCAGATGATCGACCTATGACAATGGAGTTTCCAGATGCGGACATTCTGACAGTGATGCCACAACAATGGATATTATATTTTGATGGATCATACACATAGCAAGGATTTGGAGCAGGGATTTTGTTCATCACTCCCCAAGGACACACCATCCCAAAATCATATAGACTGATGTTTCAATGTACAAATAATGTGGCAGAATATGAAGCATTAATCATTGGAGTCAAGATAGCAATTGAATGGAAGATCACAGACCTACAGGTATATGGGGACTCTCAAGTAGTCATTTATCAAGTAAATGACGAGTATCAGACAAAAGATGAAAATTTGATGCCCTACAAACAACAAATAGATGATCTAAAATAATTTTTTCTTAATATCAAATTTGATCAAATTCCAAGGGCGGAGAACAAAGCTGCGGATGTTATGGCCACAATTGCTTCACTCTTACAATTGCCAGAGAAACGAGGTTGTTATGAGTTTATGGTAGAATAGGTATCATTTCCTTCAAACAATATTTTGGAATCCAATACCATATGCCATCTAGATACCATTGAAACCTCTGTCTAAGAAAAAACCTATGCTTACTTGAAGGAAAATATCCTCCCTCTCGATCTTTCCAGGAACCAAAAACGCAGTTTTATCTGCCAATCCGCTCGGCATATTTTAATCGCTGACATCTTTTATCGTCAAGGTCTTGATGGTACCTTACTCCGATTTTTAGAACATGACGAATTTGAGACAACCTTACGTGAGGTTCATGAGGGTATTTGTGGCACTCATTCGAGTGGTATAACTCTAGCGAAGAAACTCCTCCGTTTAGGATATTATTGGCCATGCATGGAGAAAGAATCTTATCAGTTTGTCAAGAAATGTCAAAAGTGTCAGATTCATAGTAATATGATTCACGCACCAGCTCAATAACTGCATCCATTCACATCAACATGGCCCTTTTGTCAATGGGGACTAGATCTGGTAGAAAAGATAAATCCCTCTTCATCCAATGGATACTAGTTCATAATAACAGCTACAAAATACTTCACAAAATGGATAGAAGCAGTGCCTCTTACAACGATCATGAGGAAGCAGATCTCATCATTTATCTTGAATTACATAATCTTTCGGTATGGCATCCCTCAATCTATTATCATTGATAATGGACGACCATTCAAGAACCAAGATGTCCAAGAATTATGTGAGAAGTTTCATATCCAACATCATTTCTCAACACCGTACTATTCTCAAAGAAATGGACAAGCAGAGGCCTCTAACAAAAAAATTCTAAAAATACTCAAGAAGATGGTTAACGATGTTGGAAGTGATTGGCATGTTCAGCTTAATCCTGCATTGTGGGCCTACAAAACCAATATCATAAGACTGACAGGAGCTCCACCATATGCCTTGGTATATGGATCAGAGGCCATACTACCTATTGAAGTAGAGATTCCATCACTCCATGTATCACTAAGAGGAATCATTTCAGATGAGGATTATAGGGTATCTAGACTTCAAGAACTGGAATTGTTGGATTAGCATTGTCAACAAGCTGTAAACCATCTCACGGAGTACCAACAGAGAATATCAAGGAACTACAATCATAGGGTAAAACCCAGAGTCTTTCAGGCTGGCGATTTGGTTCTAAAAGAAAACCCTAGAAATCAACAAGACAAGGAAAATAAAGGGAAATTTGAGCCTAACTGGCTAGGTCCTTTTGTCATCATATCAATGTATGGATCAGGGGCCTATCAACTATCAACGTCAGAAGGGGATTTTTTTGATGAACCTATCAACAATATCTGTAGACATGGAAAATGTGCAAATTCAGTTCGACACACTTGATCTTGATTATTAACAACATTTCTTCCTGAATCATACTCTCAACTTTTCATCATATTTTGTCTCTTAATTTAAAAATCATTATTTATTTGAATAAGTCTTTCTCCTTTGATTAAATTAATCAATTTAATTTAATTAATCATATGTCTCTGTTTAGTTAAATAAATCATTTTATTTGATTAAAGTTTATAAAGTCCTCTTATCAAATTAAATAAATTAAACCTTATTTGATTTAATCTAACATTTTCCCCACTCTGTTAAATAAATCAAAATCATTTTTTTAATTAATCAATTCCTCTCAATTCTGATTTAAATTAATTCATCAATTTAATTCAAAGTTGTCACATCTTCTAATCCCTCATTAAATTAATCAAAATCTTGATTAAGTTAATCCCTATCACTAAAATCTTCTAGAGAATGCAACTTGCACATGAAAATAGATTTAATTGATTTATTAATTCATCTATTTTCCCTCACATGGCATCAAAAGGGAATATTCCCTCAATTTGAATTCAAAAAGTCCAAGTGGATTTGTACATCCAACAAGGAATTCATTCCTCTTACATGTCCTTGTGCATTGAGCCAAGTGGCATTTATTTCATTCCCTTTTCCCTCTCACGTGTCATTTCTCAAATTTGAAATTCCACCTAATTGCATTTATTAGAACTTTGGCCAAAATGTGAACAAACTTCAGCCATTCACATCTTGACAAGTGGCACTTGGACATTAGATGTTGAATGATCCCACATTGCTTGTTTTCATTCTCTTTTCTAGTTTAGAAATCTATAAATTGGAGGTTTCTCTCTGCATTCATCAACACACAACTTTGAGTAAACTTACTATACTCAAATTCATCTTCACTCCATAGATTTCATGCAAGGTTACTCTCTTGGATTGAGAGCTAATCTTGTTCATTCCATTCAAACCAGCCGATCTCACCATCAACAATCATCAAGCTTACAACAAGAATTGGGAAAGGGTTGATTTCGACATACCAATCAGCACCAATTCTCCTATGGGATTGATAGTTGCTCATTAAAAATAGGATTTGTTTACTTATTGTTCTTCACTTGTTTTCTTATGTTAATGTTGCAATCTAATTTCATGGGGAACCTTGATTCTCTCTTGCATTTGATCGAACAGTATATGCTTGTTTGTTGTGTTTGTGCAGGTTAACAAATTTCTCGGTTCACATTCTGGCGCTAGAAGGAAGGCTTGAAGAATTTGCTTTTGCAGTTTCACTTATATCTCTATTGCAGGAAGTCTCAGTTCATTCGACGTGTCTTACTATTTTATTAACAGTCATTTCTTCTGTTATTCATGGTTAAAAATCTTTTACAGATCATTACATGAGAAGACAGTCATTTAGGTTTTTTACTTCTGCATATTATAATGTCTGAGAAAGAAAAAGAAAAATTGCGAATCGTGACTTTTTATGCCTAACTGTTGATATATGCTGAAAGCAAATAATCTAAATAATCAAATCAAAATTCGAACAGGGTTTGCTACAAATTTCTTCTTCTCCCGCACTTTTTTCTTGCATTTTTTCCATGCAGCCAAACCGACCATCTCCCGCGTTACCGCGCCTCTCAATCCGTTCACCCACGGTATAGCAGTGTCGAGCGTTTTCCTTAGATTTCACCACCACCACTTACCGCCTTACCATGTCGTCAACCTTCACTGCTCGCAGTACCGTAGTGTCCACCACCATACCGCGGCTTATCTCCTCACTAATCGCAGGCTTGCGGTTTCCATTCTCCCAGTCCTCCGCATTACTGCGACTCGATCTTCCCCTGTCCGCAGTTGAGCGGTGAACTATCTGCTAGCTGCTACCGCTGTCACACGGTCTCCCGCCTAACCACCAGCAGTAGCGCGGTTAACCGCTTCTTCACTGTCACCGCGATCTCCCGCCTAACCGCCAGCGGTAGCACAGTAACCGCCTATTCACTGTCACCACATCACCACGGTCTCCCGCCTAACTACTAGTGGTAGCACTGTTAACTGCCTCATCAATGTCACTGCATCACCGTGGTCTCCTACCTAACTACCAGCGGTAGCGCGGTAACCGTCAATCACCCTCACCGCGCCACCGCGGTCTCCAACCTCACTGGTCGCGGTACAACGGTAAACCTGTCATTCCATCGATACCTTTGCTCATCGCATTACCGCAAGATCCTTTAAGACTATTTGTGGTGTAGCAGTAGCTTCTTTGACTGACTGCGCCTATCATTTACTACGCCACCGCACCTGCAAATTTCTATTTTTTTAACATTTTTTTTTTTATGCAGGAACTTCCCGAGGTCATAACTTTTGACTCGGATGTGGGTTTTTGCTGAAATTTTATAGGTGGTTTCTTTATGAGGTGGCATGTGGATTCCCAACTATCAAAGATAGGTTGGTGGCGATTTTGACACATTTTTGGGGCTTCAAACTTTCATCTTTGCCCTTAAAATGACATTTTAGTGTTTTTCCCTAATTTTTTAAAAGTTGTTTTTATTAATAACTCAAAACCCATGTTTCCAATTTCATATGTTAGTTGGCAATTCATCCTATCTTAGTTTTATAAAAAATTTGGGAAAAAATAGGACTCTCAAAGTTATGCATGCAAAATTACTAGAAACGGAAAAATCTAACAATTGTTGAAATTTGTCTAAAAAGGAAATTTTTTGATCAAAAGTGAAGGAAGGAAAATGAAGGCCAAGGGTTCTTGATGAGTTTATCATCTCATTGTATTAAGTGTTTTTAAACACTTTTGAGAGAACTTATAATCCCTTTCTAAGGATTTGTTTACTTTCATGCTCTTAGGAAACACTAATTTTCTTTTGGGCTTTAAAAAGAACAACACAAATTTCTTTTTCAAAAGTTTGCAAAAGGGCTTAAAAAGAACTTTAGAACAACTTACTAGATTTGGTTTAAGTTTTAACAATTGAACAAGGCAAACTCTCACACTTCAAAGTTGGTGCTTTAAAAAGAACTCATCTTTTGCTTTGAGGATTAAAATAAACATGTGTGTTTTTGGTGTTTTGTAATCCTTTTCACAAAGTAATATCATTTAAAAGGTGTATGCACTTCTCTTGCACCTCACGGCGATCTTCAGAATCAAAAGCCTTTTTGTGATATTAAGTTGTCAAAAGAATTGCTTCCACACTTCATTTTTTGGGTTTAAAATTGAACAAAACATCTTGTGAGTGTGAGTAGACTTATTGCCTGTGTTATCCCTTTATTTCTAAACAAAGGTTGATCGAACTACAAATATGTTTACTCACTTTTGTTTATCTTAGAGGGTCTACCTTGTGGGAAAAAGTACTCACCCAAGGGAACGACCCAACCGGTAACACACTAAAGCCAAGTGTATTTTCAGCCGGGATATAAAAGTGGGTACTGGAACAAAAACTAGTATCATGCGATTGGCTCTAATGAGAATCACAACAATGGTCTCTCGCTGCATGGGTCAGCCTCCACGAATGAAAATTCTGAATTAAAACCCTTGTTTAGAAGGCCAAATCCTTATCTATTCTGTTGGTGCAAAAGGTCATGTCCTTTGAAGCCACCCCATGTTATACATGTGGTTTTGTTGTAGAGATGAAAAGTATGCCATGGGAGATTCATGGGTACTGATGCTTGGCTGATCCGAGAAGTGTGTGCCATGGGGGGGAGCTAGTGTGGTCAAGCATCTAGTCATCCGCACAGAATATGCGCAGCTAGATTCGTCCAAGTGGGAACCCAACAAAATATTGTCTCTTCATCCTAGGGTTGTATATGTGCTTGGAAGTGGAAAATGCATTGCTTGGTTCTCAAAACAATTGAAAAAAAAACATTCACAAGGAACTCGAAATTTCAAACCCCTTGGAGGAAAAAAATATCCTTGACAAATTCAAGTACTCCTGTTTTCCCTAGGGATCATATCCTTAGAAGTTTCTAAGTTCTTGGATTTTATCATCATTTGTTTTCACTAAGGTTAAACCTAGGAAACTTTTCCCCTAATTTCCTTGATTTCCACATAATGGACCTTGTGGGATGAAAAGAAAGTGGGACATTAGACATGCAGTTTGAAACATAATCAAGCAAGTGCTTTTGGTAAAAATAATTCACTAAGGAAAGATAAAAGATAAATTGGACCTCATATGTGTTGCCTCAAATGATTTCCCGAAAGGTCAAAATCCCAAAACCAAGATTTAAATGGATAAGTCTAAAAGCCCACGAACAACGTCTTGAAATTCTCCTTGAAGTAAGAGAAAGACTAGTGTACAACTTATATACGAAGGCTTCAAGAAACAACCCAACTTTGTATGCATTCTACTATCAACAAAATCCTAAGATTTTTGAAAGATTTGCTTTCCTCACATAGGAAGTGTAGCATGTTCTTCAATACCGAGGTTTTGTAAAAAAGAGTCATGTCTAGGTCAAGGTCTAGGATCAAATTCTTCTCTCCTCCATCTCTCCATCAATCAAATCTCATCCCATCAACAAAATTTTGGGAACTTTAGAAAAATCATTCATGCTAAACTTAAAGGCTAAATCAGCATCACTCTATTATGGCTTAACACACCTAGCCAAATAGTCACATCTCTTGAACAAATTTACCTCTAGGATAACACAACTTCCTGAGGTCTACTAGTTCATGATCACCTTGGTTGGCTTAACACACTTAGCCAATCCATCCCCTTGTATGCGAGTTTTTCCTAGGATAACACAACTTCCTAGGGTTTACAAATTCACCACAATCTTGTTTGACTTAATACACCTAGTCAAACCATCACAATCAATCCAAGCCCTAAAGTTTAGCATAAAACCCTAAAAAGTTCTTCAAAAATTTCACTCTTTCACTTCATCCATTTATTTCGTAATCATCACCACCCTCTTTTGATCTTGTGCTTTCCCTAGTTCTTCTCTTTTGGGCCTAAAGATTAAGATCACACGATTCCTATTTTTATGGTCCAAACAAGATCACAACACAAGAGGAACATGGAAAACATCAACGAAATATCAACTTCCAGTGATTTGGATCCAATAACAATCGAAGTAAACCTTGTGAGATCAAGCAATCCCCCAAACAACTCTTCTCTACCATCACAAGATCCTCAAGAGGAAGGCTATGAAGAGGACATCATCAATGAAGACTTGGGAATGACATAAAGGGAAATAACTGAAATGATTCAAAATCCAGAGAACCATCAAATTGTCAATGTCATGCTTAAACTTAACCCTTCTCTATACTTACACACATTAAAGGAAGGAGGGGTCCAATTCCCTTCCGACCTTGACGTAGGCACTAGTACGAAAATGCCTCTTACAAGCATACCCCCAATGTCAACTTTGGATATTACTCAAGAAATTCCTCAAACCATATCAACAATCACACCAACCTCACGAATTATGAACAAGGGAAGTGCAATGTTTTATGAGTTACAACAACATCGCCTTCTAAACAACAAAGAGGTAAGTGTCAGTGCCACACCAGAAAACTCTGTTCTGGTGAATCCATCACACCTGTACATCCCACTCACCTTCCATAATCATACGAATTCATCCTCATTCTGTGCAACATCGATCTACCCATTAAACATACAAACCTCTCTACCGCAAGGAGAGGGTGGTTTATTTGGAACAGCGGGATTCATTGACCCATTCTCTTTCCAAGGGAACATATCATGTTTTTCTCCATTACCACTCACATCTGCATCACCTATTGGATTGGGTTTTCCCCCCTACCCACCGCTAGTTTTTCAAATCCGGGCAATCCGAGCATCACATCGAATCCTTTCCTTTTGCCGACAGCATCACAACAACAAGTGGCAGCCACTCAAGCCACCACGGTCAACACATCAATCGGTCCACAAATCTCCCAAAGCATGCCTTCTCAAAGACTGAGCATCTCAACCACACCACCAACAACCCAAATCCTAACCACCAAAACCACCAACCCGCCCATCACAACGGTTGGCATCATTCCCTATCCACCACCAATCCCACCAAAAGCTAATAGGGTGAATTCATTCATCACCATGATCCAGGCCATCCAAAAAGCTAATCATCAAAGGGTACTGAACCAACAAGTTGCTTAACAGGCTGCTCAGCAGGCACAAGCACAACTAGCTGCCCAACAAGATGCACAAGCCTGGCAAGCCGTACAAGCTGCGCAAGCAGCTCAAGTAGCCCAGCAACCACAAGCACAAGCTCAAGCCCAAGCCCAGCACCAAGCTCAACAAGCGCAAGCACAATACCAAGCACAACTACGAGCAATCCATCGATAAGCATACCAACAAGCCCTGCAAGACTTTTAGGCACATCAGCAAACTAAACAATAAGCTTTGTTGGCGTAACAGTAGCTTGACCAACAACAAGCTTTGTTGGCGCAACAACAACTCGACCAACAACAAGCTTTATTGGCACAACAACAACTTGACCAACAACAAGCTTTGTTGGTGCAACAACAGTTAGACCAACAATAGGCTTTATGGGAACAACAGCAGATGGACCAACAACAAGCTTTGTTGGAACAACAACAACAAGATCAACAACAAGCGTTGTTGACACAAATGCAGGCATATCATCAAGCCTTAAATGCACAACAGATCTTGTAGAAAACTCCCACCAGCACCCCACCCACCAATCAAACACCCCAAACACCTCAAAACACATTCATCCCACCTCCCGATCCAAGCAAAGATGTCGCAACACAAATCAAACTGCTCTCGCAACAAGTGTTGGACCTCCAATTAGGGAAAACAACCAAAACACCAGACAACTTGTGCCCTTATCCATTTGATAGAAGTCTCACGATGGTACCGTCCCCAAAGGGATTCAAGATACCCAAATTCGACAAGTACAATGGGACGGGAAACCCTGAAAACCACATCAGGGAATTTCAGGTGCATTACATGGAGGTGGCATACGATGACACATATCTAATGCGACTTTTCCCTTAAAGTCTAACTGGTCCTGCCATAGAATGGTTTTCTCGCCTACCCACAGGCATTAACACATTCCAGGAAATTGTGGAAGCATTCCTTAAAAATTATGCCTTCAACATGGGTGCAGATGTTAGTTTGGAAGAACTATCAACGCTCAAACAAAGAAAATGAGAGTTTTTCGCATCCTTCTTGCAAAGATGGTGATCCAAGGCCAATCAAAGCAAGTGGACCATGCCAGAAGAACAACCAATTTGCACAATCATATCCAATCTAGATGAAAACTTGGCGTTCTACTTAAAAATGCAATGCATCACATCATACGATCAATTAATCCCAAAGGTGTTCAACATCGAAAGAGCTCTTACTGAGCGAGGAGGCGCATCAACATTCACTCCACCATAGGATAACCGCCCGTCCAAAAATTATAATGATAAACCTCGAATGTGTTCGAGGAACAAAAACATCACAAATGACAGCGTGGTCGACGCTAAAGTGGTCATCAGTGCCCCTAAGCAGAACATCCAAACTCATCACCAGCCACAAAAATCACAATCGCAATAATGTGTAAACTAATACAGTAGCACAACAAAAACCACTTCCCACCAACCAAATCAACAATCTGAATAATCAAGGAGGACCACCTCGTAGAGGAAAATTTCATCCCAAGCAAAAGTTCACAGCTCTTGGGGAATCAATTGAATCCATAATGAAGAAATTGGTCAAGGAAAACCTAGTCAAAGTCTCTAACTCCGAGCAATACGCAGAACCCATGACCAAACTGCCATGGTATAATGAAAACCTCCTTTGTGACTTTCACAAGATCAAGGAATAGACCGCCGCAAATTTCACGAGACTGAAAAAATATTATCCAAGACCTCATCAAAGATAAGATCATCAATGTCGAGCAACCAGCCAGTAATCAAGACCTAAAAATATACACAAATTCGTTGCCGAACCACAATCAAGGAAATGGTCGGGGAAACAACAAAGGCAAGAAAAAATATACTAGTGCTAACCTAGTATATGAGGAGATAGTCACATGCGTCAATGAAATGGTCATGGTCAATAATTTCAAAGGATCCAACACTGACTGTGGAGTCACCACACAGCGAAAAGGTCACCATTGCAGGGGCACCATCTAAGACCCCCACTTCAAATAGAAAAGTTGTCCCCTATGACTATAATTTCATTGACCAGCTAAAAAGAACTCCCGCACAGATTTCCATCATGGAACTGTTAAAAATTTATGTTGCCCATAGACAAATTCTTGATGAAGCGTGAGCAGCATCTACCATCTCTGCCGCCCTTGACACCGAATAGTTTCAGGCTTTGGTTGGAAATATCGTCACCCCGAATCTCCTTACATTCTCTGATCAAGACTTCCTCCCGCAGCCATCTCATAACTGCACACTTCACCTATAAGTGTTGGTCCATAAAAAGAAAGTTAAAAGAGTCTTGGTGGATGGGGATGCATGCCTTAATATTTTCTCTCTCAAACTTATAAAGAACTTGGGATTCACCGAGGATTCCATTAACAAGAACAAAAGCATCACAATGAGAGCATATGATGATCAAGAAAGAGTGTCTCAAGGCACTATTAAAATCCCCATCCAAGTGGGACCAGCAACCATGGAGACTACCTGTCAGGTCCTTGATCTCGACTTACCATATAACATCCTTCTTGGTCGTCTATGGATCCACATAATGAAAGCAGTGGCCTCAGCATATCATCAATGCATAAAATTCATGTACCAGAATGAGGAGGTCACTGTACATGTGGATCCCGAACCATTTTCCTACTGCAAAAACTTGGAAGCCAAGTTTTATAAAATCCCCCAAGTGCCGAAAAATGATGAAGGCCCATCCACTGCATACATTGACCTAGCTAACCTCGCCTCCACTTCTGCGACAGAGACACCCGCCATCCCTGACATATCTGACATCAAAAACATGATTCAGGACAATCGATGTGGTGACTATAGAATGAAAAAGAGTGAATTTTTTGTAGGAGAGTTACCACAATCTCCTAGGTCGCATGGGCAACCTCAGCCAACTGAAACACCTGTCCACACTATTAGGGCAGACCCTTCTAGATTCCGTCGTTGGGGGTATCTCAGTCGGGAAAATGTTGATGAGGAAGATATTTCAAGCACAATATACTGTGATGAAAGACCCGCGCCCACATTACCTATGGATGAAGCCAACAAAGGGCTACAAATAATGCTTGGCATGGGCTACAATAGAAACCAAAGCCTTGGAAGGAACAGTGATGGACGACTGGAGCCCATCATTGTAGAAAGAAGAATGCGGAACCTTGGCCTTGGATGTACTCCCCCAAGTATAACCATACATGGCAGAGGTACTCCCAGTAGGGAAGTCAGGTTCTCCCCTCAGGTACCGGTAACCACCCTTAGACCACCTGTATGCACAGGCATCCCGCTTGAAAACTTCACCTTTGACGTCACTGATTTTTGTGCCAGTAGTGACGATGATGATATCATAATAGGCATACCCATGATTTTTGAGGATTCCTCCTTACTAATGATTAGTGCCTCACCCACTGAGTCAAACCAAGAAACCCACCAAATCACCTTAGTATACCCTCAACTCATCGATCATGACCAACGAGGACCGCCAATTCTAGACTCATTCAAAAATTATGAGGCTCTCTCATAATTCATGGGACTAAGGGATGCAGTTCTATGTGGAGATCACAAAGCGGGATTTGGCATCACTTTAGACACCCAAGCATATTACGGGGAGACGATTGAGTCCTTCAGTCGCAAAAGAAAAATATCTAGAATAATCTCAGAGTTATTGAGTGAAAACCACACTGTGGCACTCTCTAACCACAAAATAGTAAAAATAAAGGATGCATCCAATGGTGAAAACCTCTCTGAGCTGCCAGAGGATGAAGGATTCAATCTCCCCCTACTACTCTACATCAAGAAAAATCAGCAGTCCTAGCAGAGCAGTGTAATCCTGTTAACTTGGGAACGGAGGCGGCACCACAAATCACTTTCTATGATGAGTCTCTCCTAACAAAGGAACAAGAACTGCTGGCAGCATTTCTGAAAGAAAGGAAGGTAAACTTTGGATGGACCTATGCTGACATGCCAGGTTTGGATCTAGAATTGGTGGTTCATATTTAGCTGTTTACCCTAGAGCTAAGTCGGTTAGACAAAAGTTAAGAAAAATGCATCCCCAGATAGCCTTGCTAGTCAAGGTAGAGTTACAAAAACTCCTGGATGTTGGCTTCATACTCCCAATTGACTATCAAGAATGTGTATCTAATCTTGTACCAGTCTCAAAAACCAAATGGGGGCATACACATCTACATTGACTTCAGAGACCTTAACAAAGCATGTCCTAAGGATGACTTTCCACTACTCAACATTGATATGATAGTGGATATGATGGCTAGACATGAGATGCTATCCCTGATGGATGGCTTCTCAGGATATAACCAAATAATGATTGCAAAAGAAGACCAGCATAAGACAACATTCACATGTCCTTGGGGCACCTACTGCTGGAATGTGATGCCATTTGGGCTAAAGAATGTAGAGGCTACATATCAGAGATCCATGACACTAATCTTCCACGACATGATACACAAAATGGTCAAATATTATGTGGATGAAATATTGGCTAAATCAAAGAAGATGCAAAATCACATAGCAACCCTAAGAGACATCTTTGACAGATTGGAAAAATACAAGGTCAGGCTCAACCCAAAGAAATGTGTCTTTGGGGTACAATCTGGAAAATTGCTGGGATACATAGTGTCAATGAGAGGGATAGAAGTGGATCTTGAAAAGGTTAAGGAAATCCTTAATATGGAAGCACCAAGAACACTAAAACAACTCAGAGGATTACAAGGTAGACTCCAGTCCATCCGGAGGTTCATAGCATAGTTGGCGGACAAAAAAATTTCCTATTCACATCTACTCCACAAGGGAGTAGCATACAAGTGGGATGAAAAATGCGATCAGGCATTTAGAAAAATCAAAGAATATCTACTCACACCACCTATATTGATGCCACCCATTGCAGGAAAACCATTGATCTTATACATCTCAACAACAACAGTAGCCCTGGGTGCTCTTTTGGCTCAACACGACAAGAATGGAACTGAAAGGGCTATCTATTACATCAGTAGGATAATGGTTGGCCATGAGTTAAGCTACACATTCATTGAGAAAGCTTGCCTTGCAGTAGTATTTTCTTTACAAAAAGTTCAACACTACATGCTGGCACATAAAATCAAGCTCATTACCAAGATAGATCCCTTAAAATATCTACTGTCAAAATCTATGCTCACAGGAAGGATGGCTAAATGGGTCATGATACTGTCAGAGTATGACATTGAGTATGTGGAGTGAAAGGTAATCAAAGGACAAGTTATTGTGGACCAGCTGGCAGAAGCTCCCATCTACACAGAGAACTTGCTCATATCAAAATTTCCAGATGAGTCCATCATTAATCTCAACATAGTTGATCACTAGAAACTATACTTCAATGGTTCCCATACACAACATGGATCGGGAGCCGGTGTCTTCTTTATCACCCCACAAGGGGATTGCATACCAAGATCTTACAAGTTGGAATTCCCCTGTACCAACAACATTGTAGAGTACGACGCTTTAACCATAGGTTTCAGAATTATGGCACAATGGTGAATCATGACATTAAAGGTATATGGAGATTCGCAGCTTATTATCAACCAAGTCAACGGTGAATACCAAACTAAGGATGATAAGCTTACACCATACAAGAAGGTGGTAGAAAGCCTCAAAGAATCTTTTATTGATATCACCTTTGAGCAGATACCGAGGGAAAACAAAAGAGAAACTAATGCAATGGCAATGATTGGATCCTTGTTAGATATCACTTGCAATGTCTCAAAACATGAATTCTTGGTAGAGTAGCTTCTCGTACCCACTTTCGAGGTACCAGAGTTGGAATATGCGTACGAAATCGTTGGTCTCGACGATCTTTGGTATTATGACATCTACACCTATCTGAGATTAGGAGTCCTCCCAACCGACATTACCCTGAACCTCAAACGAACCTTTGTCAAAAGGTCCTTACATTTTGTCATCTTAGGGGAAACCCTCTTTCGCAGAAGCATTGATGGAACCCTATTACATTTCTTAAAACCTGAGGAAGCCCTAACTGCTTTGACTAAGGTACATAATGGCACATGCGGTTCACATTCAAGCGGTATGACCTTGGCCAAGAAGTTACTAAGAATCGGATACTACTAGCTGACAATGGAAAGAGAGGCACATGACTTTGTCAGAAGGTGTCTACAGTGCCAACAACATGGAGATCTCATTCATGCACCAACTCAAGAATTACATCCTATTGTTACACCTTGGCCCTTTTCCGAATGGGGGCTTGATCTCATAGGTAAAATCTCACCCACCTCATCTAACGGCCATAAATTCATCATCATCGCCACAGAGTATTTCATAAAGTGGGTTGAAGCAATTCCCATGACCTACATCACTGGAAAACAAATATACAAGTTCATTATGAACTACCTTATTTTCCAATATGGTGTCCCTCAATCCATTATCTCTGATAATGAGACACCCTTCAAAAATCAGGATGTACGTGACTTGTGTGAAAAATTCAAAATCCAACATCGCTTTTCCACACCATACTACCCACAAGGCAATGGCCAAGCAGAAGCTACCAACAAAACCATTATGAAAATTCTCAAGAAAATAGTTAATGACTCTAGTCGTGACTGACATCTACAGCTAAATCCCGTCTTATGGGCCTACCGCACCAGCATCTGCATGCCAATAGGCGCCACACTATTTCCCTAGCCTACGGATCAAAAGCCATCCTCCCTATCGATATTGAGCTCTCGTCACTAAGGATGTCATTGCAAAACCTCATCACAGATGAGGAATACAGGGTTACAAGACTAAATGAGCTAGAGTTACTAGATGAATGGCGCATGGACACTCTAAATCATCTACAGGTCTACCAGAATCACATGAAACAAAACTACAACAAGAAGATCAGGCAACGCACCTTCCAAGTCGACGAACTTATGATGAAAGAGAACCAAAAGAATGTGCCAAATCCAAAGAGGAAAGGAAAATTTGAGCCCAACTGGCTAGGACCTTTCGTCATCATAGCCAGCTATAAATCAGAAGCATATCAATTAGCAACATCAGAAGGTGAGCCTCCGTAGGAGCCTTTGAACAACTCTCACCTCAAAAAAATTTATGCCTAAGAACTTGCAAGGTATAGAATAGAAAAATACAAAAAAAATTAGAAAAATGTCCTGAAAAAATGGTTACCTTGATGAAAACCTGGCAAACAGGCGTCTTGGGAACAACAAAAAAATCAAAAAATGCAAAAATACAAAAAATAAATAATAAAATAAAAATAAAAATTCCTCTAATGAAAACCACTTCGGTGGCACTTTGGACAAGTACCTTGGTGAAAACCTGGAAAATAGGCACCAAGCGTAAATAAAGCACTTTCCATCCACCAGGATCTGCACAACTCACTCACTTATCCATTACATTCCATTTATCCTTCCATCATCCATTTGCATTTGTACCATAGCCTGAGCTAATGCCCATATCATATTCCATCATAGTACTACTTGGCATATTTCTAAGGCTAGTTTGTCCTACCTTTATCGAAGTAGTCTATCGCTTAACGCTAGGGGCATGTCCTTGAAACTAGCGCTGGATCGGATTTGTGTATATTCTCATGATCTTCCTAAACATCAAAAAATCCAAAAACATTCTAAAAATTCATTAAAAAATCCAAAAACATTCAAAAAATTCATCAAAAATTCAAAAACATCAGAAAAATCAAAAATCCAAAACATGTCAAAATCCAAAACAATCAAAAATAGATTCATTGACTAAACTACATCATCTCTGAGCTTGAACGTAGGCAAGGTTGATCTTTGATCATCCCTCGAGACAGTTAGGTCAGTCCTTAGGCGTCTGTCACATTGACAATCCATTTGCCCATATTTTTCATATTTAGGTCAATCCTTTAGGCATTCGTCGCAATAAAATGGCAATCTGGTTTCCCACCCTCCCATCATCAAGTCAATTATCGTCGAACTACATGGTCTCTACGTGTATAACGTAGGCAAGGCTAATATATGGATCAGCTTCCGAGACCCCTAGGATAGGTCTTTAAGTTAGTATGTTCGTCGTAAATCTCGAAAATACCAAAAAAAATTATAAAAAATCTCAAAAATACCAAAAACAACCTCAAAATATCTGAAAAATCCAAAATGGTGCATCCATTTCATCTTGCTTTCACTCATGATAGTCATCATTCCTAATAAGATCAATCGTCACCTTCACCCCTTTGGTGAGTCGGTCAGAAGCAAGTTTAGCAGGTTCCAAAGTGAACACCTAATCGTCAGATTCTCAAGCCTAAGTCAATAAGCAAGCAAGTTGATCAACTCGGAGTATCAATAGCTTATCACCCAAATCAGTCTCACCAAAACCCGGATCACTGCATGTCCTAGGATGAATCCTTCCCACGATGGACATAAGCATCAGGTACCTCACAGTAATTTAGTCTTAGCTAGCGGTATGAAGAACATTAGCTTGTTTGGTTTTCTTTATTTGGTCTTTTATTGGCTTATCTTATTTTCCGCTCATTCCAAGGACCTCTCAATGATACCAAAACAAAACAAGTTTAGAGAGAAAGGAATGGGGCAAAGATCATTGTCTTTTTTATCTGTTGCGCTTGTGGGATACTCTTGTAAAATAACTTAGTCATATATGCTTTGTTTGGTTTGTGGAGAGGATGTTTTAGATATCTTGTTGACCACATAAGAAAGCTTTCTCTCCTATGCTTTGGCCTGAGGTGTTTAGAATATTTGAACCATATCCTAAATGAAGTATGCATGCTAAGTGTGAACAAGAATACTCCTATCTGATTGTCGAGTCAAAGTCCATCACACTAGGTACAACGCCATCCTGGTCCTTTATACCTTGATGCATCGTACCTATGTGTATTATCAAACATAAAGTAATTGGCCCTTTGAAAATCCCAACTCCTGGTAAGAAAATCATCATCATAACGTACACTTGTTGGATCCTCCTTCCATCCATCTTATTCTTCTTATTCTTCTATCTTTACTAACATTTCTATCTAAAATCGGTGTGTTGAATCAAGATATACACGAGACTACCCATAGTCGATGACTGTCTATACATCATCAGATATGTCTACATCAAAGAATTATTTTTCATCCTCTGATCAATAGAACCACTCCTCTTGCATTTTATCGCGATATCGATTGGAAAATTAGCATTTCCACTCGATCTCTTGAGGGGGCAATATACCAGCAATATCCTTCGGCTAGGGCATCAGTGGGGCATTCTGGAAAATTCAAGAAATTTTTGACTTTGATTATAATAGTTTATTCTTTGAATCAATGTAACAAGTACATTGCTTCAAAGAGGGGCAAAATGTAGACATGGAACGATGTGCAAATTCAGTTCGACACACTTGATCTTGATTATTAACAACATTTCTTCCTGAATCATACTCTCAGCTTTTCATCATATTTTGTTTGTTAATTTAATAAATCATTATTTATTTGATTACCTTTCTCCTTCTTTGATTAAATTAATCAATTTAATTTAATTAATCCTATGTCTTTGTTTAGTTAAATAAATTATTTTATTTGATTAAAGTTTCTAAAGTCCTTTTATCAAATTAAATAAATTAAACCTTATTTGATTTAATCTAACATTTTCCCCACTCTGTTAAATAAATCAAAATAATTTATTTAATTAATCAATTCCTCTAAATTCTGATTTAAATTAATTCAACAATTTAAGTCAAAGTTGTCACATCTTCTAATCCATCGTTAAATTAATCAAAATCTTGATTAAGTTAATCCCTATCACTAAAATCTTCTAGAGAATGCAACTTGCACATGAAAATAGATTTAATTGATTTATTAATTCATCTATTTCCCCTCACATGGCATCAAAAGGCAATATTCCCTCAATTTGAATTCAAAAAGTTCAAGTAGATTTGTGCATCCAACAAGGCATTCATTCCTCTTACATGTCCTTGTGCATTGAGCCAAGTGGCATTTATTTCATTCCCTTTTTCCTCTCACATGTCATTTCTCAAATTTGAAATTCCACCTAATTGCATTTATTGGCACTTTGGCCAAAATGTGCACAACCTTCAGCCATTCACATCTTGACAAGTGGCACTTGGCCATTGGATGTTGAATGATCCCACATTGCTTGTTTTCATTCTCCTTTCCTATTTAGAAATCTATAAATTGAAGGTTTCTCTCCTCATTCATTAACACACAACTTTGAGTAACTTACTATACTCAAATTCATCTTCACTCCACAGATTTCATGCAAGGTTACTCTCTTGGATTGAGAGATAATCTTGTTCATTCCATTCAACCCAGTTGATCTCACCATCAACAATCATCAGGTTTCCAACAAGAATTGGGAAACGGCTGATTTCAACATACCAATCAGCACCAATTGCCCCATGGGATTGATAGTTGCTCATTAAAAATAGGATTTCTTTACTTATTGTTATTCACTTGTTTTCCTATGTTAATGTTGCAATCTAATTTCACGGGGAACCTTGATTCTCTCTTGCATTTGATCTAACAGTATATGCTTGTTTGTTGTGTTTGTGCAGGTTAACGAATTTCTCGATTCAAAGTATCCATCTCATAAATTTCTATACCTGAATTTCCTGGTGCACGGGTCAAACTTTTGGAAAAGGGTTTCCTTGATGAAAACCTGGCAAACAAGCATCTTGGCAATAGAAAATACAAAAAAATACAGAAAATACAAAAAGAAAAAGAAAAATGAGAAAAAGAAAAGTATACAAAACAAAGAGTGTAATCAAAACATATGGTGAAAACCTAGAAACAAGCATTGTATGTGATTCTAAACCAACTTTCCCATCTATTTTGATACATATTAGGATCATTAGTCTGGAAGTCATTACCATTTCATATCATTAGTCTTGCCATCATTTGCAACCATTATCAAATCATTTCACATGGTCATGTCTTACTCTAGCTTGGGGGCAACATCTGGATATCACTAGGGGCAACAAAAACATCGGCTTCGCCAAATGGGAAAACAACAATACAATAAGAAAACAAAAACAATGATAAAAAATCAGCATCAATCACCATCGAAAAGGTATCAAACATCAATATCATATCAGAAAATCCAAAAACAGGTCAAAAAGTCAGTCTAGAAAAGAAAAACAAAAAAACAAAAAAAAAACATGGGTCTATGTCAATCAAACTACGTGGTCTCTATGTGTGTAACGTAGGCAAGGCTAATCTTTGATCAGCCCCCGAGACCTATAGGATAGGTTAGTAAGTTAGGTCTTTGGTCAAAATCTCAGAAAATCACAAAAACATCACAAAATCAGGATGGATGATCTAATCTGAATAATGATTGAAACACTCTAAGTAAAAGGTGGATAAATTGTATTTTTGATTGATATTATCATTTCTTTGGAGTAACTCGATGATGTAAATGAATTACAGAAACAAGGAAGAAGAATGATATTTTTATTGTCTGTTGTCTGTAAGTTAATCATATAAATGTGGGAATTGTTGGGGGATGTGCTATGCAAATGTATCATCAATGACATTCAGAATTTACACACTAAAATGATTAATCACTACCTATTTACGCAATGAATGCTCAGGTCATCTCAGTCCAATTTTACCTAGATGCTTGTGTTCGCTTGCAATATCAAAAATCATGAAAGTAGTACTTAGGTAGTCATTGGTCTAACATATACCATTAACGCTTGTACTCACTTTCAACATCCTAAAAAGCTCTATGATGATACCAAGCACAAAGTACTGTTAAAATGACAATGTTTTGCATATACTTGCATAATAAAATTAGACTACATTCATAATAAATTCTACATTTGTAGAGTGATTGTTGCATAAAGTATTCCAATTAATGATTATCTTTTCTACATATATGATTGAGTATACTTGACATTAAACCAAAAATCATAAAAAACATATAGGAGCACCATCTCATCATTGCAAAGCATTTATCATCCCATCATTCATGCATTTAACATCAAATAGTTGTACATTTATCATACCATATTTTCCACATCATATCATAAATAAATACATCATGTTCATTACACCATATCATTCATTACATTATTATCATATGCATTTGATCAATTTTAATCCATACATCATTTGTCATCCATGAATTATATCACAAAATCTACACCATCCATCCATACATTTCATCACATTAAAATAAATACAAGGCATGTCATTATTATCCACATAACATACATCATAGGTCATCATTTATAACATCCATACATCCATACATCATAGATCATCATTTATAACATCATATATTCATACATAAGCGTCATTTTTATCATCATCACATAAAATAAAAGCATTCATCATAGAATTATCACATAATAAATGCATCCATCATAAAATAGTAAACCATCATAAATCAATAGAAATCAACTGCATATAGTATATATCATCAATGTCAAGTATACAATGAAGTTTGAAATAAGAAAAGATACATCATATCTCAAAAAGAATGTCTCAAAATCACAAATGACATCTATGATCTGCTGCTACCAGAATAAGCAGGCATAACAGGACAAGTACCACCACCACCCCTGGAAGAACTAGGATCTTTGGGATCTCTCCATGGAGGCTGTGTCACACCCTCGCTGACTATCCGAGTACGTGTCCGACCAGATCTCAAGGGGGCATAGCTAACTCTATGATCAACAGGCACTGCATCATGATATCAGCCCCTATAAAACTCTGCCTCTCAGCCAGCCCGTAGAACCTCCCTCATATAGTCAGCAACAGAGGTACCATCGGCTACTCTCTGTAGTGTCTCAATAGTCTCTTGTGCCCTCTCAACAATCTATCTAGCATTGTCCATCTCGGCTATAAAAGTATCAACTTGAGTCTAAGAAACTGCCAACTATCCCTGTACCTGTGCCAATGCCTGTGCATGAGCCTATGCCTGACTCTACATCTGAGTCTGTGTCTATACAATCAAACCCTGTGCCTGCACCAATTGTCCCTGCAGAGTCTATACATGTGTCTGCAAACTAGCAATTTGTCTTTGATGGTCAACTAAAGGCACTGCCACTGCTCACCTCTTACGAGGCCTGCTCGATGATGGACTGACACTGCCTGGCCCAACCCCTCCGACACCTCCACCACCACCATCCCCATCATCATTGTTGCTATCCCCACTATTGCTCTCAGTACTATTGCTCAACTAAGTATCATCCCCAATATCCTCCTCACCCTCAGCAGCATCCTCCTCCACAGGTAAAGGTGTTGGTTCATCGGGAATGGTAATCCGAGGATGTGGATGAAAGGCCAAAAATGTTGCATACTCCCCTATCACCGCTGCCTCTGCAATATCTTTGCGCATATCCCAAGCTGATGGCTGCAGAGTCTTGTATCCCTCTACTAGTGTCTCATAAGACAGGAATGGCCCCCAATCTACTACATCACTCCGACATCGGGCATAATGAGCAACCCCTTGAGGCATACACTGTACAATACCATACTGCCTATAAACCCACCGCAAAAAAATCTCTCAAGGACAAAAGGGGTCTTGCTAATCAAATACATGGAGTCACATAAATAGCTAAGCATTGCATCATCCTCATCCCACTACTCACAGTCCAGATAAGGCCGCCAGATGACACTCTTCATGTCATCCAAAACCCGTCTCCAATGCTCTAACTTACCCATCTGAGCCTGGGTAAGTCTACCTCTGTATCGAAAAACATAGGGTCTGCCTATAAGTCTGTCAAGAACCGAAAATGGTCGAGCAATAGAAAAATGTTCCCATGCCCAAACCTGTAATAAATTCATCCCTACTAATAGGTTGTGTGCTCCCAAGTACACCACTGAATGTAAATTATGATAGAAGTGGGCTAGCATACACATCCCCCACGCATATCTAGTCCCATGCACGACCATGCTCTCCAAAATATGGCCCCAACCCACAGCTATTCCGTTTGACCTGCGATCAGGACAAAGGAAACCTCCAATGAATCCAGCTAACACTGCTGGTAATGAAGCATAGGCATCAACCATCACTCGCCATCAGACACTCAGTCCTGCAATATGTTGATCCTGGAAAACTCTACGGAGTGCATCTCTCCCACCAGATTCATGTGAGTCATAGACAACGATCTCTCCCATAAATGGTATTTCCAATATCCGCCACACATCCTCAGGTGTGACTGTTATCTCTCCGGTGGGTAGATGGAAGGTGTTATGGTCACTGTGCCACCACTTGGCCAAAGCAGTAAGGAGACCCCAATTAATCCTAATCTGGGGCATATCAAGGAAACTAGACAAACCACATCAACCTATGATCTAAATCTCATCAAGAGTCAGATGAGGAATCAAATCTGTGATCCAAGGAAACCGCTCTCGCATCTGGAGATTACCCAAATCCTCCTATCACCATGGAAAGTTTAAAATCAGTGCATTATGT
The DNA here is from genome assembly GCA_007115665.2 of Sequoiadendron giganteum. Lineage (NCBI taxonomy): Eukaryota > Viridiplantae > Streptophyta > Pinopsida > Cupressales > Cupressaceae > Sequoiadendron > Sequoiadendron giganteum. The sequence continues at coordinate 186,203,927 of CM021106.1, forward strand.
CAAAAATCAAAATTCATTCTACTATCAGATCCAATCAAACTTTGGTATGAATTTTTGATCAAATTCATGAACAAACATCAACAAACCTCACCTATCATGAGGTTCATCACAAACATTATCTAATCTCACCTATCATGAGGTTTATCAGATATGAAATCATTCCTCACCTATCATCAGGATCATCACAAATAGGATTATTTCTCGCCTATCATGAGAGTAAGTCTTATTAATCATCAGAATCAGTCATTAGGGAATTTGGATAACCAAATCATACCAAACCGAAGAATGGACATCATTGAAATTGACGAAATCAGGATTAACTGTGTCAAAATTTGCAAATCTAACATGGATGCGCTAAAACAGGAATCCAAAGCGCTAAAAATAAAAAGTGCTACTTCATCATTCAGATGCGCTAAAACAGGCATCCAAAGTGCTACAAAACCAGAAGCGCTATTTCAGCACTTCGATGCGCTAAAACAGGCATCTGAAGCACTACTTTACTCAAAGCGTTATTTCAACACTTCGATGCGCTAAAACAGTCCATCAAAGCACTGCTTTAATCAAAGCACTATAACTGATCATAGATGCGCCAATTTATTCCATCAAAACGCTAGAACTTTCTAGGCGCTAAGATCTGGTGTCAAAGCGCTAAATCTGACTATCTAAGCGCTAAATCCTGAAAGCGCTAAACTATCCTAAGAAAGCGCTAGAGAAATTAACGAAATCGCTAATTCCTCAAAGTGCAAAAACTTTTTACGAAAGTGCTACACCAGAGTGCAAAGCGCTACAACGCGACATTGATGCGCTAAACTATGACCAAAAATGCAAAAGCATTAAAAAAAAAAGGGCACGAAAATTGAGAAAATGCAAAATACGAGGTGGATTATAGGTACATACCGAATGTCCATAGGCGGTCGGCCGCTGGTGACGTCGCACACACTCAAAATGGTGAGTGTGGTAGGGGATAGGCATCTTGCTCTAGCTAGCTCAAATATCTCTATCACTAGGTGTTGAAAGTCAAAAAGTAGAAGTGAGGATGAAAATGACCTTTTGGACCTTATATGGATTTTTGAAAAGGGGATTTTTGAGGGATTTCTTTCATTTAATTAATTTTATTTATGAAATTAATTGAAATTCATCCACGGGCTATATTTTCTTCATCAATGTCAGGAGATAAATTATTATTTTCATCAAATCATCATGAAAATTCTAAAATTCTAAAAAATCATCAAATCATTAATTTATCTCCCAAGGGGGCATATTATCGTCAATCATCTGAAAATCAATATTTGGGGCATGTCTGGGGCATACTGATTTTTTTCATCAATACTGGCAGCAGCAGCAAGATTTTCTTCGAAGCAATGCGTAAACACATCACTTCAAAGAGGGGCAAAATGTATACACCTAAAATTGGTCTGGAGAATCCAATTAATTAAATACAAATTATTTGATTAATTATTTTAAATTCCTCTACTATTGAATAAATAGAAATATTTATTTATATAGTTCACGTTCACATTCACATTTAAATTCTTCTAATTCTTCTATTATCTTATCTTAATTAAATAAACAAAATTAAAAACTTTGTTTGATTTAATTATCATTTCCTTATTCTATTCTATCACATCAAATCTTAAATTAATTAAATAAAGGTCAAACACTTTATTGATTAATTATCATATTCTTCTATTTTGATTTAATAAACAAATTTCATAGTTTGTTCTATTAAATTATTTATCCCTCTTTGGCTAATTTAAATAAATCAAAAATATTTAAATTAAGGCATAAAGAATATTCCTCTATATTTCCTCAAAATCAAATTAGATATCCTATGTCTAATTTATGTCAAAATATGTCAAAATCAATGCTTTCAAACTTCACAGGAAGTTTTGGAGACAAATTGCAAATCTATCTCTCAATCCTCTTCCATCAATCCTTCCTCTTCTCTTGCCCGGTGTTTTCATGGGTAGAGACAATCTCCAAAATCTTCTCAATCTCCTCCATCTCTCACCATTCAATCCTCCAGATTTAATCCAAGCCTCTCTTTGCCATCTATGTGCATTTCTACAGCCAAGAAATCTATAAATAAAGCTTCATTCAATCAAGAAAATGATCCAGATTATCTAAACTTATGCACTCTTACTCTACATGAATTCAAGCATCAAGCATGAAGCATCAAGTCTCAAGCATCCAAACATCCAGCATTCTAGTTTTCATATCATGGCTACCTCCTGTAGTTTCATTTATCAGTTTTCATATCAATCCATGTTATATTAGTTTTTTTTATCATCTAGATTTTATCATATTAGCTTCACATCATTGCATCTACATCATTTCATTCTTTAGATTGTCATTTTAACAGTTATAGTGTTATTTAAATCTGAGAGCACAATAGCTTAATAAATCTTTGAAGATACGAGACAATGAGACACTTTGAGTAGATTATTAGCTTGATCTTTGATACAATGTTTCATTAAGAAGTGTTTTATTCCTTTCTACATATTTCACACTCAATTGGAACACTTCAATTTTCAGGTTCAAGAGATCCACCTAGATCAAGTGGTATAGTCTTTTTGATAGGGTCATGATAAGACCAAGTACTAAAAATGTAAATCTAACTAGTATGTGCATATATACTACCTGCAATGCAATGTATTATTAGTAGAGGTAGTCAAAAGGCTTTAGTCTACTTTTGGATTTGATGAATGGCTAGTCCTACTGATGGTAGTAATGATATGTAACTTCTAATTTAATATAATATAATATATACAGACTTTATACCTTTTACCAAGAAAAAAATCATTATTTTTATTTGAAAATTTTATTTTTGTATAAAGAGTTTATTACAATAATTTTTATTTTTTTCAAAAAAATTAGCAAAATGGATCATTTTTTCAGGCTAATCATATTAATTTCAAAGTTAGATAGATTATTATTTTATTTCTGCAATTGTAAAAGTATATCTTTTTCTACTTGTAATCATGTCTACTTTGATTCTTGAAATTAAATTCAATTCATCTAACTATCATTCTTGAAAAATACACATTTCTTTTATTTTCCACTTTAAACATCTCCTATACATTGCTATGGATCCCAAATCATAACCCGGTTTGTCTACATCCAAAGATGATCAAGAAAAATGGAGGCTAAAAATGAGGAAGCCCTTGGCTTCATAGGTATTTCCATGTCACCTAAACTATATGTTCACATTGGGACATGCACAAAAGCCTATGAAACATGGGATAAACTCAAGGTTATTTATGATAGTTCAAATGAATCTAGGAAAAATCAACTTCAAGATCAACTTGAAGATTTAAGGTATTCTTATTTCAAATCTATGGATGTTTTTTTATTAAAACTTGATGCTTTAAATAATCAATTGTAGGGTTTAGGAGTAAAATTAAAAGATCTTAGATTAATTCATCTTATTCTTAAGAAATGTCTTTCTAGGAAATTTTAACAATTTATTACTAATATTCATGCTCAATTAAGTATTCCTTCTTTATCTAGTCAACTCAATTATGATATTTTTGTAATTTATTAAGATAGGAAGAAGCTAAGTTGATTCAGTTTGGCAATCTTAAGTCTAATGAAAATGCCTTTTTTTCTACAAATCATAAGAAAAACTTTAAGCCCCATTCTAAACAACATTATAATAATAAAACATATTATAATAATGACATTGATCCTAGAAATTCTAAAACTTATAAGAGACCTCATTGCACTTATTGTAATAAAGATGGTCATTGGAAAAATATTTGTTTGAAGAAGCAAACTGAGAAAAATATTATAAAGAAAAATATTCAACAATAAAATAAAACTAATAATCATAACTTTCACAACAATGTAAATCAATCTAGATGTGCTTTTACTTGTAGTTTTAATACTTTACAACCTCTTGAATGGGTTATTGATCCAGGTACATCTCAATATGTCACTTCACATAAAGAAGTATTTAAGTCTATGCAACTTGATATGTCCAATATTCCTCTTCAAATTGCTAATAGTCATAGTTATAAAGTAGAAGAAATTTGAGATGTGAATGTTCCTAATGGAAAATTACATGATGTTTTATATGTTCTTGAATTAAAGACTAATTTACTTTTAGTTGCTAAGCTTTTTCAAGATTACATAATAGAATTTTACAAAGATATGTGCTATGTGACTAGTCCAAAAGAAATAATAAGGTCATTGCTAATTCTAAATTACACAATGATAGTTTTTTCAAATTTTATGAGTTTTCTCAATCTAGATGCTCTTTAAAATCTATCTTTGATTTCAATGTCTAGCATCAATGACTTGGTCATATAAATGATAATATTATTGCCTTGATGCAAAAAAATAATATGGTAGAAGTTGTGTAGTATTGTTACCTCTAAAATTGTATGCATAGGTTGCATAAGTGGTGAAATGTATAGGGAATCCTTTCCACAAGGTCAATCATTGAGGGCAAATCATAAGTTGCACCTAGTCCATAGTGACCTTTTGGGACCCATGGAGAATAACTCCCTCCAAGGATCAAGGTATGGACTTAATTTTGTTGATGACTATTCTAGAAGAACTTAGATCTATTTTCTTCATAGTAAGGATTTAGTTCTTGATATATTTTTTGAATTTCACAAATTTGTTGAAAGATAATCTGGTTTTAAACTCAATTATTAGAACTGATAATGGTAAAGAATATGTGAACAGTACAAGTTCAATAGTTATTTAAATTCATTTGGTATTAAAAAGGAGCTAACCATTTCCTATACACCTCAGCAAAATGGTGTAGTAGAAAAAGCATAGAACTATTGTTGAAATGGCCAAATGTATGTTACATGCTAAAAATATGCCTTATAAATTATGGGTTGAAGCTATGTTTTGTGATACTTATATATTAATATAACTCCTACAAAAGATTTAATGATATAACTCTTGAAGAGGCTTGGTCTAGTAGGAAGCCTAATCTTAAGCATTTAATAATTTTTGGCTCAATCGCTTATGTTCACAAACCGAAACAAAAAGGAAAAAATTTAGATTCTAAATCTTCTTATCATTTTTTTGTTTGTTATGATTAACATTTTATATCTTATAGAGTTTATAATCCTATTACTAAAAAATTTAAAGTTGCTAAAGATGTATGTATTTTTGAAAATGGTGTTCATGATTGTTCTAAAGTGCATAAAAATAAATCTTCTCAAAATAAAGTTGTTTTTGTTGTTGTTGAGGATAATCCAAAAGATTGATCTTTTCTTAACCCTCCTAATGAATCTCTTACTCCTAATGATAGTCAAGATAAACATGTTGAATCTTATCCTCATGATTCTTCTTCAAGTGATGATACTCCTACTTCTAAAAGAAAGCCTAAATGGTTTAAAAGTTTAATTCAAGAAATTGAGAATATTGTAGCTAGAATGAATCAATCTAAGACTAGAAAGGAAAACTATAGTAATTATGCTTTGATGTCTAAAATTATGCATACAAATGATCTTCAAACTTATGAACAAGCTAAAGATCAACCTCATTAGCAAAAGGTTATGCAAGAAGAATATGATACATTAATTGCTAATAAAACTTGGGATTTAGTTCCTTTACCTCATGGAAAGAATCTTGTTTCATGTAAATAGTTGTATAAAACTAAGCTTAATACAAATAATATAAGGTTAGCAAGTTTAAAGCTAGATTGGTCACTAGAGGCTTCTCTCAAGTGGAAGGTTTAGATTATAATGAAACATTTTCTCTAGTAGCTAAGATGCCAACTATTAAATTAGTTCCTGCTTTAGCTTCTCATATGCATTGGTCTATTCATCAAATGGATATTAAAAGTGCATTTTTAAATGGTGATTTACATGAAGAAATTTATATGTCTCAACCTCTAGGTTTTATTCATAAAGGTAATGAACATTTTGTTTGTAAATTGAACAAATCAATTTATGGTTTAAAACAATCTCCTAGAGAATGGTATTCTAAATTTAAAGCTTTCTTTAGATCTCAAAGTTTCATTAGAAGAAAAATGATCCAAATTTACATATTAAACATAGTGAAAATGATATAGTGATCATTATTTTATATGTTGATGATTTGATTATTACTTCTTGTTCTAACAATTTGATTAGTGATATTAATTCTCAACTCAATCAAAAATTTCAACTGTCTAATTTGGGCCTATTACATTATTTTTTGGTTATGAAATTAATTTTTCTTGAATAATACAGTCCACAAAATTGGTGTTCACTCTTGCAAGTCTTAGTGAAAGGATTGGAAGTGCTATCCTCGTACTACATTTAAAATTGATAATCCTCATAAAGGATAATATTAGATTTCTCCTCATCTACCTATGGTGCCTACTTTGAATTAAATATGGCATTTACAATATTTATTATTAGTTTTCTAACCTATATTTTATAGCATTTAGTCATCTATGGTTGAACCAAAGCTGGCCAACTTTTCCTAGTGTGTTCTTTTATAAGGTCGCCCCATTGGTTCTAGGTTAACCCATTTGAAAATTATAGATCTTTTATATTCTTTCTAGAGTAATCAAGAGTGTCTCAAACATTTCTTTCAGTTTTGTCCTAGAACTCATGATGTTTGGACCTAGATTCATGATTTATTCAATCCATTTAGGCCTAAACCTTTTTCTTGGAATTTATGGTGTCATTAAGGGATTGGGCTTGCATTTCTTATAGATACAATTAGATTTGACATGTGTTTAGGGTGGAGATTATTTTTAGCATCTAGAAAGATAGAAATTTTTCTATTTTTTGATCTATTCTATAGATTATAATTTCCCATTTTACACTAAAGCTATGATTTTTTCTAATGTGTTAATGTAGATTTAATTGCAAGAAAATAATTTTGCAGGTTGTTCACTTATATGGTTTGTTCACTTATACATTTTTTTTTAATTACTAGGATAATGCCCCTTATGGTATTGTCAAGGTTCCTCTAATCCCACCTCCTTTCAAGGTTGGTCTCTATCTTGAGGGCACTATCAAGGATGTAATCATTCAAGTCATGATAATTAAGATTTTCACTCTCATTCTTTCCCTCCTCATATAAAAAGAAACCATGCTCAACAAGGCTAGTCATGACCTATTACTCATTTCTTTACTTCCTTTATGGTGGTGGGAATAGACTAGTTTGAATCCAACAAGTTTCCTTAACTAGATTTTGGTATTTCTCCTACTTGTGTGACTAAAGAAGATAATGTTAAAGATGATAATGATGGATGGGACACTCCCATGGATATTTCAAAACCCATTGTTGTATGAGACAAATTGAATAATCAAAATTATCTTCATCCTCCTCGTGTTCTTATTGCTTAATAGTTGATGTTTATTGTTTTCATGTTTTATGTTTTAGTGTATTGAACTATAACCCCATATGAACTCTGAGAGTGTGACTATTTCTACTAAATTTATTTTTGTGAATATGTGTAATATTATTTTATAAATGATAATATTAAACACAATTCATCAAAAATATATAAAAAAACAAATTTGTATATTTGGTTTACTATTGTAATCAATTCTAACTCTTTTTCTTAAATTAAATTGATTATCATAATAATTTAATCAATTTACTTAAAATATTTTTATAATATTGTAATGTCGAAAAAAATGTCATCGGGGACATTTTCACACTTGTTTCGACCCTCCTTGTGAATTTAGGCTTATTGTTGCCTTCATTTAGTGTTGTAATGTGGTTGACACATTTGCATTAGGTCGTGGGCCCTTGTGAACTAATGAATTTTAATGGTACCTCGCTAAAGTGTTGTAACTCACTTTCATACTTTTGTAGGGTTTTATCAAATAACTAAACCTAATAAACCTATTTTTAATCAAAATTAACATTAATCTTTCCTTATTTGGAGTGTTGTGAAGTTTTGTAACACACTTTCACATTTTTCTAGACTTGTCATTAATAATTGGGTTTTTTTATGCTTTAATTGGCCCTATTTTGCATGCACAAGCCTAATTTATTGCATCTTTTCAAGGATAATCCCGACACCAATCATTAACCAATCACAATTCAAGTGTTGGTGGCTTGTGTGGTTCAGATTTAGTGATCTGGGACTCATTCGCCACCTTGGGCGAATGGGTCCCACCTGGATCTTTTTGGCCCCAAACCAATTTTCACACATTTCTAAGCACTTTTGGTTTTTGGTTTCATACATTATGCCTGATGGGACTGATTCACCACCTTGGGCAAATGAGTCTCGTGTGGCCCAAAATCAAATTTAATTCAAATTTTTGTCGGGATTTTATTCTCCTAGATCTGATGTCGGCTTGTAGTGTTGTAATTTTGAAAATTCTTGCATAATTGAGTATAAATACAATTTTTTTTCTCTCACATTTTCATACCTATAATTCAAGAGAGTTCACAAGAACATTCAAGGGCAGATTATCAAGCATTTTAGAGCATTCTTCAAGCATCAATCATCATGTCAAATATTGCATATGTCATTCTTGTTATTATGCTAACAATTGTGATGTAAAATTTATGATTCAAACAAGTGTTTCATTCAAGATCAACACCATTCAAGCAAGAGTCAAGAACCACGTCCATTGTAGTCATTTCAAAGATATTTATAGCACCTTATTGCTAGGGTTTGGTGAGTTGCAACATTGTCTTTTGTTCACTCATCATTCTCCATTCTTATTTTCTTTCATTTCAATGATTGATTTCCAAAACGGGGTTTGACCAAGGCAAACCCCTATCCACTAACCCCACAAAAAATTTCCCTCTCCTTTGTGTGTGATTTGTAGGTCTAGGTTGCAGATTTCCTAAGGAGCAAGATTGGAGAAAAGTTTTAAATAATTCAAAGTTTTCAAAGTTGTCATCAAGCCTTGAAAGAAATTGGAGATTATCTACAAGTTGCAAATCGAAGATTCAGATCCAGAAATCAATCAGGAAGGACAAAGTAGACAAAGAAGAGCATAATCAACTTTTGAAGTTCCAGAAAAGCCCAACTGGACTTATTCACCACTTCTGGCGAATGAGTCCCAGTTTGAACCAGTTTTCAAGATTTTGCAGAATCAGATACCCTTTTGGCAGATTCTAGTTTCTACACAATTTCCTAGAAACAAGACTGATTCACCCATCTTGGTGAATGAGTCTCAGTCAGCAATAAAAGTAGAATTTCCAGTGATTTAGACATTCATTCAGCCTTCTCTAGATTCTCAGGTGCACACATTATGTTTTGTAGTTTTCTATTTCATTTCATTCACTTGTCTAGGTCATTTAGTGTTACCTTGCATTCAATTAGGATTTTACATTACATCTTGCATTTCATTGTTTTTTCCAAGTCTAAATTTGGTGGTGAACCCCTCATTAGATCATATTCAGCCCATAGGACAACCCTCTTGCAAGATCTCTTTCTCTTTGACATTGAGATTTCAAGGATTTGTTCTTGAGTGAAAGTTAGTGAAAATTGCCCCTTTTAAGTCCTAAACCCCTAAATGTGAGAAAGGGAGAGGCATCAAATTTTCCACCTTTTAAATATTATTTTCTTGATAAAAAAAATTATTATATAAAAATTTGGTCTTTATTTTTTAAATAAATAGGCATCTCATTTAGATGTAAAACCAATACATTCACGGAGAATCGTAACTACACGCTCTTGAAGATTCACAACACCTAAGAAATCTACTGCAACAATTTTCAACAAGACACAACTCAGGACAGTCGTATTGTCATTGATGATCCTTTTGAAATGTGATTATAGGTAAGTGGGGAAATTGCTAGTTGACGGGAGTGAGATTTCATCTGGAACATGATAATACTCTTCCTCCAATGCACGAGCTTCTTTGATCTCCACCACAACCTCACTAATTCTTGGTCTATCGGATGGCTCACTTGCAACGCATCTCCATGCTAGGTTTGCCAAATGAACGATAGATTTCATATTGTAACGCTTACCCAACCTTTTGTCTACTATTTCTTCAATGTTGGCGCCATCTTTATCTACTCCCGCATATGATTTTGCAACCTGTTGAGTCAAGCATGGCGCGATTGTTTTAGTTTTTTCCATAAAGGTACGCCATTAGCAGTTTTTTCTTTCTTTTGGGGGGAAATTAGTAGGATTTCTTACCCATTCAGTCAAGAATATTTTGTCGGCAGAAACTTTTGTGTCTATGGGTCTCCGACCACATATTAGTTCCAACAATACGATTCCTAAACTATACACATCACTCTTATCTGTCAAAATGTGAGTTTTATAATACCTGCGATTGGAAAAGAGACAACGATTAAATATTTGAATAAAAAGGAATGAGAACATGAAGAACATCAAACTTGGAAGAATTACATTGGATCTAAATATCCAGGAGTTCCTTTTATAGTTGTATTGATCTGAGAAGTTTCCTCATTGCCAGTCACTCTTGAAAGACCGAAGTCAGCCAGTTTGCCATTCAGATTACTATCTAGAAGAATGTTGCAAGTCTTAACGTCCCTGTGAATTATTTTTGGAGTGCAACCTACGTGCAGATATTCCAGCCCTGCAATTTTTTTAATTTAATAAAAAGAAAAAGCATTAATTAAATATATAAACTTTGCATGTAGCATTTGAACACGATGGCTTAAATCAAGGATTTATTGAGTTGATAATGAAGACAGAAATTGCTTTACCTTGTGCGGCATCCAAAGCTATTTTAAGCCTGGTTTTCCAATCTAGTTGGGGATATTTTGGTGCCTCTGGATCTGCAAATAGTAAGTACAACGTGTTTTCGTCATCTTTCACTTCTATTGGCTATTGTTAGAATGAAAGAAATATTTGAAGTTCATAGTTACCGTAAAGGTTATCACCGAGGGACCCTCCAGACATATACTCGTAGACAAGCATGAGGTCTCTGGACTCATTACAGTAACCAAGAAAGGAAACCAACTTCTTATGATTGATTCTTGACAGAAGATCAACCTGTTCATAGGGTTGAAAGCGCTAAGATTTCTCAAGTAAATGCAAAAGGAAATGAAGTGCTTTAGGAATGTAAGCATTACCTCATTTAAGAATTGTGCAATTCCATGTTTGGAGAAAATGGAGAGTACTTTTACAGCTATTTGCTTCCCTTCCTGCAATTTGCCCAAGAAAACACTTCCAAACGACCCCTGTCCAATTTTACGGGTAAAATTTTCTGTCGCCGTCGTCATTTCCTCAAGAGTAAAGGAGCGAGATTGTGATGAATTTGTTACATTAACCATTAAATAATCTGCATTTTGTTTGTTTGTAATAGATGAGAAAGGTATACTCTTAAGATTAATTTCATTCTCACATTAAATTATGTATTATGGTATGTTGCATTGTACTGGTAAAATGAAAAACGTACCGAGAGGACTTGGTTGAGTACACGGACTTCTAAATTTTAATCGATACATGATAATACCCACTAAAATGGCAGTTACAATAACGCTTGCGCCTCCTGCTACTCCTACCACAGTTACGGGGAAGTGATCACGGCAATCGCGCTTTGTCGGGCAAAGGTGTTTGTTGCCACTGAAACTGCACCAAATAAATCATTTTTTTAAGGGTAAAGGCTCTTATTATTTTTTAGAATTTAAAAAAATTTTAATGGAAATTTATAATGCTCAAAAATAAAATATAATAGTTATGAAATTACTTGAATACATATTTTGTTTTGTTGAGAAGTTGTTTTGGAATGATACTCTTGAAATTATTGTTGGATACATCTCTGCCACAATCCCAAAGCAATAAACTTTAATAGTTATATGTGATTTCTGATAAGACAAACAAAGTGCAGCTAAGGATAGAATTGACATACAACTCTTTGAGATGAGGAAGTTTAGATAACCAGTCTGGAATTTTACCAGATAAATCATTGTTTTGTAGATGTCTGCACATTTATCAAACATAGTAATTGTAAATTTATTTTAATTTCTAAATATTTTATGTTATTTAATATATTATATCTATAAACAAAATCTTATATTTATGATATTTATAAGAAATAAATTTTATGATAAAATTATGCTAATCAAATACATAACTTTTGTCCACTTCAAGTATTAGTGTACATTGTATTGTTTCTACTTGTGTACATTATTCATACATTTAAGGTAGGTGCATCTTGAGCACAACTTTTGTACACATCAAGAATATGTTTGTGTGCATTACAATGTATATCTTATGAATCTCATAGATTAAATATTTATGATGATAAAAGTAACATAATTGAAAGACTTATTAATTGAAGTTTTGATGTACTCACATTGTCTCTAACTTGGAGAGACTAGTCAAATTAGGGAACATTCCATTAAAATGGTTGTTGTTGAGTGACCTGATAAAAATGCATATGCAAATACAAGTATATCAATGTCACATAAGAGTATTTTTTTAAGAAACATATGATAAAAATGTTTATAAAGTTGAGTCATGGGAGATTTCACAACTAAGAGTGGATATTTGTAACAAATATAATAGTACAAAAACTTAAATATAAAAATCTAATAAGTTAATTCTAGTTGGGCCATATCAATTCAATTATCTTAAACCTATTGTTGTCACCAACCAAGATCAACAAATTTCCAAAACCAAATAACCTTCCACAAATAAAAGAGAAGCAACAAAAGATGGTATTCTACCAAAAAAGGATGTAAGATCCAATATACAAGCATGAATACAATATTCACAAGATGCTAAAGATGCATAATGTACAAGAGAACCCTTGCTTATAAAGGCAAGGTGAGACCTAGGAAAGCATAGGATTATGAAAAGTGTCATAATCATGTGATATGGGACACAAAGAGATAAGTATCATCTATGTAACCTAAAAGTGACCTAAGTAAACTTAAAAACTAGGTGTGAAGAGGTCCTAGAAGGAAACCAATTAGGGAATGAATATTTTCACACCAACAAAATAACCTAATTTGTATTGTTGCATAAATCCAACAAACTGCACCAAAGAATGCGATAAATGTACAACTCTTTGAGGAAAGGGAATTTAGATAACTAATCTAGAATTTCACCCAATAAATAAATATTTTGTTTATTCTTACACATATATCAAATTTAATAATCGTAAATTTTTTTCAACTTCTACATGCCTTATATTATTTAGTACATTATGCCTACAAATAATACCCTATATTTATTATGACATTTATAAGAAATAACATTTTATGATAAACTTATACTAATCAAAATTAAAAACTTTTGTTCACTTCAAATAATATGTTACATTCTAGTGTCTCTAATTATATACATTATTCATGCATGAGGTAAGTACATCTTGAGCACAACGATCGTGCATGATGCAAGAGCATCCTAGGTTATGAGAGCAATCTTGCATCAACCAAAAAAAAAGAGGTTAATTTTGGCTGATCATTTTTGGATTTTTAAATAAATTAATTTTGGATTGAACTTCATGATGAGGGAACAAATGGTATATTTTAAATAATTTAAATTTTCAATAAAATCTCTTTGCACAATTCAGAAATTGACTTGTGGGGTGAAAAGGAAAAAAGAAAATAGTTTAAATCTTTAATTGCAAATTATCCAAAAATATTATTGGGGTGTTGGGTTTTCAAAATAGAGAAATTACAACACTTCATCATGATCCCTAAAAATTAAGGAGTGGAGAAGTGGGCACCCAGACCTTTCTTTATTGTTCTACTTTTTCGGGAGTCAAAAAATGGAACAATTTAAAACTAAAAAAACATATCTTTGACAAGGCTGCTAGAAATGAGTTTTAAATGATTTTTAATTATTGTTTTGAAGTTTTTCATGTGTAGCAACAACATGGGTCATGTCATATTGGAGGAGGTCAAAAAAATAATGTGAAATCAATTCCAAGATAAGTGGTACAAAAAATTAGAAAACCACTATTCATTGAAGAGTTTTTGAAGAAGAATTTTGGGCAGACTGGAAGGGACCCAGAGAGAAGAGATGAGGTCATAGAACCTACCTTGGTGGCTATTGGAAGCCATGAATAAGGTTTAAGAAAGGAAAATTAAGATTTGCAAGTTTGGGAGAGATAGGGTTAGCTACAAGAAGAAGATTGCAGGTTGATCTTTGGGTGAAGAAAGCAAGGTTGAAGGAGAGCATTGTGTTGTAGGTTTTGGTGCTGCAAATAAACATGTGTTGCAGGCCTAATATCAATCCCATATGATTTTTTAATTGATGTAATGAGAATCCAACAAGATTGGCATATGTTTTGTAAACAGTTTGTAAGTTCCAATGTAAAATTGTCTAGTTTTGCTTGCATAGTTTTGGGAATTTAAATCCATCATATTTGTTGTTTAGATCAGATTACTTGGGGTTTTTGAGTGTGTGCTTCAGATGTTTATTATGAGGGAAAATAATATTCAAATTATGTACTAAGTGGCCAATAGGGTTGGCACATTGTTACGTAAACTTGGTTCAAATTTCAATACCAAATTTCTAAGTTATTGTTGCACTATTTATGTAAGTTTGTGTGAGGTTTTTAAGAAGGTATTTAAGTGGAATTTGAAGGGTGTTTCAGCCTCATTCATCAGTAGTATCAGAGTTGGTTGTTCTTGAGTGTGCAGTAAAAAGTGTCGATGTGAGGAAATTTGCACCAAGACCTATAGGTAGAGAGTGAAGCAGTTGCAAAGAGAGTGTGGAAAAGTGTTTGAAAAAATGTCTTGGAAGCCAGAAGAATTTTTTGTGATGAAGAAATAATTTCTAGAGCCACAAAAAGATAATCAAGATCCCATCCATAGAAGTAATTTATTCTAAACAAGGTGTAATATAAGTGGGAAATGTTGCAAAGTCATTGTGGACAATGGTAGCACCAATGATATTGTATCTGAAGAGATAGTAGACAAGCTGAAATTGAAAATAATTAAGCATCCTAACCCATACTAAATTTCTTGGTTGCAAGGAGATTGTCAAAATATGGGTAAGTGAGCAATGTGTGGTTGATTTTCAAATTCGTAGATATAAGGATGTGATTGTCTGTCATATAGTACCTATGGATATATGCCATGTTTTGTTGGGTAGACCATGGTTGTATGATCAAAGAGCTCTACATGATGATAGGAAGAATACATATAGCATCATAAAAGGATTGGGAAGAATATGTTTTGAATCCTTTGCAGGATAGGCAAGAGGAAGTGGCAAAAGAAGTTGTAGCAGATAATAAGGATAGAAAGAAAAATAAAATGGGAAGGGTTGAATCTTATTGTTCTTTTGGTACTGATATGTTTGCAAGTGAAACTTTGTGTATAGGGAAGAAGGGTGAAAAGGAAAAATGGGGAAATTCTTGTTCAAAAGGATAAAGAGGGAAAACAAGAGGAAAGTGCAACAATGTTAAGGATGATGAGTGTCCTTTGGAGGACTTGAAAGTAATGGAAAATGAAAGTGCAACTAAGAGAGAAGGTGAATAAGATATGGCAACAGATAGTGGTGAAGAAAATGTTGAAGAGAAAGAGGTGATGCATAACATGTTTCATTTTTATGATGAAAATAAGAGTGGATGTTGTGTAGATGAAAATATTTTAGTAGTAGAAAAGGAATGGCAACTGTTGATGAAAGGTGGAGTGAAGATTGCAGCAAAAGATAATGAGGTAAAATCATATTTTGATGAATGCTTTGATGCAGTTGAGAATGATATTGCAGCACGCAGTGAAGAGGTAAAACCTTTTATTTTTAATTATTTTCATGATAAGTTGGATGATTTAATGAGTTCAAATGAGATGGTTTAGTTAGAGATTGCTAGTGAAGTATGGAAGGTAGAGGATTTATATAGTGTTAGAGAGTTTAGTGCAGGTACATTTTAGTGGAGGTGGTCGGATTATGGTGGGTTGAATCCAACAAGATTAGAGGAGAGTATGAGATACATTTGGAGAATGTGTTTGGTTCATGGTGGAATTGATTCCACATTCAAGAGATTGAGTGTTGAGAAGAGTTGTCAGATAAGGATACTAGTTTTAGTTAGGTGTTGGAAGAGAAGGAAGAAGAACAAATCAGAGGTATCTATTTCAGCAATGGATTTTGTCATAGATTGCTTGCAATCTAAAAGGTTGGCAATACCACTCAACTCCATTTTGTGAATCTAGATTCACAAAAATTTCCTACCCTGGGTGTCTGATGCAAGAGCATCCTAGGTTGTGAGAGCAATCTTGCATCAACCAAAAAAAGAAGAGGTTAATTTTGGTTGATCATTTTTAGATTTTTGAATAAATTAATTTTGGATTGAGCTTCATGATGAGGGGAAAAATGGTATATTTTAAATAATTAAAATTTTCAATAAAATCTCCTTTGCACAATTGACAAATTGACTTGTGCGGTGAAAAGGCAAGAAAAAATAGTTTAAATTGCAAATTGCAAATTATCCAAAAATATTATTGGGGTGTTGGATTTTTGAAATAGATGAGTTACAAAACTTCATCATGATCCCTAAAAAGTAGGGAGTGGAGAAGTGGGCACCCAAACCTTGCTTTACTATTCTACTTTTTTGGGAGTCAAAAAAAGGAAGAATTTAAAATAAAAAATCATATCTTTGAAAAGGCTACTAGAAATGAGTTTTAAATGATCTTTAATTATTGTTTTGAAGTTTTTCATATGCAACAACAGCATGGTTCATGCCATATTGGAAGAGGCAAAAAAAATAATGTGAAATCAATTCCAAGATAGGTGGTACAGAGAATTAGAAAACCACTCTTCATTAAAGAGTTTTTTAAGAAGAATTTCGGGAAGGCTAGAAGGGGGGAGAGAAGAGAGGAGGCTATAGAACCTGCCTTGGTGGCTATTGGAAGCCATGAATGTTACAGGTTTTAAGGTTTAAGCACAGAAAATTAAGATTTGCATGTTTGGGAGAGACAGGATTAGCTACAGGAAGAAGATTGTAGGTTGATCTTTGGGAGAAGAAAGCAAGGTTGAAGGAGAGGATTGTATTGCAGGTTTTGATGCTAAAAATAAACATTTGTTTCAGGCCTAATATCATGCTCATTTGAGTTTTTAGTTGAAGTAATGAGAAGCCAACAAGATTGGCATGTGTTTTGTAAACAATTTGCAATTTTTTATGTAAAATTGTCTAGTTTTGCTTGCATAGTTTTGGGGTTTTAAATCCATCATATTTGTTGTTTAGATCAGATTACTTGGGGTTTTTTATTGTGTGTTTTAGATGTTTATTTTGAGGGAAAATAATATTCAAATGATGTACTACGTGGCCAATAGGGTTGGCACATTGTTATATAAACTTGGTTCAAATTTCAATACCAAATTTCTGAGTTATTGTTGCACTGTTTATGCAAGTTTGTGTGAGGTTTTGAAGAAGGTATTTAAGTGGAATTTGAAGGGTGATTTAGCCTCATTCATTAGTGCACATAATAAGATCATGTTTGTGTGCATTACAATGTACAATTTATAAATCTCTTAGATGGGATACTTTTGAAGATAAAAGTGATATAACTGAAGTAGTTACTAAATTAAAGTTTCATGTACTCACAATGTCTCTAACTTGGAGAGACTATTCAATTTGAGAAAAATTCCACTGAAATTGTTGTTGTTGAGTGGCCTAATAGGAATGTATATGCAAATTTAAGTATATTAATTCCATGCAAGAGTATTTTTTTAAGAAACATATGATGAGCATCTTCACAAGGTTTGGGTCATGGGAGATATCACAATTAAAGGTGGATATTTGTAACAAATATAATAGTAGATAGAAGTTAATACAAAAAAATTATTAAGTTTAACTTTGGTTGAGCCACACCAATCTAAGGATCTTAGACCAAATACTTTGTATTTCCTACATAGATTTTTTTTTTTTTTTAAATAGAACTTTCCCAACAAAATTAAATGTGTATTTCATTTGTGGAATTTGAAAAACAAAAGATGTTAATATGCAATTTTTCATATGTAAGTTTATTTTCATTATAATTTCACACAAACGTATAAAAAATTGTTTTTTTTAATTAATAAATGAGGGAACCTATTGGAGCCCTCTCCCATGTATAATAAAATTAAAGTACATACAATATAGAAGCTGAAAATCAACTTTCTTAAGAAACAAAAGAATCTAATCAATCTAAGAACTCACAAAAAATATTCATAACAAATTTGCAAAAGCATTGTAAGGTACTATAATCTACTAATGGAAAATTCAAAGAGGACCAATAAGAGTTCAATAGTAAGATGAAAGAATTATTCTATTGTAATGGGAGAAGAGAATCTCCATAATCCATAATAAAGCCTCAAAAATTATGTTTAAAGCTTAGTATTTCATCCTATACATTTTCTAGGTGATCCAATATAAACCTTGTAGACACCTATTTTTGTCACCTAATATTGCCTAGTACAATGCCATATCCTAGTCATAACCTATGTGCATTTCTTAGTCCCCTTCAAAATTCCCCCTTCATTACCCATCCTTAGTAAAATAATTATCTCAATAAAATCCTTTTTTCATCAAATAATTAAAAATATATATATTATCTACTTATCCCTTCCAAATAACAAATAAGACCTATTATCTATGAAAAAATAATAAATACCCACTCAAGATTCCTCTATAGCCCCCGCATTATTCCATGTTTTTATTATTATCCTATGCATGCCTTTTTACCCAAAATAAATAAATAAAATTGAGATAATTATCATCATCCATTTGTAACTCCCATGACTATTCTTAGCCAGTAAAGATTTCCCACTTTCTCTCATTCAATATAAACTATTCAATGATATTGAATCTCCACCATTCACATTCCCCTCTTTAGCTCTATAAATCAACTCTTCCATTTGTCATTTTAGTGCTATCAAATGATCATTTTTCTAGTGAATGTTGCTGATTTGGGCAACTCACATTTTATATAAGATTAGATCAATATTATCACAATGGAGGTTCAAACTTTGAAAAAAAAATCACATTTTAATTTTGTTTAGCTTTCATTTTTCTCTATTTGAATAGAGTATTTATTCAATTTTCTATGTTTATGTATTGATATAACTCTATTTTAAAGCTTGAATTGAGGGTCTATAGGCTTTACTCTTCTTGAATTTTGTTTTTGATATGGAGATCATTTTTATGGAAACCAATTTATCTATTTCATTCTTTAAAAGTGAATCAAATTTGAAGTTCTTAAAATCTCTAGGATCTTGTTGTTCTATAATATGTGTTTCATTCAAACAATATTCTTCAATTTTCATCAAATATCATCCATAAATCGTATATGCTTCCACATTTCCAATCACCAATGGCATGAGATATATAGTGGAATTTTTTCAAAAGAATTTTTTTTATAAAATAAGTATTATGTCAACTTCTTTTGGAATTTGTTTCTTCGATTAAAAATTAGAATATCTCAATTAAAGTTTCAAAATACATTTCACCAATTTATACTACATTTATTTACATTAGAAAACATTAAAAAATAACCCCTTAAAATTGATGAACTTAATTCTCAACCCTAAAAAATGATGTTAAAGATGTAGACTATAGACTTATGAAAAAATACCACCACATGAACCCTCACAAATATTTTTTGAGAGCCAAGATACTCATAAAATAAAATAAAATTACTCATATTTTCAATCAACTTTTAAATAATGTCAAGATCAAAACAGAGAGATATATACATGAATCCAAATTGGAGCTTTTGTAAAAAAAATGGTAGCTATTTAAAAAAATGTTTCTAGGGGAAAAGGGACACCAAAATTTCCATCAAATTAAGGGTCATTCTTTTGTATATATCCCTAGTTTCTACTATAGACACCTAATATTTCCACAGTACACCCTTTCTCAATTGACAAAAAATTTATGTTATGACTTAAACCCTTTCACCTAATGTTCCCTATTTAATTAAAAAATCCTATTATTTAATTAGTCCCTTTTCCCTCTCACATAATTAAATAATTCTATTATTTAATCATTCATGTTTTCCACCTCACATTTCTAAAATAATTAAATATTATTGTTATTTAGTTGTGGATATATTCTCTCCACCAAATTTCAAGAATAAAGGTGATTTTAAATTTACTTGTTCCCCATATTCCTCATGCTTGCAAGAACTTAATATTTTTGGTAAGTTCATCATATCCTTTCACATTCCAACAACCTCCATCATGACCCTATATATCTCCTCAATCCTAGGGAAGTCCTCTCATTCATCCTCCACCATTGATGTTTTCATCACATCTCCACCATAAATTTCCTCTCTTAAAAGTATATAAATTGAGGAACCATCCTATACATTTCATCCATTTAATTTGTGCTAGTTATATTTGTTAAATAGGTATCGATTTATGAAATAAGAGCCTACACACTCCAATCACTTTGAGAAAATTAAATTTACAATGAAGCTCATTAGTAGTATTTTTTTTTTTATTATTATTTTATTATATTACAGGAATCGAGTAGCACAACCCCCTATAAACTGCAGTACGCTTGGTAAACTTTTTAACATGACTAGTGGTGTTGGTGCGACATGCCCTTTGGTACCATGGGGGTGAGGGAGACTAGACCTCGTGACCAACCTCCTGCAACAGGAAATATTTAGCCAACCGAGCTAGGGCTCCAACCCCAAGCTCATTAGTAGTATTATTTTGATTGCTTCTAATGTTATTTATTTGTATTGAATTCCTTTTGTATGCTTTATTTAATGTTTCCTTTTCTTTGAAATGGGAGCTTTCATTTACATTTGTGTTTCCTATTTTATTTTCAAACTATCACTTACATCTTTGGTGGCTTAGTTGGAGAAAATCTTCTCTTGTCTAACTCCAACTATATATTTTGTATCTTTTAGTGGTATTTTCCTAACTTATTTGTGTAGGTTCTGGTCTCACTTTGAGTGGTTTTGGTGATATAATTTTTGTAGGTTCTCCCAGGGGTGAAATAGAGCTCACAATTGTGTTTGGAATAACCAACATATGACTTTTGATATATATAACACTTTATAGTTTGATTAAAGGATTTTTTTTTTTTTTGTAGATCACTGGATTTCCAATTGTACATAATGATGTACAATCATATAGAGTATATATATGACTATAATATAATCTATAATATATAAATAGTTCCATAGTACTACACACTTTTAGGGTCGATATATGCTTATTTCCTTTTTCATATGCATAGTGGTTTTCATAAGCACTAGGTATATGTTTATAAACAGTCCCCAATATTTTATATACACATTTTTTGAATACATAGTGTGAATATATTTTGGGGATATATAGTTGAGGGTATACAGACTCATGATGGATATGCATTCATGCATAGGCTAGACCAAGTTACATGTGTCGAGATGTCAAGACCACACAAAGGTTATAAATAGATATATACTTGCATGAAACATACCTATATATCTACCTAGTGCAAAGATACATTGTTTATATATTCCATCAAAGAGATATTATATGTATCTATCCACTAGCAAGATACTTTATTCATCTATCTACACATGGTGTTTTATTATTTTTCATCTCTTAGAATTTCCATATTTCATTCATCTTTATTTTTTTAATAGGTTTTACAGCCCATGAATACACAAATAATATGATTCTTAAGCCCCTTAACACACCCCAACACCATGGGTTTACCCATGTGGTCATGGAAAAAGTATCCCTTCTACTTTCCCTTGCTTGTTTGGGCCCTCCTTGTGAACTAAGCTTAATGTTGCCTTGATTTAGTGTTGTAATGTGGTTGACACATTCACATTAGGTCTTGATCCCTTGTGAACTAACAAATTTAAATGGTACTTTGCTAAAGTGTTGTAACACACTTCAACACTTTTCTAGGCTTATATTAATAATTAGGCTTTCTTATGCTTTAATTGGCCCTATTTTTCATCCACAAGCCTCATTTAATGCATCTTATTGAGGATAATCTTGAAACCAATCATCACCCAATCATAATTCAGGTGTTTCAAATTTGAATGGCCCAGATTTAGTGATCTGGGACTCATTCACCACCTTGGGTGAATAGGTCCCATTTGGATCTTTTGGTCTCGAACATGGTTTCACACCTTTCTAAGCATTTTTAAATTTGGTCCCAAAAATTAAGCCTGGTGGGACTCATTCACCACCTTGGGTGAATGAGTCTCGTGTGGCCCAAAATCAAAACTAATTCAAATTTCTAAATGGATTTTATTCTCCTATATTTGGTGTTGGCTTGTAGTGTTGTAATTTCAAGAATTCTTGCATAATTAAGTATAAATACAAGTTTATTTCACTCTTTTTTTCCTAACAAGCATTCAAGTATTCATGCATATAGAAATTTTGAGTTCACAAGAGCATTCAAGGGTAGATTATCAAGCATTTTAGAGCATTCTTCAAGCATCAACAATCATGCCAAAGATTTCATGCATTGATCATGTTTGTTTTTGAGCTAACAATTATGGTGTAGGGTTTATGATTCAAGCAAGAATTTCATTCAAGATCTATCACCTTCAAGTTAGAGTCAAGATCTACATCCATTGGAGCCACTTTATATATGTTTGCAGGCTCTTATTGCTAGGTTTTGGTGAGTTGCAACATCTAGACCTAAAATTTGAGTAGAACTAGGACTCATTCGCTAGTTCTGTTGAATGAGTCCCAATCAGCAATAAAAATAGAATTTCCAATGTTCTAGACCTCCTTTCGGTCATCTTTAGATTTCTAGGTGCACTTCTTCCTTTCTGCATTTTTCTATGTTGTTTCATTTACTTTGCTAGTTCATTTCATGTAGTGCATTACATTCATTTACTTTGCTAGGTCATTTCATAGTGCATTGCTAAGTTGCAAATCAAGGTTTCGGATCCAAAAATCAATCAGGAAGGACAAAACAGACAAAGAAGTGCAAGATCAGCCTTTAAATCTTCATAAAATCCTAACTAGAGTGATTTGCCACTTCTGGCAAATGAGTCCCAGCTCTACTCAAATTTTAGGTTTTTCCATATTTGAATACCCATTTGGCAGATTCCTATTCATGCACAGAAACCCGATTTTTGGACTAATTCACCCATCTTGGCACGGAATGAGTCCCAATCAACAATAAAAGTAGAATTTCCAATGTTCCAAACCTCCTTCTGGTCATCTCCTAATTTCTAGGTGCACCTCTTCCTTTCTATAGTTTTCTATGTTGTTTCTTTTACTTTGCTAGGTCATTTCATAGTGCATTGCTAGGTTGCAAATCAAGGTTTTATATCCAGAAATCAATCAGGAAGGACAAAGAAGACAGAGAAGTGCAGGATCGGCCTTTAAATCTTCATAAAAGCCCAACTGGACTAATTCACCACTTCTAGCGAATGAGTCCCAATTCTACTCAAATTTAAGGTTTTTCCATATTTGAATACCCATTTGGTAGATTCCTATTCATGCACAGAAACCCAATTTTTGGACTGATTCGCCCAGCTTGGTGAATGAGTCCCAAACAACAATAAAAGTAGAATTTCCAATGTTCCAGACCTCCTTCTAATCATCTCCAGATTTCCAGGTGCACCTCTTCCTTTATGTAGTTTTCTATGTTGTTTCATTTACTTTGCTAGGTCATTTCATAGATCATTTCATAATGCATTGCTAGGTTGCAAATCAAGGTTTCGGATCCAGAAATCAATCAAGAAGGACAGAGTAGATAGAGAAGTGCAAGATCATCCTCTAAATCTTCATAAAAGCCCAACTGGACTGATTTTCCACTTCTGGCGAATGAGTCCCAATTCTACTCAAATTTTAGGTTTTTCCATATTTGAATACCCATTTGCAGTTTAGGCTTTTCTAAACTGGAATTTGACAACATACTCCTCACCTTCTCCATGATAGTGTGATTTATCCTTTCTACAACACCATTTTTTTGAGGAGTACCAGGAACAATTTTCTCATGCCTAATTCTAAACTTGTTACAATATTCCTTGAATGCATTTGAGTAGTATTCTCCACCATTATTTGTCCTCAAGCACTTGAGCAATTTGTTAGTTTCTCTTTCAACAGCAGCATGGAACTTTTGAAATATCTCAAATACATCATCTTTTTTTTCATGGGGTAGGCCCAAACCTTTCTAGATGCATCATCTATGAATGTTACAAAGTATGATGCTCCTCCCAATGATTTAATATTAATAGGCCCAAATACATATGAGTGAATCAATTCTAACATATTTTTCTTCCGTTCATGACCACCTCTAAGAAATGAAACTCTTTGTTATCTACCATAAATACAATGCTCACAAAGATCAAGATTATAAGATTTCAAACCTGGTAGCAATTTTTTTCCCATAAGGATTTTTAGGCCCTTCTCACTCATATGACCCAAGTGCTTATGTCATAGATCTGTTGAGTTTCCTTTTGCAACAGTAGTTGTATCTGATCTTTCTATCATTATCGTCAATGTATACAAAGTCTTGGTCTTGGGTCCTTTAGCCACGACCAATGCTCCTTTGTTGATTTTCCAACCACCTTTTTCAAAGCTTACAAAATAGCCTTCATCATCTAATTGCCCCATAGAGATCAGACTCATGCGCATTTCTGGTACATGCCTAACCTCTTTCAATAGGATATCTTGCCCTTCCTTCATCTTGATCTTAACATCTCCCACTCTAACAATCCTATAAAAATGATTATTTCCCAAATGCACTCTACCATAATCACCATGATTATATGTAACAAAATTCTCTTTGCATGGAGTTACATGGTGAGATGCCCTAGAATCAAGGATCCAATCAAAGCTACTGCTAGAGGTATTCAAGCATACATCTTCTACTAAAATAGTAAGTAAAACATCTCCATTTGTAGCTATAGCAGTGGTTTCACCTTCATTTGTGCTAGTTGGCTTTTGATTTTGATCTTTCTAGCTTCACTTCCAGACTCGACACTCTCTCTTCACATGCCTCAGCTTTTCACAATGATAACAAGTGATCCTACCCCTTTTTTATTTGGATCGGCCTCTTGATCTAGAGTGTCCATGATAGCCTCGATCAATCCTCCTACCGTGATCAGCTAGAGTTAGAGCCTCTCCTCCCTGGTTTTCCGCAATTGAATTTTTTCACAGCTCCTCATTCATTACACTGTTGCTGACATCATCAAACTTCAGGGTTCCTGTAGGTGCTAAAATGCTCATAGCAACAATCAAATTTTCTCAGTTATCTGGCATAGAACACATTAGAAAAATAGCTCTAATTTCATCATCCAAAATAATTTTAACTGAGGCAAACTAACTAGTAATTATATTAAAATCATTTAAATGTTCTACAATCGAAGCACCCTCCTTCATCTTAAGATTATATAATTTTTTCATCATAAATACTTTATTTGACGTTGTGTTCTTCTCATATAGATCATGAAGCTTTTTCCACAGTTTTGTTGACATCTTCTCTCTAGCCACATTAAAATACACATTTTTAGCTAGATATTGACATATGGTTGCAATGGCCTTTCTATCTAGCTTGTTCCAATCTCCATTTGCCATTGTTGTGGGTTTCTTTGTTATTCCCTCTATCGGCAAATATTGATCCTCTAGAATCAATATATCTTCCATTTGGGATTTCCATAGGGCAAAATTAGCCCCATTTAACTTCTCCATATTGCTCACTGTTGCTGCCTCCATGTCTGCTCAATGAAGCCTTACAAACACCAAAACTTCCAACAACCTAGCTCTGATACCAATTGTTAGGAATTGCAACAACGGATGTGTGTGATGACAACAATAATAAAAATAACATACAACAGTGAAAATATTCACAATAAAATTAGTCAAAAGAACAAAGAAAAATAGAGTGCATAAGACATTCCCATGAAAATTATAAAAACACTATGAGCACACACAGCAATATATAATAGAAAAACTTAAAAACATCATTTTGTTACTACTCAACAAACAAAGCTTAATGTTCTTTCTGCTTGCTTGCAAAAATGATTACAAATGCCTCTATAAATAGAGGCCTTAGAACTCTCTAGAAAAACACTTTGCACTCAACAAAAACATGTATAAAAAAAAGAATGGAAGAGAAGGGCACTGTCTACCCAGCCCCAGGAATGCACTGGGGCATGGATGCCATGCCATGCGTCCATCCATGCTATGAATACTGTGCCTCTCCAGTGCCGTGCAAACATCAAATCATCCAACGAGCACAATCCCCCGTGTAAACAAGCAAATCAATAATTGAATATATTAAAATAATCATTTTAAATATTTAAAGTGTAATATATTAACATGATTATTTTAAATATTTTTATAAAGCCTCCAATCAGTGTCGTGTAAACAATTTAATCAATAATTGAATATATCAAAATAATCATTCTTTAAGTGTAAAAATATTTAAAATATTACTAAGATTTGATAAAAGTTAAATTTTTTATTTTAATGTATAAATATATGAATATTTTCATACAAATATATGAATATTTTAATATAAAAAATATTAAATCTTTTAAATGTTGTTTATATTAAATTAATTTAAATCTATTTTTTTAATATCTTTAATATAAAATAGTGTTTAAATTTTGATAAAATTAAATTTTATTTATAATTTTTTAATTTGATTAAATAACTTGATAAACAATATTCAATTGTTTAAAATAAAAAAAATTTCTAATATGAAAGAATATAAAACTTTTGAATAAAACACAAGTTTAATTTTTATAAAATTTGATAGTTTTAATACAAATTAATGTTTAAATTTTGATAAAAATATAATTTTATTCATAAATTTTTTATTTGATTATTGATAAACAATGTTCAATTTTAAAATAATTTTTTTAATCTTATGTATAAGATTTCTTGTAAATATTTAAATTTTAAAAAATACAAAAGTATAATTTTATACAATAAAATATAAGTTTATTTTTTATAAAATTTTATATTTTAATGATTGAATGTATTTAATTTTATAAAATTTCATATTTTAATAATTGAGTACATTCAAAATATTCTAAATATATTTTAAAATAGTACTTTTAAATATATTACGATAAATATATATATTATATTAAAAAAATTACTTAAGAATAATGCATGTTTTCAAATTGTATTCATTGTATCTTGAATATATTTTTTAATTAACATATTAATTATGTCAATACTGTTAAGAAACTAATATTTAATTTTAATAAAAACTCACCTTCTAATCGTATTAGTAAATTGATTAAACTAAATGTATGCATAACACTTTTTTTAATATTATGTAAATTAGTCAAATAAAATACATACAACATTTTGTTGATGTTATTTAGGTTAAATTCTTTAAATATCTAATATAAAATAAAATTTAAAATAAGAATATTTAAATATTTAAATCTTCTAAAACAATTATTTCTATTAATTTAATTTCAATATTAAAATGTTGATATCTTTAATATAAATTTTGATAAAAATATTTTCTAATTTCTAAATTTTTAATTTGAACATCAATAATTCAAGATATCTAATTTCTTACAAAAATAGTTAACTTCTTAAAATAAAATATAGATTATATTTATGAGATTTTGGGCAAATCTTTAAATTTTAAAACTTTTAATATGAAAGTATATTAAATTTTGGATAAAAATATTTTTTTAATTATAAATTAATAAATGAATTCATTTAAAAAAAAGTCATTTTACATGTATGATTAGATTTGATATATTAGATATAAAAAATTTACATAATAAATAGTTTATTCTCTCTAAATTGTATCTATTTTAAATGTATTTTAATTATGTTAATATTTTTTAAAATTAATATTTCATTTTAAAAATATAATTTTTTTATATAAAAAATATTATTATAATTTATTTTAATTTTAAAACATTCTAAATATTTAATAAGATTGAATATATTTATGTTCTCATTATAAATTAGATTATTCTTCTACAAAATTTTACTTTACATAATTAAATTAAAATATTTTAAATGTCAAAATGACCTAACTAGTATAGACATGTTAATTACATCTATCTAAAGTGTTATCAACATTCAATTATTATATTTATTAAAATATTTAATTTATTCTTATTTGAAGAGTTTTATTGTATTATGTTTACATTATACCCCTTGTTATAATCATATTTACACTACACATAATAAATAAAATCAAATCAAATCAAAGCTACAATAAGTGATATGAGGAGTCATGGTTTCCCCTATGTGGCTCTTACAACATGGTAGTGCATGTGAACACACATGATAGGATACAAAATGCATTTTGATACCTCTAGTATGGTAAAGGTAGATCTAGGAGCATAATCAAGCATGTAGGCACAAGATGATATGGATAAATCCAAATTTCATTTGATGTAAAATGCGAACTCATTATAAGGACATCGCAATGGAGAAAATTAGATGTCCCCAATTTAAAAGGGTGTCTCTAGAATTATGATAGGACAACACGAATGAACACTGAATATGGGGGAAGAATGATGTCTCACAATATAATAGGATGACATTGAATTGGAGACACTATATAATTACATAAGTTATAAAAAATAAGCATGAGCACATAATAGTAATCTAGGAATGAGGTAAATTGATAAGACTCATAACCAAAATATAGTGATATAGAACAAACATATGATCTAAGCACGGTACAAGGTCGTAGAAATAAGCATCAAGTAATCAAAGTAGAATATAGGTATTACAAGGGATGGGATCATGAGTATATAAACATAAAAGTATAAAACTATCATGATAAAATTGGCTCTAGGAAAATTCACCACCAACAATTCACCAAAAAATTCACTACCAACAATTCACCAGGGAAAATTCACCTCAAGTAAAATTCACCACCAGCAATTCACCGCTTTTCCGCGACGGTGAATTGCTGGTGGTGAATTGTTGGCAATGAATTTTCCATTGGTGAATTGTTGGGGGTGCCATAAAATTAAGCATGGATGCATAACAATTAGAAAAGAAGGAAACAAAAGAAATAGAAAAAATGTGACAACGATGAAAAAATAAGGATAAGATGAGAAAGGACAATAAAGACAATGTAACACTTAGAAACAAGTAAAGTAAAAAGAAAAGTGTTGTGTACATTCAATTTAATCAACCTAAAGAACATAAAGAAAATTCTTTAGTATAGAACTAACATCGTTAGAAGCTAAGTTTTTATCAAAATTAAATATTAGTTTCTTAAGAATATTAACATAATTAATATATTAACAAGAAAAAATATTCAAAATATAATGAATACAATTTGAAAAAAATAAATTATTTAGTATGTAATTTTTTGTATATAATATATTTTTTATCATAATATATTTAAAATGATTATTTTAAAATTTATTTAGAAAATTTTGAATGTATTCAATTATTGAAATATGAAATTTTATAAAAATTAAACTTGTGTTTTATTTAAAATTTTTTATATTCTTTCATATTAGAAAAGTTTAATTTTTTATTTTAATTTTAAACATTTGAATATTGTTTATCAAGTTATTTAATCAAATTAAAAAATTATAAATAAAATTTAATTTTATCAAAATTTAAAAACTATTTTATATTAAAGATATTAAAAAATGTAGATTTAAATTAATTTAATATAAATAACATTTAAGAGATTTAATATTTTTTATATTAAATTATTCATATATTTGTATGAAAATATTCATATATTTATACATTAAAATAAAAAAATTAACTTTTATCAAATCTTAGCAATATTTTAAATATTTTTACACTTTAAGAATCATTATTTTAATATATTCAATTATTGATTTACTTGTTTACACGGCACTGATTGGAAGGCTTTATAAAAATATTTAAAATAATCATGTTAATATATTACACTTTAAATATTTAAAATGATTATTTTAATATATTCAATTATTGATTTACTGTGTTTACACGGAGGATTGTGCTCGAAAATCAGAAAAGTCACGTTTTTGTTGGATGATTTGATGTTTGCACGGCGGAGAGGCACAGTATCCGTAGCATGGATGGACGCATGGCATGGCATCCATGCCCCGGTGCATTCCTGGGGCTGGGTAGACAGTGCCCAACAGGCTCTACCTTCATGGCCTGGCTGTTGCAAGTTAGGGAGAGCAAAGAGTCTGTCAGATGGCTCATGCGCCGCATGGTCAAGGCACGTTGGCGCGACGGGATGAAGCACTATCTGCAGATGGCAGTTGTTGGATGGGGGCTTCGACCAGTGGAGTGGGGACGAGGACGAGTCTATCAGATTGGCCAAGGTGATGGGGTGTGTGGAGATGCTGAAGGAGATGCCGGCTGCGCACAGGGCAACCGAGCCGGGGCCAATACTGGCACTCCTGACAGCAACCATGGGACGCGAAGGAGCGGAGGAGGGCGTGGAAAACTGATCACCTGTGTTGGAGAAGCATCAAAGAGCGTCGCAGGTATAGGGCCTTGTATTTTGTAATTTTGATTTTGCTAGTTTTTGCCTAAGGCGTGGTACTGTTAAATGTATATTTGGGGTTGGCCCCTGTTATCACCCAATTTTGGTCTTTGAAAATTTTAAAATTTCTCCCTGTCAAAATGCCAGTTAGACCTATGATGGTTACGTGGCTGTGTTTCTCGGTACTTATGGATCAAAACTGTTTGCTATTTGGAATTCTAAAGGTGCAGCAGTTTATGCTCTTCTCTGAAATAATTATACAGAAGCAAACAATCGTGGTGGGATTCAACTGATAAAGAGATCTATATAAGCTGAATGATTGGCAGCAGGGTGTGTTGCAAGAGATGTAAACCGCTTCTATCATTTTAAACAGGGACAAGGTTCTTATGGAGATTAATGGTGATGCTAAGTGAAAGAGTCTAAAAAATAATCTTGCACTATAATAATGTGTGCAGTGTCAGAATTTCAGCATTAATGAAGGGACACCCATCAAAGCATGACATGGGAGAGCTTTTATCAATTATGAGGACAAATATCAGTCTGGAAGAAGTTGAAAGAAAAATATATGTTGCAGCACTCTGACAACTTAGAATTTTACATTGGCTATATTGGCTCTTGATATGGGCTTCCAACTCGAATATAGAGTAAACACCTTTTTGTACTTTTGGTCTCATGTGAATTCCGCCCTAAGTTCCCAGCCAGATAGAGGCGTTGTCTGCAGGCGTTGCTTCTTAAGGATAAGGAAGGAGATAAAGCATTTATGGATGAACATAGAAGCTAGAAGGCAAATCCTTATCTTATACTATGTTTGCATGTGACACTCAAGTATTAAAAAGCGAAGGTCTGGCAATGGATTGCCTAATGTATCATGCTCGGGCTGCAATTGCTACTTTGCGTCCATGGCAACTACCTACGAGTTTGTAAGAGCGAACACCGTAGCTATATGAAATATCTTGGATTTTTGATTTGGAAGAAATATGGCAACTAGATGTTGCTATGCTAATGTAGTTTTACAGTACTTTGCATTAGCAACTTTTCTTACTACCTATTTATTTCAAGGGGATCAATTGTTTTAATTGGCCACGGGCATCTCAGTGAAACAGTACTAGTTCCTGTATTTAAATTCCTAAATTGGAATCCTAGAATCATTTGTTCTTTGGCCTATGTTTGCCAGTGGCTAGAAGACATAGCCAAAAGAATTCTTTGGAAAGAGTTTTTTTCTATCATAAAAGGGTTTCTGATCTTCTTTCTAGAGGTAGTCATGGTACGATTGATGAGAATTGGTATGATTTGGAAAAGCTTATGAGCTACTGTTCAGGATGTCATGATGGCAGTCACATTTGTTAGTCAAATTCTACAGGACATCTTGTGCATGGAACGGATTTCTCATGAATACCTGGCAAGAATTTTCTCGCCCAAAAGCGCAAAACCAACATTCTATATGTGACAGATCCATGTGAGCACTTAGAGCAAGGGATCAATGGCATTGGTCCGCAAGTCTTAGTACGAAAGTGCTTGATTAACAATCCCGAAAGGCTTATGACCCTTCGAGAGAATTGGGCGATGAAATGTCAAAGGAGGTTTGTCGAAACGATAACTAAAGTCTAGATTGGTACATTTAAAGGTTTATCGGCATCTTGTATTGGTGCCCGATGCACTACCCGAAACCATACGGGTAAAGGAGTTTCGGTGCTCTATAAAGTTTTCAAAACTAACATTGGCCCCCAAAATAGTTGTGATAAACACAAAAAGTGCCTACAGTATTATGGATCCTCGTGTCTCTTCGCCAACTGTAGAATCTAAAAGCTAACCTTATTCCTGATCCTGCGGGCTATGAAGATAATAACTGTTGGGATGTGAAGTCCAACGGTCACATGACCGTTCACATTCTCCTAGTTTTGTATAAATATATGGCAGATTATGTATTGGTTAATTGGATTATTGGTGATTGATTAATACAGTGATTCTTTGCTTGAGAGTGGACGTAGGCTATTGCCGAACCACTATAAATTCGTGTCTCTGTTTTGTTCATTATTTTCTGTGTTATTCTTTTTTCTACTCGTTTTAATATTTACAATTGATATCAAAGCTATGAAGTAGTATTGAGTTTTTGGTTAGAACCAAGGAGCAAAGATGGAAGCAGAAGAAGAAGAAGGTGAAATTTGGGAAATGGATGATAGTTTCTCGTTTCGCGCCTCTCGGTACTTCCCATATATTTTAATGGGTATAACTAATTTTGTAGTTGATGATGAGGAAGCTGATTCTGTCATTGAGGAATTTCTTGGCAGTCTGGATTTGGCTGAAGAAAAGGGTTTGAAGCAATCGTTGGTTGAAGGAGAGACTGTGGAGTTAGTCTTCCGAGATGAGGAGGATGCCTCCCTAGGAGAGAAGGATGCAGTCTGGTACCAGGCGAGTGAAGATGAACCCGAGGAAGAAATCGAGAACTAGGAGGAACATCTAAACAAAGAAATTGTATTTCTAAAGGAAGAGATTTTGATGCTGAGAGAGTGAATACACTGTATGGAGAAGGAAAAAGAAAAATTTACAAAAAAATTGGAATTTTCTAGGAAGGAAAAAAATGAAGAGTTGAAAGAGGAATTGGCTGAGCTTCGTTCTATTTTTACGGATTTGGGCATCGATTGTCAAGAAGTAGAATCGATGAATGAAGACGAGGAGGCACTTAATTCTGTTTTGTTTGAGATGACAAATGATAGAGGGAAGGGTATTGAAGGCACATGGAGTCTCGTGAAGGAAGAGGCTCCAGATGAGGATGCTTCTGTTTTATGCACTGCCAGGGAGGTAGACTCCACGCAGCCCCCTCCTCACTCTTCCTTGCGTGAGGAATTTACTTTGCCTGTGTCCTCCTTGCAGTAGACTTCCCCAAACACAAAGTGGGTAACGACAACAAAGGAGGATGTATATGTAGATTATGGATATGGATATGTCGACGACCAGGGCTCTTACAATGCCTGTGGAGATGGCTTATTAAATCGAGTGCACAGACAGAGCATTGGTGAAAATATGCAGGGCCATCAAATGTGTCTCTCTGAATGCCTTGTCAGAGATGACACCGCCATCCTTTATCCGACTTTTGGAAAATTGTGGGGATCAATTGATGACGAGGATCTCATTTTTGTGGCAACCGAACCATTTGAGGAGCATCTCGTGCTTAGCAAGGATCGGGTTATAGGGAAGGCTTCACCTGACCAAATCCCCATGGAAAATGCTTCAATGGTTGACTCGTCTCTAGCTGATTGCGAGAAGGAACCTATTGCATTTGAAGAACTCCATCCGTTTGCCTCAAAAGCTGAGGAGTTTTTTGGGGCAGAGAGCCAAGAGTATGGGAGAATGGCGATATGTGTTGAGAAGGGGAGCAGTTTGTATGGGGATTTTGTCGAAGAGACACAAGCCGTGTGGATGAGCTTTGGAGACGAGCTAGTCAGGTTGCCCGAAGGGTTGAAACGCCTTGCAGACCTTATTCGATGAGTGGCAAGTTTTGGAATGATATTAATGAGACTTGACTTGCGCTAGGAATCTGGTAAACATTAAGAGACTTTGGATGTCGTTATAAAGTATTTAGACATGGGCACATACAGTGAATGGGATGAAGAAAAGAAGCTAGAATTTCTTGTAACTGAACTCCAAGGCAAGCGGCCTCTTGTTTTTCCAACCATTGAGGTCTCCTCTGATGCGAGGGAGGTTTTAGATACATTTCATGTGGTTGTAGAATTTGGCAGTGAATCTCTTGGAGCATATGTTATTTTGGTCTCAAAGGCCAGTAATATTCTTGTTGTTGAGCGCCTGTCAGATGAGCCTCTGTTTATGGTACTTGCACAGAACGTTCAAGATTATGTTGAACAGATGCAAGAGGTCTATGAGGCCATGAGAAAACTGGTAGAAGGGAAAACCAAGACAAATGTTGTTGCATTTGAAGTTGATTTAAATGGAGACATGGAGGATGATTATAATAGCAAAGATGCTAATGTAGAACCTAAGCCAAGTGAAGCTTTTAGAGGACCTCCAACATTCATTGTTACTTCAAAGTTTGTGCTTGAGAAATTAGTGAGAAGAGATGTTGTTAACTCTGATTTGAGATGGAGAAGGTTAATTCGCAGTGTATGTGAACAATATTTGGCAAAGTGAAAAACTTCCAGTCTGGTTGTAATGTGAGTTTGAAGTGGAAATGCAGGGGATGAATGTGCATGGTCGTGCCGGTTGGACTTCACTTGGGAGATTGTTGGGATGTGAAGCCCAACGATCACATGACCGTTCATATTCTCCCAGCTTTGTATAAATATATGGCAGATTATGTATTGGTTAATTGGATTATTGGTGATTGATTAATACAGTGATTCCCTGCTTGAGAGTGAACATAGGCTATTGTCGAACCACTATAAATTTGTGTCTTGGTTTTGTTCATTATTTTTTGTGTTATTCTTTTTTCTGCTCGTTTTAATATTTACAATAACAACAGAAATAAAACAATATAGCAGCAGAGATAACACAGGAAAAACAAAGCATTCACAAATCTTAGAAAAACAAAGCACAATTTTGTATTTGTAGGTTGTAAAAATATTGTCTTTATTCATGCATATATATAAGAAGAGCTAAGCTATTACATAGATCGCTTGTATCTAAAACAAAGACTGAAAAACTAAAAGTTTATGCATGCCATTATTCACTGTGTTGAAATTCAAGCAATTGGCGGTGAAAGCCAAGTTTATTAACTAAAACTCCAACTAATAAAAAAAAACTGACTATACTTATAAATAATTGCCTAAACATGCACAACTATGCATGACAACTTTGATGTTGCGCACAAAGTCTAGTTGCATGCAGTGGAGCATGTCGTAGGGCTCCATGCATCAATATTCAACACATTTTGTACCAATACAAATGTCAGAGATAAACGGATCCATAGGAGGTGGTTAGTTCATGTCACGAGGAGACGATGGTGATTAGTCCAACAATCTCCCCTTTGCGTCATCTGAGGGGATTTGAACCCGTGACCATGGCTCTGATACCGTTTGTTAGAATGGGTTTGCTATTGTGTCAAAAGATTGGCCTGTTTACACCTGATACAAACATCAAAGATAAACGGATCCATTAGAGACGGTTAGTCCATGTCATGAGGAGATGCTGATGATTAGTCCAACACCAACTTGGAGCAATCTCTTCTCAACAAAGATGCTGACTATTTCCTAACAATGGCTGATTGATGTCTATACTTGAATTCTCAGAAAATGACAACGATAGCATAATGGAGATTACCGTGCTTGATGCATCATTTTGTAAAGACAGAAGAAGTAGTTCAAGTTACACACAATGTTGCATTGCAAGTCCTTTGGACAAAAAATGGGCGGAGGCACTGAGTTGAGTTCTGAAAAAGTTTTGGAAAGAAAGGCTCCAGTTCGAGTGATTCTCTCCAAGGCACGGGTAGAAACAGAAGATTTCCTCTTTTCAATATATTTACGGTTAGGAGGAAAGCCAGGGATGAGTGGAACACGTGAAGTGTATTTGAAGAAAATGATGTTGCATGTGCCAGAGTTCGTGACTTACAAAATTATGGAAGTTTACAGCTTCAATCACAGAATGGAAGGTTAGAGAATGGTTATCTTATTGTGACCTTTATTTATCATGTGAAACGATGGAGGTAGCATTTTCATTTTCTTGAACAATACGGGGTTGATATGATAACGACTATATATGGTTAGTGCGCACACTAATCTACAGAATACTCCTAAACAAAAGAGAAGGACCAGATGTTTAGGGACAAAAGGAATCCCAATTGACTATAAGCGAAGCCCCGAATTCCTTATACACAGTTGCCCATATAGTTCCATGGTAGTTTATGTTTTGACAGGAACATCTTTTGAGCTTAAGGTATATTCATTCACCAGCTGTTTTCACACTGCATTTCAATATTACCATGAGAATTTTTGAAATAGGGAATAGATCTCAGCACATGGGTGGTCAGAAAGAAAAGTTTTTAAGGCTTTACACTGATTCGGAGTCTGAGAAGCCTTTTGGCTCTGGGACTGGCAAATTTAGTAACTATGACTCAAGACAGAGAAATTTGAACAGGACATCAAACTCTGCATTGTGGTATTTGGGAGAAAGAGAGTATCCGGCCATGTTCTCATCGTGACACTTTTCTCACCTTGACATTCATATTAATAGCTCTGATTTCCCTATCATCTGTTGTGTATTGTCACCATCAACAAAATAGATCTCATAACAGGGCCTCGAATATCAGTTAGTCCATTAAGCGGGTAGCTTATAGTTGAATCATCATTGATAGAGGAGATGACACCTCTTACCAAGGATAAACAGAAAAAAAAGCATCGATAAGATTTGAGTTTGACGATAATCAAGGGTGTTAAGATCTCATTGAGAAGAATTATGTGGGTTTGATTTCGTTGATGGATGAAGAGTTTGTATCTTCAGAAAGGACCGGTTCAACTCTAGTCAATAAACTAAAGCAACACTTGAGAGAAGAGTTCCTGCTTTAAAGAGACAAAAGGAGAATATAGTGAAACTAAGAAAGCTTATTTCTTTGGATAAATCATCAATCGACTTTTATTATGTGCTTTCGGTCATTGACCAGAAGATGACAGTGTTACAAGACCGCCATCGTGTGAAGGATTAGGCATATGAACCTGAAGCCTTGAATCATATAAGGGAAAGGAAAGATTAAAAGTCGCTACTAGAAGATCAAACTAGAGGCATTCCAAGAGTCTCTTGGAATATGAAAATATTTCAAAATTAAAGCAACGATAAATGATTTTCAAAAAACAGTTACATAGGCGGTTGGGGAAAAGATTATAACAGGAAGTTTATTAAAAACAAGAGGGATCTTTTTTCTGTCAAAAGAGGAGGAAGATTTTCTGATTTTCTTTCGAACTTAATCTTTTGTACAGAGTTAAAGAGAGGCCTGTGAGCTCTCTGTTTTTATAAAAGAACAAAGGAGACATTTTTCTGAATTTATGTGTTCAAATATCTTTTCTTCAATTGTTGATTTTCTGTGTGAACTCATAATTATTTTTTTATGTTAATTCTCTCTTATATCAGATTATAGATATGTTTGTTGTGAGGTCTATGAACCTTGAATGATTCATATAATTAGATGAAATTGTTGTCTTCTCTCCTCTTTATCATTTACAGGTACAAGTGAATGATCTTTGTGTCATTTATGTTTGTTTTTTATTCCAAGTTATCTTTGCATTTGTGTCATTGTTATGTACATATGTTAGTTTTTCCTTTCTTGCTTTCTAGTCAAAAGCATACCTAAAGATCAATTAAATCATACGAGGGAGTTGTACCTCTAAAATTCAAAGAAGGATCACTAATTCAATAACGATCTCCAAAACTATTAGTTTGTTGGTTGTTGCCCATCAGGGCATCTCAGGATCATTTTCTTACATTGCAATGACCAATCTATCTACTAACAACCCCTTATAGCCTCCTATATATATCGAAAAAAAAAATATAAGAATAAAATCTATAGTATAATACAAATGAGATCAAACTTAGGATCATCAAAACATAAATGTGGTATTAAATATATATGTTATAAAGAATCTAAGCATAAAGGACATATACAATACATTTTAAATTAGAGATATTATCGAGACAATCTTTATGAAAAGGAAGATCTATACACATGACCACATCTTAAATCACATGAAACTCTAACAAGGTTATCTTCAATTGATTTTAAATATAAAGTCATTTGAAGATTAAATATATGAAAATATTAAGAAAATTGTTAAAATAGATAGTTGACCAATAAAGCCTATCTTTCAAAATATTATATAATTAAAAAAAATAAAATGAATGATCATATAATCTTACCAACAAAACAAAATTAATCCAAAAGAAATTCACTTGATTCCCAAATCTTAATGAATTATATATACTCTTTTCTAGCGACTGGAAAAAGAAAAACCCTCCCCCGAAAAGAAAAAAAATCGACCTTCTACGGTCGTATTTCGTAATATACTTTACCACGATGCAATTAGTACGTGAGCAGTAATTACTGTATTTCGTACTTCAATTAAAAACTTCAGACTTACATTGAAACGAGTTCGGTTAACTGTCCGAGACATGGAGGTAGGGGTCCTTGCAGATTCCTTCCCGACAAGTTTCTGTATGAAATACAACTTATTAGAGAAATAAAACCAAATTCATAATTCCTTCTGCTATCAAATATAAATGGAAAAGTAGCTTTTATCCAATATAAATGGAAAAGAACAAAATATTGAAAACCAACCTTACATTTGGGAAATCCTTACAGTGTTCGAGATATTCGTACAGATGATTCCTTCCCACGGTAAACCAAAGCAAGGATCCGAAGTCCAATTTTTCAGGGAAAACGCTTTCTTCAATTCTCCAAGAGCTTTAACTGTAGCTTCGTAAGTTAGAAATGTAATAAGAGGTATAGTCCAATCTTGTAAGTTCTAAATGTAAATTAAAATAAATATATGAAAGAAAGAAATTGGATTCTGACCGTCATCCGAAGAGGTTAAAGGATGGGTGGAAAAGAGACTGAAGGTCTCCAAGGCATTGATTGCGGGACTGAGACCAGGGATCCTGGACTGTAAATTCACTGTTGCTTCTGTTGTTCCATCATATTGGAAAGGTAGCCCTATTGCAGTGTCATTTCCGACCAGATCAATTTCTTTAGTTCGAATGACGTTATTTATCCCAACAGAGAACGATATTTTTCCCGTCGAGTTAAGCTCTGCGAAATACAATACCGCTAAGGCTTTTTCGGACCTGAATTGTCCGAGGGAGAAATATATGTTGTTGGAGCCGCTTGCGTTGCTGACGACGGCCGATTGCATTACCTTAGATGGAGGAAAGTTTTTGGTGTCGTCTACTGAAATTAATTTGGGAACATTCACGCTCTTTGTTCCCTTAACTAAAGATTCACAAGGTTCCCACAGGCGGTCGAATTGGTCTTGAGGATACCTGAACAATTGATTATAAACCCATTAAAAATAAAGAGAAATTACGGAGCCATATGGAATTTCAAGTTGAACATTAACCCCGACCAAATGTGACAAGGTTTACCTGGTCATGTCTTCGGCCCCCATATCACATCTTTTATCGGTATGCAACATAATTCCCGGTTTAGCCGTATCATACATGCCTCGCTTAAGACGTCTCAACTCGATAGCGGAGATAAATGGATCATCACATTCTGAGGTTCGGATCAAGCAAATATGCACCACTTTATCTGCACTCACCAAAGTGTTCCCGCTGCGGCATATCACGCAATCGTCAAGTATTACTTTTTCCATGTATAGCATATCTTGGGTCTCGACAGAGTAATTGAAGCCTCGAGATCCAGTGGAATTAGCATCAACAAACGATACTCTCAAAATGTGGGGCACATTCGGGGTGAGGGGCAATTCATAGCAAGCTTTATTAAGAGGCTTGGGAAACACTCGAAACCTTCTGAAATAAAACTTGACCCTGTACGGGTAGTATGATTCTGCTTTCTCACCGAGGTTTTGTATGAAGTCGTCATCAGGAACCCATGTAATAGTGGTGTTAGGATCAGTATAATTTCCTTCTCCACCACAATCAATACTCAAAAATCCTGTCATTCCAAACGCACATAAATCATTAAACAGCAAACGAAAAGAAACCAGAGTAACAACATTTGAAAGAAATAGTGGAGGAGGAACGGAGCACCTGGCTGAGCATTAGCGAAAAGTGTGCACCAAAGGAGGAAGAGGAAGAGACTCACAACACCAACATACTTACTGCAAGCAATAAACTCCATCGTTTTCTTGTTTTCCAAAGTAGTGCTTGCAATAGCGTGCCATTCGTAGAACCCAATAAAATACATAGTACTCAAATTCCACATTTATTTACCCAAATTAGGGAATTCCAAAGATATATCTCACGTCATTGTCGTATGTTACAATCTTGGTTTTAGTAGTGAGACAGGTTAAAAGTAATTTTATATTTTATTCATATAAAAATATATATATTTTATTTTATTTTTATTAATCAAGATTTACTTTTATTTTTAAAATGTTTCGACATTAATGATTGAAATTGATTTGATAAAGATGGTTATCATTAATTCTTATTTATATAGTGTGAGTTGATTAGATTTATCTTTATTTTTCTTTAGTTTTTAGTTTAAAATGTTTTGACAATAATGTTTACCAATAATTCTTATTAATAGTAGAATAATACAAAGATGCTTACCAATAATTCATATCTAGTCAATTATAACAAGCTACCAAAAATATAAGACTCAAGTAAACTAATTATTTGTGACATGGTAGAATAATACAAAGATGCTTAGCAATAATTCATATCCAAGTCAATTATAACAAGCTACCAAGAATATAAGACTCAAGTAAACTAATGATTTGTGACATTTTTTATATAGATTAAATTAAAAATTTAAATTTTTAAAAAATATATTATTGATTAACTTTTTTGAGTTTTGTTGATAAAGTTTGTCAATTCTTGTTCTTGTTGCATCTTCAAATTTTGAACATAAATATTTTTAATTTTTCATCCAAGATCTGTCCTTTTTTTTTTATTTAGAGAAAAAGTGGCCACTGAAGACCCGCTTTTGGTTCCCCATTTCCCAGCACACACTAGAGAGCTCTATATTAGGATGTGTAGATGAGTATATAAAGGAATGGGTAGAATCTCTCTCCTTCCTTGATATGATCTTCAAGATAATGGAATCTAGTCAATAGACATAGCCCGCCAAATTTTGGTTGTGCATATCCATCCACCATCTAGAGCTATCAGATTAAATATTCATAGTTTTGTTTTTCCTTGAACTTTTGCAAGCATTTTGGAGAACATTAAGGAGACAAGAGTGATAGGTTTATATTTGTTTGTAACTCTCCCTCACCACATTTTCTAGTTTTTTTGGTAATATGAATCAGATAAGTGTTGTAACACTTCAACTCAATGCAAAATTATTAGTGGTGCATTGATCTCTTTCTTGCTACATGTGAGTGTTTACAAATTAGTAGAATGATAATTAAGTAAACTTGGTTACATAATATAACATACTTTTTCATTATCTCTTATTTGTTTCTTTAATGGCTAAATTTGATTTTGTAGCCCAATAAGGCAGATATTTTGAGAAGCTTGACCCTCCACATCCTTAAAAGAACAAATCATTCACCCTTAGTGTAGGATTTAGTTTTAGGATTTGTGTGGTTAATGATTCAGTGGTATTAACAAGGAAACATTATTGTTAGCTTTATCTTATAAGTCATTTGTGAATCATACCTTTGCACCAACATCTTGCATTTCACGCAATGATACCCATATCAACTATATCAAAGATTTTTTGCATAGTTGGTTTTCCTTTAGCTTAATGACACATTTTGGGCTTAAACTTATCATGGATATGAT
Organism: Sequoiadendron giganteum; assembly: GCA_007115665.2. Taxonomy (NCBI): domain Eukaryota; kingdom Viridiplantae; phylum Streptophyta; class Pinopsida; order Cupressales; family Cupressaceae; genus Sequoiadendron; species Sequoiadendron giganteum. The sequence continues at coordinate 186,245,530 of CM021106.1, forward strand.
TGTAAACTTTATACCTCATAACATATTTTTAGTATTTCACTTCTATTTAGGACACATCTAGGAACATCCTCTTTGCCCTAGCTAAGCCTGAAGTGTAGGAGAGATTATTCACTCTCATTTTTATCCTTGAACCCCCAATAATCCATTAATAAACCCTTGTTTTACCCTCATGAATGACAATACTCATCTCCTTAAAGGTAAAGCTAAGCTCTAGGATTGTGGGACAATAGTTTTGGAACCTAATAGAGGGAATTTATTTGGCATAATTAAGGTAGTGTTTCAATAAAATGTATTCCTTACACTTATCATAATTTTGGCATAATTCACTCGTCAATTTGGTTGTCTCATATTGTATCCTTTGTGTCCATTCAAATATATCTTGTGACTAATCATAACATGTATTATAAGTGATTAGATAATTGCAACTTCCTCTTACAATCCTCTTATTTCTCCCTCTACCTCTCTTTGTATCTCTATCTATTTATCTCCATCTTCCTCTCTCGCTCTATATTCATCTATACCTCCATCTTCCTATCTCCCCCTCTATCTCTAGAAATGTCTCCCTCTCTCTACCCATCCATCTCTCTCCCTCTCTCTTCCCCTCCCTCTTCCTAGACCTCTATTGTCTTCTTGATTTAGAGGTTTTCTTTCACTCCTATCTAGATACCTTTGTTTCACATTCAAGATCATTTTTAAATGGTCTACCAATTAACCTCGTGTAATACAGAAATTTATAAAAAAAGGATAAAATCTTCCCTAATTAGAATTCAACACCTCTTATTCCATCTTTATATTTATATCTCTTTGCCTATTTATCTCTCTTTGTATTTCTTCATCAATCTCCCCCTCTATCTCTATCTACTCCTATATCTCTCCCTCTCTTTACCTATCTCTATATATCACTTCATATCTTTATATTTATCTTTCTATCTCTCCCTCTCACATTCTCCCCCTCTCTCTCTCCCTCTTTATATATTTATCTCTTCCATATCCATCAATCCCTCTCTCCTCTCTCTCTTTATCTTTACCTATTTTAAACATAACACAAGCCTATTAGTAATGGAGCTTGATTATCTTCTTGATTCAAAGGTCCTACCTATTGACCTCATGTATTACAAAAATTTATGCAAAAAATAGACCAAAATATTTCCTAGTTGACCTTCCACACCTCTTCGACGTACCCATTACACATCAAGGTCAATTTGAAAAAAATGGTCTATTTTTTATAGGATATGGCACCTCTTTCCCAAGTTAATCAACCTATAAAACAACCACCCTCAAGAATACTCGAGAGCAACACAAAGCTATTCTACCAAAATATCAAGACAATATTTAAAAAATGAGATGAGATGTTAAAATACATATTGTACAGGCCTTTTAAAGGCATGAAAAATGAAATGGGTGAAAAACTACCCAATACGGGAAAAAATAATTAAGTAATCATCCCTAAGATAAAATGTAACACTAACACCCCTCTTAAGTGAAAAATTAGGGAGATTATTATGCAAAATGAAATGCAAGATGTCTCTCATCTACAAGGGCATGTTAGGTACCCATGCGCAACTAAAAATGCAAGAAAAATAAATCTCTCACAATTGGAGAAAAGGAGAAAACCCTGTGGGAGAAAACTCTTCTTCAAAAGAGAGAAAACATAAACAAAATAAAATCATGCAAGGAAGGATGGAGGACTCCATGATACCCTCCAAGTACATAATCTGTCACACATATATTACAATCAATAGCCCCTCATAAGAGGGAAAGAGAGAGACTATGTAGCCCCCCCCCCCCCCACAATGTGTAATCACCTACAAAAATGGTAAGTTCTTGAAGACAAAACATGATCCAATGTCGACAAACAACTTGTCTCCCTTTTGGAAGAAACAAAACCAAGTACAATTGTAGGAATGCTTCCCATTCTAAATAGGAATTGAAAGAAAGTAGCATAAAGGTGTATGATGGTGTCTCTGAAATCTACTCATGTGTCTCCTTTACCATTGAATATGAAGGTGCCACAATCAAATCAGGTACATGCCCAATCAATGAAGAAGGTGACAAATTAGGACTACGCAAAAATTAATGTTGAACAATATCCAAAGACCTTGATGGTTTGACAACAGTTGTGTAATGGTTTTCATCAAAGAGGAGATATAACCCCTCAAATGTTTCTTCCAAATCTGAAATGTGAGACTCCACAAACAAGGAAGCAATGTTTGATAGATAGGAATCCTAATCAGGAAGACAATAAGATACTTTTTGTAAAGAATCACTGGATGTGCTTAATGAATCATCAACACAAGATGAATGGCCATGTTGAATAGGAATGATAGGAGCATCAATCAATGACTCTACATAATGAATCACTAAAGGTGAAGGTACATCAACTGTCTCTGGTGGAGAAGAAGGAGCGTCTGAAGAACCCTTGGCATCCTTATCTAAAGATTCAAATTATTCCAAAACATCAAACTCCTCCATAGTAGCATGATCATAGGGTATCATGTCTAAAAATGAAGAGGCACAAGATAATCTAAAATAAGATCATCTGGGAATAGTTGAGTTTCATGATCTCCATGTATCTCCCAAATTTTAGTCCAAAGAAGATGAAGACACTCAAAATTTTCAATAGCATTCAAATTGGCATCATCAATATGCATTGCAATAACTCCTAAGACATGATCTCTTTCACAATTTCATAAAAAATTCTTACTATCAATACTAGGAGGGAGAACAAGATTAGACAAATGTGGCAACAAATGAATCCATCTGAGATGTTTTATGATACCATCTCTCCATTTTTTATAGTTTCCCCTTTTCAACATAATCACAGTAGGATAAAATGAAAACCCCATAGTGAATTATGACAAATCTCCAAGAATACAAAGACATTAACCTTCCAAAATACTTCAAGAAGTAATAATGCAAAAAAGGGTTGATTATGTAATTGAATCTATAAAAAATTGAGTAAAAAAGATGTACACCTTACTAGATGTTTTGTGGTAGGCTCTCATGCTAAATCACCAAGACAAATCTCCAAATCAACTCACCAAGCACACAAGCCACCAGACAGGCCATACAAGAACTTCACATGTCTTGTACAAACGTTGGAGCATATAAAGGCCAAAAGGACACCTTCACAAAAAATGTGGGATAAATACCGATCAAAAAAAAAAATGTGGGATAAATGTTCCTAATCTACTTTCCAAATGGGCCCACCTCCACTTTAATGAAGATTTGAAACCCTAAATATTTAGTAGAGAGCATAGGAGAGCAATAATATTTTCCCAAACTGATCTGCAACAAGCACCAATTAATGTTTGCAATATCAAATTGTAGATAAAAAAATGTTGATCAATATCTGCAATAGCAAATACAAATCACAAATAGCAAGTGATAGCAAATGGCAGGTTAATCGTAGGTATGCCAATCAAATCATAGGAATACAAGCCTAGGAATTAAATGCAAATCATGGCCTGAGTAAACCACACCTCCTCTAAGAAAAATTGTGGCCTCATGGAGGGGTTTCAAACACAATGTCTGAAATATGAGCCTTCCAAATCATGGCCTACGCAAGAAATTGAATATCTCTTCCCTCCAAACCTTCACGCGATTTCTCTTCAACTTATAACTAGCTCATTTTATAGTGACCTGATTCTTGTAGATGTGTTAGCTTTATTGAACAAAATGAGCAGCCATTTCAGGTGATTATTTTAAAAATCAAATTCAAGCATCTCCTGGCAATGCGAAAACATCCTACAATCCTCAGTCATCTACCTATGAGATAAAAATTATCCTCTACGTGGACCTTGCAACTCCCATCACCTACGTGGATATTTCCAAATGCCAGAACATAGATTTACAAGCGCTCAGATCTTCACCTCTTCAATAGGAAAACTAAAATATAATGGAAACTTTGAAATTTAATAAATTTCAAACTCCAAAAAAAACCTTTAGCAAGAAAAAATATGCTTGGATCTCCTTGGAAGAAACTCTCTAGGAAGATGAGCAAGAGGAAGAGCTCTAATAACATGTAAGAGATGGAAGCTCCTTCTCAAGACCCTCTACCTACAAAACAACCACCCTCATAGATACACGAGAGAAGCACAAAGCTATTCTACCAAAATATCAAGATGATATTTGGAAAATGAGATGAGATATTAAAATACATATTGTAGAGGCATTTTAAAGGCATGAAAAATTAAACAGATGAAAAACAAATCGATACAGGAAAAAATAATTAAGTAATTATCCCTAAGATAAAACTTAAAACACTAACATTTTTTGGGTACATTTGTGCAATGGCGGTCTCAATTGAGAAGTGATATGCATCCATTTACAAGGATCCAACCATGATTGAAATAAAATCTTTGAATCTGAAAAATAATCAAGCTCCTTTACCAGAAATATCTACATGAATGGGTCCATTTTGTTTGGCATTGTTATTTTGTCATTATAACTTTCCCTTGTTAGGTCTATCATTATTGGTATGTAGTATAAATTTTTGGAAACTTTGATTAATTTAACTATCAAATGCTATGACATTAGCAAGGCAATCCAACAAGAGTTTAATACAAGAGCAAGGAAATGGTATTCAAAAAATATGGAAGGTAATTTTAAGGAAAAATCATGCGCAAAGTTAGAATTTTTTTATGATTGTCCATCTAACCATAAGATCCTAACCTAGAAAAACTTAAGGAGGAGAGGATTTCAAATTCCTCAATTATGTCCAAACCACTAACCACCTCTTGGTTTCCTATTCCCTTTCCAGTTCCTCATTGAACTAATAAGATAGTCTTCGTTATAGCCTCAATGGGTAGTAGAAGTAAATAAATCTAGTACATCAAATCTATATGACTTTCAATATAATCATATAATAACACTAACATATATGGAATTGATGATCATTTATGTTTTAACCAATTACTCTCACCATCCCAAAGAGAATTCCTTCATACCATAAATCAAAGGAAAGATATTTTATGGGACAAACCTTTAAGACCACACCACAATACCAACTTCCTTAGTTGCATCTAGAAGTTGAAATACTAACATATGTCTATGAAGATCAAACTTCTCATTCATTGGGTCAAACTTCTCAATTCCATTTTTTTTTTAAAACTATAGCCCAATACCAATATTAACCATCAATAATAAATAAATTTCATTCTTGACATGGTTTAGCTAATATTAGTTTGATTAATAGTTTAAATACTAAACTAATACACAATTATAGTGAGCACCATTAATCACTTAGTTTAATTTCTAGTATCTATTATCAATTTGGTAGAAAGAACTCAAGAGAACAAAACAATAATAGAAAACATGGAAGAATAAGTAAAATAGTCAATAGCATATATTAGATCCACTATAGGTATGGAAGAGAAAAATTTAAATGTAATACACTTATCTTCTATAGGAACTACCACACCAATTAGAATTACAAATGATACTAGTTATTTCTAAATGTATTATATAGAAAAAAAAATTTCTAAGGTAATATAAGATACATAAAGAGATTCATTCTAGATGGACTTAAATTCATTGAATAATAAAGAAAAAATTATACCACATTTCTTAAATTCATTGAATAATAATAAACAATGTCATTTGCTAAATGGCCAACCATTGTTTAGAGAACATATTTTTTGACTTGAGACATTGCTTGAACATTTTTTCTTTTTATATTTAAAATCTCAAAGAGGTCCATGTCATTCTAACTAACTTGCTTTAGCTAAGGCTCATTTTGATATTTTTGTGCCTAAAATTGAAATCTAGAAGCTTGAGAAAAGTTGTTTTTGGTTCTATAGAGAAAAAACTATATTTTCTTTATTCTTAACATTAGGATGCAAGGTTGATATACCTCTCTTAATAATGATTTCACTGGGATTGTGAATTTTTCATTGTGTATGTTTTTTTACGGTCGTTAGTCCATATAACTAAAATAAATTAAAGTTAAATCATTGATAAAATTGTCTTGATGGGAAAATGTAATTTCAAAATAAAAAATTACAAATCATTTTTTTTTGACAAAAGTGGCAAGCCACTATAATATATTAATTTACATAAATAAATATATAAAATCTTGGTTCAAAGGGCATACCGATAGGAAATAACCAAGAAGAAAACCTTCGGTTATAGCCCAAACGATGCAAAAAATTGATTCAAGTCATTACAGTAGATTAAAAAATTATCCCACATGTAGGGATCAATAATCAGATTTTTAAAAAGACTAGCTACAGTACAACCACCTTATAATAACCCAACTGATAACCCAATATATGATTGATGCTAAATGAGGCATGATTTTCAAACATGTGCATGCCAAGCCTCTACCAAAAATAGTTGTATCAAAAAACATTTTTACCATCAAGACTTTAACTACTCTTCCATTCGCTCTACACATGTTGAATTTTGGTTATGCACCACAACTTGCTCATCCTGCAACTCAGCTTGAATGGGAAGAGGCGTCTCTCTTGCAAAAAATTCATATCTAGTGAAAGGAACTGCTTCGTCTTCTGATTGAGCCACAACTTCTACTCGGTTACTTTCCTTTAAAACGTGATGTAGAGATTTAGACCTCCCCGCACATGGGTACTCATGAGGTTCTCTAAACACTTGGGCATCTGGCTCAATACACATTTTTTCTTTTTTACTAGAAAAATGATTTAAGGGCAATTGTTGCACATAATCCCAAAGAAAGGAAATGGCAGAAAAAAATGCTTTGATTTCATACTCCAGAGACACAAATTCTCTTGCCATGTTTCTTTAGAGAAGATAACAAGACAAAATCATTTCTAAATTGAAGACCCAACCTGATAACTTTGAATATTTCTTCAAACCCAAATCTTTCCTTAACATACTCAGGAAGGAATAAACCTCCAATGTACCCCTCCCCAGTGAATAAATTATATTTTTGCACAACAGAGAGCAAATCATTCTTATCAATGAAATGAGGGTTCACAAATTTTACTACAATTAACTCTAATTCCCTCAATGATTGAAGTAAATCCATAGCATTTGATAAGAATATCGATAGCACCTGAGAAGGGAATATTAGACGTCGAGCTCTCGGACTAGTGATCTCCATTCCTAACACTGACCATACAACATCCTCCACATGCAAGCAATCCATCTTAAAAATGAGACTTAAATCCTCCTGAGAAAGGCTGCATTCGAACGACCTTTCCCAAGATTGAACAGGGCAATTAATTCTTAGATTCCAAGGATGAAGAGCCATGTCGCCACTATATCTTCACTAGATACTCAATTCGGAATTAACTACTTGGCAGCACTGTTAGAAGCTGCTTGAAACAAAATAATGAAAATGGATGATAGAATGCAGTTTTTAAAGCCCAAAAAAACCCTTCACACAATTTTTGAAGATCATAATGGCAACTGAATCATATGGAGAAAGATTAATAAGGCAAGATCCATTAAGATATATTGAATCGTGCGAAGAGGATTAAATTTTGTATAAGAGATTAATGTGAGGTACTACCACACACGAAAGGTACCTAAAAAATGCCATCATGAGGATCTCCAACAATCGCCAAAGAGGTGGTGAATTTAAGAGTGGCCAAAGTTTGCAATACGGCATGTCCCGTCACCTCTTAATATAAACTGCTTAACGCATATTAGATCACATGACAATATCCTTAAGGTACCAATGAGGATAGCACACCTACTTTCAAATGACAAGTGAAATCATTTCCCTGTGTAAGAGTATAAATTTGAAATTCATGGCATAATCATGACAATTAATGCCAACTTTAGCATTGAATCATCAAATATTTAGCTCTCCCTACCAAAGTCAATAGAACTTATATTTTCCAATATAGATCTCATTCTAATCATCAAAATGTTTAGCTTTCCCTACCAAAGTCAGTAGAACTTGTATTTGCTATTATAGATCTCATTCTCTTTGGATACAGAAATGTGTCCCTTACTTAAGGTGGTGAATATCCTGATCAATCATTTCAACTAAATGAGGAAAATTATCAAGCAAAGATAGATCAGATGAAGTACATATTTCTTGCTTTGAACTTCCCATGTTAGCCAGAAGATTTGCTAAATTATTTCCTTCTCTGTAAGTATGGGATATAATATAATTTTTAAACTTATCAAGAAGATCCCATGCTCTCTCAAGGATATATTTAAGACTCCAATTTTGAATTTTCTTTTCTTTACAGGCATTAATTATCAATAAGGAGTTGCCTTCAATATTAAAGCTTTAGCTTCTACTAAATTATTAGACCCACTGTGAAGATACTTGGAACATAAAGCTAAACCCTTTCCCTGAGGATTGTGCAAGCAAATCATTGTACCTGATTCCCTCGAATTTTCTTTCAATGCACCATCAAAATTCAACTTTATAAAATCATCCTGAGGAGTCTTCCATTTTACCTATTTTTTGTTACACTTCTCTGGTTTTGATTGCAATAAGCTACCTGGAAAAGGGATTTTTATATGATTGAACCAATTCTGCAATATAGTATTATCCCAACTAGTAAAAGATGAACTTTTATCTTTAGTTTCTTGAGTATTCGCATTTACTACCTCAAAAATTGCATTTTCAATTTTTGCATTGATAGCATTAATGGAAGAGGATACTTCCCTAAAAATTCACAATTTTTTTTCCCACCAGAGATTCCATATTACAAGAGTTGGTACAACTCTCCATATGTAAGCAAAGAATGATGATTTGTAGAAAATTGGCCAAGATTGGAACAAATCCCATAAGGACTTTGGAAGGGGCATGCACAAATTGAGCTTATTAAGAATAAACTCCCAGCTTTGTTGAGAAAACTTGCAATTAATAAATAAATGATCAACATTTTCTAACTCCTCAGTGCACAAAGGACACATAAATGGATCCTCTATTCTTATCTTAGCTAGTCAATCATTGGTTAAGATATGTTTCTTCAGTGCTAGCCATGCAAAAATTCTTGCCTTGGGGAGAATTTTATCGTCCCAGCAGAATGAGTAAGCCCTTTGGGTAAGAAGATGGTATGTTTCCTGATTTAATGCCTTACATCCTTGACTTACCATGTAGTTTCCATCCTTTGAGGGAGCCCATATCAACTTGTCGAGTTTGGGAGAAAGATACACCAACCTTGTTTCCAGTATGTTTTGGAGGATAGTGCATTGATGAGAAGACGGAGAGGGGTGTGATATTCTCTTCCAGGTTACCTTTCCCAAGCTGGGATCCATCAGATGAACATAATTCAACAAGTTATCTCCCCAAGCACCCCTTAGAGTTTCCATTATTGGGAGGAGATCTAGAATATTCTATAGTGGAAGATTACCATTCCAAGAATCCATCCAAAAGTTAACACTTTCACCGTTATTTGCCTCCCAAGAGATGTATGAACTTACTAGTTCTATGCACGAAATTATAAAATTCCAAATAGCTTATCCTTTTGGAGGACTATCAACCGTGAATATCCTTGCAGGGTCATTTCTATCTAAGTACTTTCCTTGCATTATCTGACACGACTTAGCTTGCAGATTCACATACATTTTCCAGGGTAATTTTGCACCAAAATCTTTGTTCCATTTCGAGAGGTTCAAAATACTTGCTCTGCCTTGAGCTTTTTCTCGAGACATAGCATCAAGGGATATTAAAGGTACCTTCTTGTTGTCGTCCATATTCCCTTTCCATATGAAGCTTCTAATCACTCTCTCAATTTCCACAATTACAGATTTTGGTGCCTTTAAGACTACAAGAAAGTAATTAGGTATTGAGGAAAGCACAATTTTAACTAGTAGTATTCTACCAGCTAAAGACAACCATCTAGCTTTCCATACTGATATCCTTGATTTGAGCCTTTCAATTAATTTTTCCCACTAAGTAGCTTTATTTAGACCTACAAAGAAGGGTATCCCTAGATATGAACCCAATAGAGCTGCTTTCTGAAACCCTAGTATATTGAGATTTTTTTTCTCATTGACCTCACTTGTATTAAAAATGTGATTTTTTTACTTCGAGGCGTTAATCCGCTGACCTGAGGCTGAAGAGTATTTGTTTAGAACTTCATGAATTTGATTGGATACTGCTAGAGTTTCTACCCCAAATAAATTTGTGTCATCTGCAAATAGGGAATGAGTAACAGCCAAATCTGTATTTTGAATTTGGATTCCTTTCCATAAGCCAAGAGAATGTTTCGTAATAATATATTTGTTTAAAGCCTCTGGCATAATGACCAATAGGAAAGGGGATAGAGGATCACCTTTCCTTACACCTTGAGAAGCACTGAAAATCCTGTAGGTGAACCATTAAGAATCATTGGGAATTTGGCTCCTGAAAGGTATGCAATAATCCATTTGCACCATCTCACTGAAAATCCAAATTTAAGCATTACTTTTCTCAAAAATCTCCAATTAACCTTATGCATTCATCATGTCAAGCTTCATGATGATAGAAGGGACTTTATTTATTATTATTGAGTATAAATTCTCATGGGCCACAATAGCCCCTTCATATGTTTCTTTTCTCAAAACAAAACCCCCCTATTCTTGTGAAATTATCCCCGGGATAATAGGTTGTAACCTCAAGTATATTTCGTTGGAAAAGATCTTATAGATTATGTTACACAGAGAAATAGGCCTGTATTCTGCAAATGAGAAAAGGTCACTTACTTTAGGAATGATGAAAATTTTGGTTACATTAAACTATTTGAGCAAAGATCTGGTTCTTCGGGATTCTTATAATAACCATAAGAGATCATAGCACACAATTTCCCAACATTTTTGGAAGAACAGGGCAGTAAATCCATCAGGCCCAGGTGCTTTATCTGGAGGCAAAGAAAAAACTACCTTTTTGAGTTCCTCAATCATGAATGGATTCAATAATTCTTCATTTTCCTTTACAGATATCAGTGCCGGAATTGATTGCAATACTTCTTCCTCATCCTTCTCATTTTTCTCATTTCTATTGAATTTGGTGCAGTTAAAAGATTTGAAAAAAAATCTGACACATTCTCTTCTTATATCTTCTTCTTTTGTGAGCCAATTACCCGTGGGAGTCTCTTTGACAGCTTGGATGACCTTAACCGCTCTTTTAATCTGGGTAGAAGCATGAAAATACTTAGTGTTTTTGTCACCTTATCTTAGCCACAGTTCCCTTGATTTCTACCTCTAGTAGGCTTCCTCTCTAGCACTTTGCTCCTCCCAACCCGCTTGTAACTTATTTTTTTTTCTCATACAATAAATCATCAAGTCCCTGTTCAATAATTTTTGCATGAATGTCTTCTAGTTCTTTTCGAATCATCTCCTTCTGTTGAAAGATATTCTTAAATGTCTCCTTGTTCCATTTTGTGAGTTGTTGTTTAATATATGTCAATTTTTTGCACAACTGGAACATCATTGTTCCAAGCTCAAAAGGAGAAAAAATCCACCATTGGAAATTCATCTCCACAAAGTTAGGGTGTCTGAACCATATGCTTTCAAATTTGAATGATGATTTAAAAGAAGGGGAAGATATATTTTCTATCATAAGGGTTATTGCATAATCGTCAGAATCAGGAAAAGGCAATATCTCAGATGTAAATTGATAGAGAAAATTGAACCAATTGGAAGATAGCAGGTATCGATCCAATCTTACTACAATTTGAAGAAATCCTTTTCTTCAGTTCATCCAAGTGAACTTACCCTTAAATGGTAAAATATCCCACAAAGCATTCATATATTAATGAAATAACTAAATTTGGTAGATGGTGGGCTTATACCCCCAACCTTGTCTTGGAGAGATGGAATGGCATTGAAATCACCTGCCAGAATAATTTTTACATCCCCCTGATTCATTATAACTTGTGACAAGTGATCCTAGAGACATTTCTTATTCACTGTAGGCATTGGACCATAGATGTTGAATAACCAAAATTTGGTATCAAATTTTTTTACTTCCAGCAATTGCCATTTATTTTCATTTTTATGCAAAACCACAAAAATTTGTTTTAGATTCCACAATGTTGGTAAGCCCCCTGAAGCCCCTTGTGCAGGTGAGTGTTCAGACTTCCACATATGCCATTTTTAAATTGTCAATTTGTAAATATCATCTGAAGTTTTGGTTTCTTGAAGAAGGACTATATCAGTTATGCATCCATCAATTTGATGTTTCATGTGAGCTCATTTGTCAAGGGCATTAATGCCCCTGACATTCCATGAAAGGATCTTCATTGTACTTGAGGAGAGCAGCATGCTCTCCTCAGACACTTATTTGATAGAGGTGTCAAAGAGTCATGCAGCATAGCTTGTCATCCTACTTCTATTTCCTCTTGCATTTTTTGTATACTTTGACTTACGGCCTCTTTTACCCAGAGACTTCTTTATAGGAGGTTGATAAGGAGTCTGGTAGATGGAGAGAGATTGTGAACAATCAAATTCTGAAGAAGTTTTTAATTCTTCTCCATCAACTTCTCTCTCCTCTTGTAAATGTGGTTTCTTAATTACCTTTTCCTTTTGTGACTACAACTGATTTTGGGGCACCTCAAGAGGCTCCTAATTATTCTGGACATTTTGATTGTGGTGAGTAGTTTCCCCTTCGATAGTATTGTTATCCCAATCCCAAAAAGAGCCTTCCTCGAAGACTTCATCTACTATTTCATCAATAATTTTTGAACCCACTATGACCAGAATCTTTTCTGCTAATAGCTCTAGATCCACTTCTTCAATTTTTCTTTCCTTTCAATACTATAATAAACCTTGTGCTTCACCCTATGCTACAACTGTAGAATCAATTAAAAGAGGAATGTTTGTACCCTACTTGACCAAATGACTAGACTGAGTGAACATATTTGATTCTTGAAACATTAGTTTTTTGACTATTTCTTCTAGCTAAAACTCATTGATTTGAAAAAAAGGAGAGTATAAACTTATACTTAGGCTAGTGTGCCTTTTCCATAACCACTCATAAATAAAAGAGACATTAACAAGTTTCAAAGGTTTCCAGCAACCCCAAGAAAGTGTTTTTCCATTTAAACCTCATTTTGCAGGAGGATTGACAATCTGATTACTATGCTCTTGCATGATCCCATTAGCCATAGTATCATTGTAGCTCATGGTTGGGCATAACTGACCCTCATCATTGGGAGTATCTTGCTTATCCCCCACTTCTACTAGTTGATTTTTTCTTTGTGAGAACTGGGAGTGTAATGGATCCTTTTGCTTGCTTATCTTGGAGGGAATGTAATTTAGGTTGATAGATTGTGATGAACATTATGACTGAGCACATGCATCATGTAGGGTTTCCCAACTTATTTCTTGGAACCAAGTTCCAAACTTGGTTTTTAGCGTAATATGTGTTGGTTTCTTTTTAGTTGCATCGTGTAATACTAACATCCTAGCTAATTTAGCGGGATTGTTAAAAAATAGAAAATCATGCTTTTGAAAAATTCCTATCTAATTAGCCATGATTTCCAATAAGTGTAACTCCCTATATTCCAAAGGAAGGCCATGAAGTTGCAGCCAAAAGGGAGCAAAACAAATCACAAAATCTTCAAGTTTGAAATTAGAATCCATTTTTGCATGTATAAGCCAGATCCTTGGTAATTCCAAGATTTAACTTTGAATACCTCATCTTTAGATGATGTGCTTGAGAATAAAACAACAAAAATACCTTTATTTGCATCTAAATAGAAAACCTTAATGGCTCCTTCCCATTCTTGGAAAATAATATTCTTTAAAGATTCCAGATCCAAAGTGAGATTCCAGAACTTATAGATGAGCGCTTTTTCCCTGAGGTCAGTGATTTGTGGTTGGACCATATGATCTAGAAAATATACCTTAATGACTTCATGATGATCTATAGGCTGAAGGACATTCACATCTTGTTGGGTTTCTTTCTGCCTCCATACTTTCTTTTGCTTAATCTTACTTTGTTTTGTTGAGGATTTATTTCTTTTCCTCCTATTCCCCTAAAAACCCTTGTCACCTTCAAAACTTTTCTTCTTTTGATGCTTCTTGCGTTGGGATTTTGGATGACTTTCCTTCGGCACTTCCACACTCTATAGGCTTTTGTTCGCATCATTTTCAATATTTTATGATTTTTGTTTCTACAAGTTTTTATTAGAACCCTTCTCTAGAGCCTTTTCGTCATTTTCTTTCTGCAAGCCTTGATCGAAACCCTTCTCTGGAGCCTTTTCTTTGTTAGGGTTCTCATTTTCTGTCCTGATGGCTAAAGGGAGCAATAGATGACCACTATCAAGATTGTTTAGATTGAAGGGATCTCCTGAGGGCTGACAACCCCTTTGCGAATGGGCAGCCCTCAAACCTTTTATGTTGTCTTCATATTTGCGTTGTAGATGATTTATGTCTTTTGCTGGTAATTTTGTATCCTCATAGATATCAAAATTTGGTTGCTTAGATTTGTTAAGCTTTCTTGGATATTTGCACCTTGGATACCTATTCCCGGTTGGAGGATGCCTTGTTCCTCCTGGAAGCCCTTGATGTTGATGCTTGTTAAATTGACGAGCATGATAATGGGGATGATGTTGATGAGATTTGTTTCCAATTGTTGCATCTTGAGCCCTCCACTGTTGATGACCTATCGTTGTGTTCCACATAGGGCCATGTTGATAGGTAGGTCCACTAAAAGGGCTTTGGTTCCTCTACCTTCCCAGAGACCTGTCATTCTATGTGGGTCCTCTTGCAGGACTGTGATAACTCTGCCTACCCCAAGATCTGTCATTTTCTATAATTCCTCTAGCAGGACTTCGATACCTCTACCTTCCCTGAGATCCGTCATTTTCTGTAGGTCCTCTAATAGAACTTCCTTACCTTCGTTGTCCTAAAGATCTATCATTTTCTGCATATTGACCATTGGGAGGCCAATGTCGTCGCGACTGTTGCAAAGCCATTTTTTTAACGCTAACTACCATAATTAAACATAAAATTTACAAAATTTACAAATCATTACAACTACCTTTAAACTATTGAATCGTTTCAGATTAGTGATTAATCTTTGTCATTGCAAGATATTTCTAAATTTAATTCATAATACTCAATCAAAAATAATAATTAATATTGTAGACACTAAAAATTGTCCTAGGCTCGTGACTCTTAATTTCCTCATAATTCTTTCATCTTCATTTTTCATAATTAAATCATTTTAATTATTTAATTATTTCTTATGACCATATATCCTCTATTAATTAAATAAATTTCAATAATTTAATTAATTCATTCCCATCTTTATTTCTTTTTTATTAATTAAATAAATATTATTTAATTAATTACGTCACTAATTAAATGTATCTTCTATTAAATAGTCATTTTAAATTATTTAATTAATTCCTATCACACTTTCAACTATAATTAAATAATCATTTTAAATTATTTAATTATTTCTTAGCCTTTTCTCCCTTTAATTAAATAAATCTTTATTTATTTAATTTAATCTCAAAATCTTGAATGTTGAATTAAATAATTATTTAATTCATAAAAAGATTTATCCATAGCATAATCCTCTATAATTAGATAGTTTCTTTGTTATCTAATTAGTTATTTATCATTTATGTCTACATCTAATTTGATCATTCAGTTATCTTGTGGGTTAATGTCTGATTGTCTCTAACGAACAATCTTTTCTCATACAATCTTTATTCTTATCTCTCAACTAGTTTCCACTAGTGATTAAATTATCATTTAATTTAATCCCCACCATTTATGCTTTTTCACTTACACTAATTTAACCCTAATCCTATTGCATGTCACATCTTTTAATCTTAATCGTCGATTTATCTTTTAATCTGAGCTTGTCATTTGAAAATCATATTTTATGTAAATTGGCTTCACCTCTATCATTATTACTCCTCTTGAAATCTTATGAGTTTTGGAAGCAAATTTAGAATCTTCAATGTTTTGCAAATATCATTTGTAATGAGGCCACACTTGCATACTTAATTAAAAATATGAGGTAAAGTATCATACTATAATAAAATGGAGAAGAATAATGGAGGTGATTCATGGAATTGCATGGATGTTTGGTAAAATACTTCATTTATGCATTGTTAATACATTTTTCCATTGTTCTTGATTATTAGCTTAGGTTTAGTTTGTGTTTATGCTTGTATTGCTAATCCGTGAATTTTCCCTATGCTGCATCTGGTGAACCCAGCGTGAAGGACAATTTTTTTGCAAATTTCATATGATTTTATGTGTTTTGCAGGTTTTCCGTACGATTCAACGCAATCGCCAAGATAGAGTGATGCATCTGCCATTTATTTCACCACAACCTCCAACAACACAAGTCGCATCCATTGTACCGCACCACAACTATCATCCCATAAGCCTCAATTGATTTTCCTACAACACATTTGATCCATCCCTTGCATTGCATTTGTCATTCTGCGACGCAACTGCCTAGTTTTGGGTTTCTTTTAAATTTCTACAAGTAATTCATTTTCGTTTGTATTTTCGGTTCAATAGGTTAGGATTTTCTAGTTACTGATAATCTGTTGATGGCATGTGGCAAGATAAATTTAATGTTTACTTTGCAGCTTCATTTGGCCAAGATCTAAAAGCTACAACTCTCGTTTGTCGAAGGTTGAAATTGAATCTACTAATGAAATCTAATGCAGGATGTTTGTAGAAGAATGTATTTTGAAATGAATTGTTTAATTAGCTTAGATCATATTTTGTTTAGTGCTTAAAATAAACAATTGTCTACTATGCTTGGTGCCTTTGCACACTCTATTTAGATTAAAACCTGATTTAATAATAAAAGTATCCTCTCCCCTTGCGCACTTGTGTGATCCTGGGTGTAAGAGAAATTTTTATTAACTCTAGATCTAGGCCTACCTTGGTGGGAAATATTACTCACCCCAAGGCGACTCAAACTAGTAACAGGCTAAAGCCAAGCTTCTCCTGACTGGTATACACATTTTAATGCTGCAAAAGTCTCAACATTACAGGACTTCCTACAGACAAGCAAGTGATAGTGATTCCCTCAATACCCCCATGGTGCGTTAAAACCTATAGCTCGTGTAACCTCTACATGTTGGGAAGCCTCCTTATCGGAGCTAATCTTGCCTCTTATGTGGCCTCCTAAATGAGTGTCCTTTTTAAAATCCATTTGTTTTTAGATTACCAAAATCCTCTATTTTCTAGTACAGGAGATCTGACCTTTGAAGTCATCCCACATACTTGTGATTCTTAGTAGAGATGAAGATTTTTTCATGGGAGATTCATGAGAAATTAAATGTTGGCTGACCCAAGAAGTGAGTGTCGTGGAGGGGAGCCAGTGTGGTCAAGCTTATAATCATCTGCTTTGAATAAGCACGGCTGGAGAAATACTAGTGGAAACTCAGCAGATATTGTTCTGGCCAACCATAGGATCATACTACTCTGCTTGGATTTAAATTTTTTCACATCAAAATCAAACCAAAATAAAGTGTTTTCTGATTGTCTTTTATTTTTCCAAAATTTGATCTAAATCAGGTTGAAACAAACTTGTAAACTTTACCAAAAACATTACACAAAAATCAGATCTTATTTATAGAAAACTGCATCTGCCATTGAAAAACTACACCTATTAAATCTAAACCACATATGTTAAATTTGAACTACAACCGGTTGTCAAAAGACACATCTAATACTCAAAACCACAATCAGTTGTCAAATGACGCATCTGTTAAATCTGAACCGCAATTGCCTGACAATTAGAAAAATGAATTTCATTGTCACAGCCTAAGGTCACACAGTCAAAACCTATCTCTGATTATCCTTTCACAGTGATCTCTGAACAAAATCTAGAAAAAAATTCTCACACTGTTCATCATTACACTAGTATCACTTAGCCCTAATTGCATTTTAGATTCTTCATTACCTTCAGATCAATCAGACTTTTGTAGGATAGACACCTTTGTAGCTTTTAAAATAGGCCAACTTTCCATGCTTTGGATGAACCTTTCCTTCAACGAAAATTGTCATAGAACTCAGTCATTTATCACACCATTTATCTTTTGTCATTTTGGTGAGTCTTTTCTAGCTTTTCAATCTAGTTTGGAAACTCACTTTGTCTCTTACAAAAGGTCCTTTGACAAACTAAATTGAAGCCTTGACTAAACTTTGTATGGTTGGTAACCTCTTTTCAAAATCTCCCACAATTGATTACCTTTAAAAGCTTGCATACACTTTAGCATACTTAGACAATCATTTTAGAACATCATCATTTTAGACATTTATCAGCATTTAACATCCCTTATTTTCCATAAAAAGACCAAAAACATAGTTGCATTAGCATTCATTCCTTATATCCATAAAACATAGACTAAAATCATATCATTCATAGACATAGTTTTGCATCATCCCCATTTTGAGCATATCTTACATGGTTGAAACAAGGTCCAAAAAGAAATATAGAGAAATGGTTGATCCACAAGACTATATCAATCCATTTTCAAACCCCCCATTAGGGTTATCAAGACCTTACAAAACCTTATTGGAAAAATTTGTCACTGGAGACCCACAAGGATTCATTTTAGTTGAATACATAGATTTTGTCCAAGATCCAAAATTTTCCTCTTTTGTAGATGAATGTTTGGCAAATGATCCTCAATGATATCTAGAAAAATTGTTAGTAGAAGGTGCCACATTACCTCCTAGATTTAACATTCACGCATTGGAGACTTCATCTACCCAAGGGACAAACACGATGACATCTAGTGCCTCTATCCCTCAAGTAACTACAACTATAACATCTGGAGTACCTACCCAAAGTACCACAACAGTACGTACAACACCATTTGGTACATCAAGCATGACACAAGGCCTTAATTTTTCCATAGGAAAATCATCTTCAAATCCCTTTGGCACCAATACTAGAAGCAAAAGGCCTAGAGTTAGCATAAACATGACAAATTCTATACCACACATCAACACCACTAGCGCCATTCCTTCACAAAACATTCACATTCCCAATCAACCAACATCAAACCAAAACTTGTTCTCTCACATTCCAAATCAAAATCCACCTTTCATTCCTACACAGAACCAAAATTTGTCACATAACATTGCATTTCAAAACACTTAAATAGACCCCAATAATGCAACCAACATGTCATTGACACAAGTGGATGTTCTGCAACCACAAAGGAAAGCCCTTCAACAAAAAATGGACAACATGGTGATGTCTAGCAAAAATAATTTATCATCAATTTAAGACGTGTCCATTTCCATTTGACAAAGCTTTATACATGACACCCTTCCCACATGGATATGTTATGCCAAAATTTCCTAAGTATAATGGGAAGCATAATCCTCTTGAACATATAAGGGAATTTTCCACAATGTGCATAGACATCACATATGACCCCACATATCTCATGAGACTTTTTTCGTGAAGCCTTGTTGGAATAACACTTGAATGGTTTTCTAAACTTCCATATGGCATAAGGTCATGGGGTGAACTTGCTAAAAAAATTATTGAACATTTCACCTTTAACATTGACAATGAAATCACAATAGCATCCTTATGTCACACCACACAAGATGAAGGAGAGAAATTTACAACCTTCTTCCAGAGATGAAGGAGTCTAGCTAGTCGATGCCCTGTTGAAATACCTAAAAATAAAAAGGTCACCATATTCCTAGAAAACCTTAATTCAAAATTGAGAAGTGACCTAAGAGTACATTGTTGCACTTATTTTGTGGAACTAGTAGAAAATGGAATCATACTTGAAAAGGCTCTCATTGACAAAGGTGAAATCAAGATGTCAAATAGGAATCCAAATGTTCAAAATGACCCTAATGACAAGAATAAATTTTGATCCTAAAACAAGAACGTAACTAATGATGACATTGTTGATGCTAAAACCCTACACGTAGGACCAGTCATTACATTTAGAGGACACAACCCCTCTAATGACACACCCAATAGTGTCGACCAAACTAATTTTTTTTTCCAAAACATGCAACAACCATGACCGTAAAGGAGGTTTCCAAAATGTGAATTCACCCCCTGGGGGAACTGATTGAATTAGTCTTCAAAGAACTAATAAAACACAAATTCATACAGTGTTTTAAGCCAAAACAATATGATCTTTGACAATTTAAAACCTCTTGGTCGGATGACAATTCTTTTTATGATTTCCATCGAAGTAAGGGACACATTCTACCACAATGTCGACAGTTGGAGAACATTATACAGGATCTCATTGAAAAGGGGACTATTGAAGTTAATGGACATAAATAGACATCCTCAAACAGTGACCACAAGGTCTTTACTGATCCATTACATGACCATGGAAAAGAAAAAGACTTCAGTTCAGGAAATAAGACCAATAATTCGGCCAACTAAGCTAATATCAAGTATGACTATAACCAAGGCCCAATCATAAATCACATTCGATCTGTTGATGGGAATATCAACACTATTACCATAAAGAAAAGTCTTGAGTGTTCTATCAACACTCGTTGAACTAAGATAACCAGCCAAGGTCCTCTGTCATAGCAACAACCATAGTCCTCCAAGTCTTAGTACTTTTTACTTGACCAATTGGGGAAGACCCTAGCACAATTTTTTATCTTGGAACTATTGAGTATATCACCCGATCATCGAGCTATTTTAGACAAAGATTTTCAAAGCACTACCATCCCAACTAGCCTAGATGTCAATCGTTGTCAAGAAATCGTAGGCTACCTGAACAACTCTCATCATGTTGCCTTCTCTAAACAAGATTAATCAACTAAGAAGATAGACCACAATGACCCATTGCACCTTGAAGTTCTTGTTCATAAAACAAAAGTTAGATGAGTCTTGGTAGACGGAGGAGCAGGGTTGAATCTTTGCACCTTGAAATTGTTTAAGGAATTAGGCTTCTCAGATGTGTGTGTGGACACTACTAAGAGAATTGTTATTAAGACATATGATGATGAAGAATTATCATCTAAAGGAGTGGTAACGCTCCCCATTAGAATTAGTCCTGCGGTTATGGATACCAATTTCCAAGTCTTAGATCTCGTCCTTCCATATGATCTTTTACTGGGCAGACCATGGATACACTCTATGAAGGCCATCCCTTCCACTTACCATCAATGCCTTAAATTCCCATAAAATTGCACCAAGATCACAATATATGGTGATCTTTATCCTTTCTAGTATTGCACTAACCTACGCGAAATACCCTAACAACAAGTGCTTGTTAATTAGTAGGCTTCATCATCCAACTCGTCCCATTACATTGATCCATCCTCTTTAACCAAAGCATCCACTCCAACTACCTTACCATCAAAATTTAATGTCCAAGTCCATGATATAGGATGTGGAGAATATTGTATGGATAAGTTGCAGACAAACGACAATGCTAATGTTGTTGCGAAGACTTCAATTTCTAACAAGGATATCAACATAGTTTTAGAAGATACTCAAATAGATGAATGTGCTTGGATTAACACCTCTTGGGATCTTGATATGATATCTGCCTTTACCATATCCATGTCTGCAAAAACTTTTCATGTCAATGACAACCCCATGTTCAACCAAGATATATATCATAATCCACTCTTTGATCATGACTCCACTAAGGATATCCAACCATCATCCTTCCATCCCACCTACCTCAGACTAGGATATGTATCTCCTATTTTCGCCAATGCCAAGTCACTTTTCCAAGTCATTAAGGATGTGCAAGCTTCCTTTGACGTTATCAGTACAAAAAAGGATAGTCCCAAAGACTCTATTGATGACATCGCCACTCCCTTTTGTCTACTAGACATTCATGTCACTTCACCTATTTCATCCATCTCACTCAGATCCATCTACATTAGATACATGGATCAACAATTCATAGCTCAAGAAAAGAATAAAGTTGAATCTCCAATGAATGACCTATATTTAAAAGGAGATCAAGAATCAAAAGACATGATGAAAATAAAAGAAGATCAAGAGAATTCCTCTAGACACCATAAAAATCTATTGGACCTATCAAAAATACAAGTCAAGAATGAGCAAGAAGATCAAGAAAAGTCCTCTAGCCAAAATCAAAAGCTATCAAACAAATCAAAAATAAGTCAAAAGTGAAAGCAAGCAAAAATTGATCTCCAAGTATGCCTCTCCATCAAAAATCATTGGGGGCATCTATCAATGAAAAGGGTCAAGAAAAGAGCTTCTTGATCCAAGGTCTCTATCCACGTCACTCTCACTCATACCATATATTCCATTCCACTCATCCATGTTCACATATCCATCATATCATCCCACCTTCATTGGCGATGTCTTTCAATGTGTCTTTGACAATGACCCCTAGATGTACTCTAGCTCATCGGTCACCCAAATTCCTTTTCATCTGAAGCCTGGTGACCCACGTAGTGTGTACATTAGGGATCATACCATAGCCTCATTCATTTGACACATCTATCGCCCTTCATATTTTTCACTCATACTCCTTATCCCGATCAGGTCCTTTCATCTGACATGGTCATCCACACAAGATCAGGGAATCATCAAGGAAGTCTATGGATCTGGTGTTTATCAATTCTATACATAGCTTCTGATAACCTTGTGTTAGTCATGGAAAAATACAAAAAAAAAATTGTTACCTTGATGAAAACCTGGCAAATAGGCATCTTCGTAACACCAAAAAACTTGAAAAACCAATAAAATAGTAGAGAAATAATTCGTCCAATAGTGAAAACCACTTTGGTGGCACTTTGGATAAGTACCATGGTGAAAACTTGGCAAACAAGTGCCATTTGTAGTCAACTTTGCTCCTTCATCTACCATTATTCCAATCTGACGACCCTTTCATACCACTTATCCTGCTTACCCACATACCTTATCATTTACCGTCCTTATTATCACCGATAATAAATGGTTGTTCTTTCCATAACTTGGAATGATTGAGATCAAGTACACTCCACATCCCCACTCCATCCTATTGATCTTATACCCAACTGGGGGAAAATACTCAACCTACGTCATATGGATCTTGCACTTGTTGTTCTGAGGTCGTAAAATGTCTTGAAAAAAATCCAAAAACACCGTAAATGTCTTGAGAAAATCCAAAAAATTCATTAAACCTCAAAAATACAAAAAAGTCAAAACATGACAAAACATAAAAACATTTAGATATCTTTCAAAAATCCCAAAAATAGAGTCAGAGTCAGTTGTGTCATTCAATCGTCATCATGTCGAACTACATTACCTCTGTGACTAGACGTAGGCAAGGCCATCTCTTGATGTTCCCCTGAGGCATTAGGTGAGTCTTTCTAGTTTTTTCAAGTATCACACAATAAAATCATGAATCAACTCTTTGTCCATCAAACAAATTCAATGGTTGTGTCAAACTACGAGGTCTCCACGTGTAGAACGTAGGCAAGGCCATCAATCGATGAGCCCCCGAGGCCACACTAGGTCAGTCCTTTAGGGTTCATCACATTCACTATCACACACGTCAGATGTCACACATGCCAGTCCTTCAGGTCATTCTTTTTAGGTTTTTCAAATTAAAATCATGACATAATCTTATGGTCAATAAGAAAAATTCATTAGTCATGTCGAACTACGAGGTCTCTGCGTGTATAATGTAGGAAAGGCCATCAATCGATGAGCCCCCGAGGCCGCACTAGGTCAGTCCTTTAGGGTTTGTCATGTCAGTAAAAATAAGTCAGCAAGGTCATCAAGTCAAACCAAACAAATTGCCAAAACACTCAAATAACCAAAACAATCAACCTGTCTTATACAGGATGTGTCCTTCTTGAAAACAGACATTATCATTGCCTTATATAGGTGGTCACATGATCGAAACCAAACTCGATGTCTTATACGATATGTTTCTTTCTAAAATAAGGCTTTATCATTTCCTTATATAGGTGGTCACATGATTGAAACCAGACTCAACGTCTTATATGATATGTGTCATTCATCAAATCAAGCTTTATCAAACAAGCATCTTATTAATCTTTTAGACAATTAAACAACAAACAGATCAAATTTTGAAAAATATTCTAACTGGTTGTTGACATTATGGCTTGCTTTGTCTTTGAGTCTAGTTACTAGCTTTCTCAAGGATGTCCCATGAAGGATTTAGAGAAGCAAGGATGTCTCAGGACTCTTTTTCTTTGACTATTGTTTGTCTATTGTCTTTTGGCTTTGTCTTCGAGTTAGGTTACTAGCTTCCTCAAGGATGTCCCATGAAGGATTTAGAGGAGAGATGATGTCTCATGACTCATCTTTTATTTGATTGTTGTCTGTGGATTGTCTTGACAAAAAGACTAGGGTAATTTTTCCCTTAGTATGAGTTAGGACACTCCTTGTCTGTGACTGTCTATTTTTACCAGGTGGATGACCTTGCACACCTTGGTCTATCTCATATCAAGGTGTTTTTTCTCCATTTGTGTCATCTTAATGCCCAGTGATGATTAATGCAAGGCCTATTATGTTTTGGAAAAATATTGAAGATTTCTAATACTAACATCCGGATTTGATGCGTTAACATTTCTTCTTTTTTGCATCTTCACCACCCTTATCCATGTTCATCTATCCTTTTGTCCTTCATCTTCTAGTTCTCTCTTCCATGTCGAGAGAACACTCATATTCTTCGAACCTGCCTATCCTCTCAAGGGGCATACCACTGCCTCCTTGTCATTCTCCCTTTCATTGGGGCATATTTTTGATTAATTTTCTTTGACATAATGCAATAAACAACATTGTATCAAAGAGGGGCAAATTGTAGACTAAAAATTGTCCTAGGCCTATGATTCTTAATGTATTCATAACTCTTTCATCTTCATTTTTCATAATTAAATAATTTTAATTATTTAATTATTTCGTATGACCATATATCCTCTATTAATTAAATAAATTTTAATAATTTAATTCATTCATTCACATCTTTATTTCTCTTTGATTAATTAATTAAATATTATTTATTTAATTATGTCACTAATTAAATCTATCTTCTATTAAATAATCATTTTAAATTATTAATTAATTCCTGTCACACTTTGAACTATAATTAAATAATCATTTTAAATTATTTAATTATTCCTTAGCCTTTTCTCCCTTTAATTAAATAATTTTTTATTTATTTAATTTAATCCCAAAATCTTGAATGTGGAATTAAATCATTATTTAATTCATAAAAGGATTTATCCATAGCATATTCCTCTATAATTAGATAATCTCTTTGTTATCTAAATATTTATTTATCACTTATGTCTAGATCTAGTTTGATCATTCAGCTATCTGGTGAGATAATATCTAATTGTCTCTAACGAATAGTCATTTCTCATGCAATCTTCATTCTTCTGTCTCAACTAGTTTCCACTAGTGATTAAATTATTATTTAATTTAATCCCCACCATTTATGTTTTTTCACTTACACTAATTTAACCCTAATCCTATTGCATGTCACATATCTTAATCTTAATCGTCGATTTATCTTTTAATCTGAGCCTGTCATTCGAAGATCATATTTTCTATAAATTGGCTTTACCGCTATCATTATTACTCCTCCTAAAATCTTATGAGTTTTTGAAGCAACTTTTGAATCTTCAATGTTTTTCTAATATCATTTGTCATGAGGCCACATTTGCATGCTTAATTAAAAATCTGAGGGCAAGTATCACACTACAGTAAAATGGAGAAGAATAATGGAGGTGATTCATGGAATTGTATGGATGTTTGGTAAAATAGTTCATTTATGCATTGTTAATACAGTTTTCCATTGTTCTCGATTATTAGCTTAGGTTTAGTTTGAGTTTACGTTTGTATTGCTAGTCTGTGAATTTTCCCTGTGCTACAAATATCTTTTCTACTAAATAATCATGAAAACAATACAATACTAGAGGCAAATAATACATAGGACAAATCATTTTTTTGTATTGATGCAAGAAAAAATGAGTACATTATAAAAGGAAACCAATCAACTATAAAAGAAAAATATGAATACACTCAACTATCACAAATCATCGAAGGCTTGAACAAAAACAAGAATAGCTCAAAGGAGCACAATATAAAACAAATTGAAACTCTAAATTTTAACATATGTTGCAATTGTTTGGAACATATAATATCATTTTTATGGACAACTAAAACTTAATCCTATCTAGATTCTTGTTGATATTAACGTTGTTTTTGGGATCCCTTGTAGGTGGGAGCACAAAAAATAAGTTTGAAAAATGATATCAGAGTAAAATATTAGTATTTTTTTTCCTGGTGAATATTATGGGCTGAAAAAAAGCCAAACATATACATTTCCATATGTTAAAAATAATAATCTGCCTCAAAGAAACAACCACAATATTATTTTGAAGGCCTAAGCCCAAAAAACTTATTTCCAACATAAAGAATGTCCAAAAATAGCAAGGAGATGGGTATCTGCAGGATCATGATGGGCCAAAAAGTGGCGATATGTAAGTGATATGATGGCCCATGTGGCTAACGACATTTTTTTTACCCAAAATTGATGAAACGAAAAGGGTTTTTAAAGGAGATTCTCAGCTTTCCACCAATATAAATTATTCTTTACTTTGAATTTAATAATTGATTATTATTCATTTTCTATTTGAATTACGACTAGAGTCTTGATTGATAGGCTGATTAAAAAACATCTATAGCTTTCAAACGGTATAACATATTTTGAATCTGAAACATGCGTCACATTCTATGCTTCACATACTCTAGGATTAAAAAAAAATGAATTTCATGAAGTTTTGACCAAGTTAAGGTGGTCAGACATGCGATTTTTTATATTTTTTAAAAGTTGTAATAAAAAATTCATAATTAATTATTTACTTGGAAAAAATTATAAAAAAATATGCATCACATTGGTACATGAGTCCTCTACTTATATCTAAAATATTATAAAAAAATATTATCATTTTATTGTGGTTAAGGTGGTTAGACAGACACCTGCTTATTTTTTCCCTAAAATTTAAGTACTACTGCATTGAAATTTTAAATTTTCACCAAATAGATTTATTTTTTTAAATAAACCTAGTAGTTTAGAAACTACATTAAATTTTCTACAGATTCTATTCTTATACGTTTTTTAAAATATATAGATAACTTATTCATTTTTTTACGTCAAGTTGCCTGACTCTGATTTTCTAAATTTTCATCGCCACTTAAGGGCCTATTTTTTTCATGATGATCTTGCACATGCCCAGATAATTGAAAATTGAAGGCTGGAAAATTGTCACTCTATGGTTTAGAACATAGAACAACAAGTTTTATTCTCTCTCATTCAAAGAAACCCTAGAGATCTCAATCTAAGGATGAAATAAGGGGGAGAGATCTGCAATAGGATGTCCTAGGGTCTGAGTAATGACTAAAATAGGGGTTCACCACCAATCTAGGGCTTCAAAAGACAAGTAACATGCAAATCCTAATGATCTAACCTAATGATATGTAAAGCTTCATTAAATGACCTAGAAATGTATGCAAAACATAATAAAAAGTTGGAAAAGTACAGAGGGGCATCTAGAAACTCGTAGTAACTTGATTGAATTCCTGAAATGTTGGATTTAATGTCTATTGGGACTCATATGCCAATCTAGATGATTTAGTCCCAAATTGGGATTTCTAGGAAGGACCAAAAATCTAGCAAAGATATGTTTCGAACACTTGAAAACTATAAATTTTATTGAACTAGGACTCATATACTAGAAGTGGTGTATCAATCCAATTTGTCTTTTTTGGAGCATAAAGATTTGAATCTACTCTTCCACCTTTGCTTTGTCTTCTCAACCTGATTTTCGGATCTAAATAGCTGAATTTTGCTATGTAGATGTCTTTTAATGATCTCCTAAACAAGGTGACAACTAGGATAACTTTACAACTTGACAACTTATTTCCAATCTTTTTCTTCAATATATCTTCAACCAAGATATGCAAATCACACACTAAAGAGTGGGTAAAATGTTTTTTTTTAGTGGAAAGGGGTTTTCCTCGGTGAAACCCCATTTTGGTAATCAAACCTTGTAATGAAATCAAATAGAAAGGAGGAATGATGAATGAAAAAGATAAGTAATGTTGTAACTCACTAAACCCTAGAAATAAAATACTAAAACATGTATGATATGGCTCCAATGGATGTAGATCTTGACTCTTGCTTGAATGATATGGATCTTGAATCGAATGCTTTCTTGAATCATGAAACCCTACATCACAATTGTTAGCTCAAAAAAACCATGATTCTTGAAGACTTTGACATGATGCTTGATACTTGAACAATGCTCCAAAACACTTGATAATCAGCTCTTGAAGACTCTTGAATGCTCTTGTGATCTCAAATTTTCTAGAATGCGTGAATACTTGAAAGCTTATGAGAAAAATGAATGAAATAACCTTATATTTATACTTTTTTATGCTAAATTTCTTGAAATTACAACACTACAAGCTGACATCAGATCTAGGAGAATAAAATCCTACCAAGAATTTTAATTTAATTTGATTTTAAGCCACACGAGACTCAAACACCAAAAGTGGCATATGAGTCCCATTAGGCTAGGCTATGGGACACATTTTTGAAGAAATGCTTAGATTCATGTGAAATCTAGATCGAGGCCCTAAAACCTAGCTGAGACCCATATGCCCAAGGTGGCGTATGAGTCCCAAATCACTAAATTTGGGCCACATAATCCACAACATTAATTTATGATTGGTCATTACATATGTGTCAGGATTATCCTCGAAGAGATGCATTAAATGAGGCTTATAGATACAAAATAAGGCATAAAGAAGCCCAATTTATTAATGAAATCCCTAGATTAGTGTGAAAGTGTGGTACAAAACTTTACAACACCCTAAATAATGTGCAATTAGGTTCATTTAGTTCACAAGGGCCCAAGACCTAATGTGAATATGTTAAACACATTACAACACTAAATCAAGGCAACATTAAGCTTAATTTTTCAAGGAGGGCCCAAACAAGTGTGAAAATGTAACACAACATTTTTTGACACTAAATTTAGCCACCACTTTAGTGAGAGGATGAACTTACTTCAAACTAACACTAAAGTAGATGAGATCACATCAAGAGGAGTTCAAATGTACCAATGCTAGTAGGATAGGATGACAACAATCAAGAGGGTTGTTGAAGCCCCTAGGATCAAGTTCCTATAGAAAGCTAACATAGGCACAAAATAACACACATGAAAAAGGATATAAGGATAAATAACAAGGAATAAGCATGCACTGCCAAAGGAAAAGATAAAATAAAAATAATAATAAAACAAAGGGGGTGGATCAAGATTTGATCATTTGTCCTGCATGTTGTGGATTAGATCTAGGTTGTTTGACCAAAAAATGCATGATCACTCTGAGGCAAAAAAAAATTAGGCTATCTATTGGGTGAGTATCCAAAAACGGTGAGACACATGCACACATGGTCGGTATGCACACACAAACAAGCAAGTGGATATGATAAATTCATGCCTAAGCTTGACTTCTCATTCAACCAAGCGAAAGCTATACCTCTTAATAACTTTGATAAGGCAACACACAACAATGAACTTCAAGCTTCATGAGGTAAGCAAATCTTTGTATGCTTGAAACTCATGAACAAACAAGATGGCTCCATAGACATGTAAAGTGTATTGTGCAAGGTGGCCATATAATCAAAATTGTAAATGAAACATAGGGAATGTTCAAAGGAGTCTTGCTTAGTTCATGTAAGGTCTTGACTTAGGAAAAATTGTTCCTAATGTCTCCAAGAGAGGACCAATCAAAGAATAGAATATTCACAACTTTGGGGATGCAGTGTGTCACATCAAGCCATTAAGAGGAATATAATATGCTAATAGAGATCACACTCTTGAGGGACATCACACCTAATATTGTCATTGTAAAGCGAAATACACATTGCATGAAGTAAGAAGACTACACAATGAAACATGAGAAATACAAAAAGAATAATGCCAATGTTTGCCCCCAATTTAAAGAAATTTCTAAACACCATGCTGTGATAAATTACTTTAAAGTGAAAAATGATAAATGCTATCAATAAAGAAGACATGAGAGCTAACTTGGAAATCCCTATGCCAAGTCATATGTTTCCAAATGAAGCTACATCATGAAAAGTAAAAGAGGGGTTGCCCACGAGAATAAAATTACAAACACATGAGGGATTCATGGATTTGGGGTCAGTATGTTCTTGCTACAATGTTTTAGAGAGCTCGGAAATGTCATCATTCTCCAAATACTCATGGAACAAGAAGCATGACACAAAGAGAGAAAAAATAAATAAAATCCTTTTAGGTCAACATGGAAGAGACATGAATGTCTTGACGCCTTGCATCATCCCCAAAAGGAAAACATAAGACAAATGAAAAGATAAAGGAAAATATTTTGGGTCAACATGGAAGAGACATGAATGTCTCAATGCCTTGCATCATCCCAAAAATGAAAAAAAAATTCAAATGAAAAGATAAAGGAAAATCATTTGGGTCAACATGGAAGAGACATGAATGTCTTGATGCCTTGTATCATCCCCAAAAGGAAAACACAAGACAAATGAAAAGATAAAGGAAAAGGTAAAATATTTACGACATAGAGAAGAATGTAGATACAAATAGAGGGATGTCACAAAGAGAGAGAAACACATCAAACAAAACCGCATGGGGGATCACATTACACACATGCAATGACACAAAAAACATGCAAAAGACTAGTAGGGCACATGTGATTCAACCTGTTAGTAGGTTGTCCACATCCCAATTTTGTTCATCATATACGAAAGGTAGACAACTACCCAAAGGGATAATATCAAGTGCCAAACTAGGGCCATCACTAATTTCAACTCTCTTCCTAGGAGAATTGTTATTTAAGCTCATAGAAGAGGAAAACAATGTATTCAATTCCTTATGCACCTCCTTGTCAATTTTAGCAATCTCCTCATTGTCATCTAGATTAAAGACAATAGCAGGTCAAATGATAATTTCCAAAGAAGGATTTAACTCTTGTTGCAGTGTAGGACCTTGTTCTAGTGAAGGGGGAGACTCATTGTGCATTGCTTCAGTCAAGTTTGGATTTTGATTTTCTTTATTTGTTTTTTTGTTTAACCTTTGAGCAAGAGCATGACATCTACACCTATCCTCTCTATAATTTTTGTTTCTTTTATTGTCTTTCAAGTTGTGTTTGTGTAGGAGAGGGTTTATTAGTTACATAGGTTTCTTTTCTTCCCTAAGGGGAGGAACAGAAGGAACCATGCTAGGTTGGTCAGCTGCTTTCTCTTTATCTTTGTAAACTTGTTTTATTTTAGGAGGGGTGATAGGATTTTAGTTGTTATCTCTTGGTCTTTTGTAGGAAATAGGTGAAGAATCTGTCAAGTTGGTCTTGGTTGTTTGGAATGTCTTTAGGTTCAATCATGGTTTCATCAAGGGTGGTAGGCTTGGTCATAGGCTGAGGCATGTTTATAAGGGATAGTTTTTCTATGCATTTTGCCTTGAACTTTTGATAGGATTTCAAAAAAAAATCTTCTTGAGGTTTAATAGGGTCCATAGGCTCAGGCCAAAATAAATCTAATGAAAATTTCCCTTGGTAGGACAAATGATTATAGCCACTATGGTGCACAAAGAACATATCATTGTCAATGGGAAACTTTAAGAATTTATGCATGACTGATGGGACAACTTCCATGGAGCATAGCCATGGGTAACCAAGCTTCACAAAAAATTGATAATACATCGAGATGATGGAGAATGATACATCTAATGTTTTTGGTCCTATTTATAAAGGTAAGGTGATTGATCCCATCGTAGGGTAAGAAAAACCATTATTCGTCTGTATTCATGCTTTCGGTTTATCATATGTTTCTTGATAGAGCTCATGCACAAGTAAGAATTTTTCGGTGACCACATTCTCTCCACAGACGAGATCAATTAATATCTCATTAGTGTGCTTGTCATTGATTTGGCCAACTATGTAAAGATGACCATCAGGTACATGTTTAAGTATATCTTTAGATGAGAGAGCAATGTCAAGAGGCTTTTTAGTTCAGCCCTTGCGAGTTATAACTTTGATCAATCCAACCATATCATTCGTAGGACCTTGTTCATCAATATCTATGGATCTTGTTGAACAATATCATTGTTTTCGTCATCTGTGTCAACATTCATCACATCATTCTTTTTAGATTCACTAGCTTTGACAAATGAAATGCTATGATTTGTCATAGGGTTGGTAAAGATTTGTAAGTTTTGATTGGGAGGGGAAATAGACTTATTTCTTTGATCATTAACACCTCCAATTTGAAGTCGATCAGAATCAATGAGGTCTTGCACAAGATGTTTAAGATGCTTACAATGTTCCATGTCATGTCCATTTTGTCGGTGATAATGGAAACAGGAATTCGATCTAAATTTTGGTGGTAAAGTCTTATTAGGATCAGGAGTTTTAACAGGAGGCAAGGTAATCATTTTCTATTCTACAAGTTATGACATTATGTTATGAAGGGTATCGGGTAAAGGAGTGAATTGTCTAGCCAGATTCCCAAATATGAAAGGAGTTGTCTTCCTTATAGCAACCACTTGGGTATCAACATGTTGATTTATTTATTGAGGGGGATTAAGTTGAAGGAAGCCTTTATTTTGTTTTATAACAGGTTGATAATTGTTTTGGTTTGCGGATTTAGACTTTTTAGGATGGCTAGAGGTGGATTTTATGTCAGGACTACTAATTCAATTTTGATAATCATGAAGGGTGGTACACAAGTGCATGAAGGATTGGAACTTCATTATGTTAAGATTATTTTGTATCTTATTTTGCAAGTTCTCAATGAATATCCTTTGAAGGTGAGGGTCGGGAATCTTTACATTGATTTGGGAATAAAGTGATTGGTGGTGTGAAATAACGTCGGTAATCTTTTCATCATCTTTTTGCTTAAATCTCATTAAATCGGCTAAAGTCATCTTAGGGGTCATATGCACTTGGAAATGATTTATAAATGCCTTAGGAAGTTCATTGAATGAACAAATTGAGTTATTTGGTAATGAGGAGAACCATTCTAAGGTGATATTCTTCAAGGATCTAGGGAAATGATTAGCCAAGAGCTTATCCTCAAGAATAAAGCCACTACATAAGGCAGTATAAGAGGAAACATGGTTAGAAGGATCTCCTTGCCCCCCATATTTCTCAAATCTAGGCACCTCTATACCTTGTGGCATTGGCATTCTCAATATCTCCAAGGATAAGGGTTTTCTTTTGACATAATATGTAGGTTGGCCATTTTGATTTTGGTTTATGGTGGAAACTTGTTTTTGAAGGGATGAAATTGTTTGCAAAAGTTGATTTATGAGAGGATCATTGTTTTCATTTTGAGATGGAGATGAATAAGGTGGAGGTGTGTATATGTTTAAGGGAAAATTCAAGGGTGATCCCACAATAGTGGTTTACAATTTTTGGCCAAACTAGACACTGAAATTATTATTTTTAACTAAATCTTCACATTTGGGCACCTATAGCGGCTAAACCGTGAGGAATTTGAAGATGATGAAACCAAGAGTCTTGTCACATTTTATTTGTATATTATAAAAACATTTATTTTTTAATTTTTGGAATAAGATTGGACTTATTTTTCCATTTCCCACAAAAATTGGTTTTTTTTAGAAAACAACATTTTAAAAAAGTGGCGCACGCCATATAACACATAACTTTTTATCCATAAAGGATAAAATTTTAATTATTTCAAATTTAGATTTGTAACTTCGATATCTAGTGCTTCCACTTGGTTAGATAGTTTTTTATTGAATATTTTTTCTTTAATCAATTTTTGAAGTCAAACCAATTACAATTCAGACATAGGGCGACCGTATAACGTGTAACTTTTTTTGTGTATATCAAAATTCAAAAAAACAATTGTTGGATCAAGGACTTTAATATTTGGTGCACTCATAATTTTCAAAAAAAAATTGATAATCTGCTATTTTTCCACATGTGCAGAACAGAGACCTTCATTTTTGATGAAAACCCTATGTTTAATAAAACTAAAAAACCAAATATATAATAAAACTAAAACATATTAAAATTATATCCGTTGGATAGCTTGTTCTGAGGAATACCTGATTCCAGTTTTCCTTCCTCACTTGAATTCATTTGATCCCCCAAAAAGTAAACCAAAAGTGGTTTTTTATTTGCATTTTGATAGGTGTAAAGGAGACTCTGTTATAGGTATGGTTTATAACTAGCGGGGTTCTATCCAAGGGGGCTTGGTCTAATGTGGTTTGATCAAACCCTCTTCAATTGGAATCATTTAAATGGAACTTTTCAAGGCTTAAATCGTTATATTTTCTAAAAATATGTGATTTTAACAAAAATCAGGATCTCCTAGAAAGTGTAAACCACTATTATGGCAGCACCCTGAATGGAATGCTTATATGAGGTGTAGACACTAAAAGTTATCCTAATCCTGTGACTTTTGAATTCTTCATCATTTCCTCTTTTGTCTTTCATAATTAAATAATTTTTAATTATTTAATTATCTTCTAAATTCATAAGTCTTTTATTAATTAAATAATTTTAATTATTTAATTAATTCATTTCTATCTTTTTTTTAGACTATAGGAATTGGGTAGCACGACCCCCCTATAAACTACAGTGTGCCTGGTAAACTTTTTAACGTGACCGGTGTCGTTGGCGCAACACACCCTTTGGTACCATGGGGGTGAGGGAGACTAGACCTCGTGACCAACCTCCTGCAATAGGAAAGGTTTAGCCAACCGAGCTAGGGCCCCTACCCCAATTCATTTCTATCTTTATTCCTCCTTAATTCATTAAATAAATTTTATTTATTTAATTACATCACTAATTAAGTCCCTTTCTTTCTAAAATTAAATATATTATTATTTATTTAATTTTTATACCACTTTCTACTATAATTAAATAATTATTTAAATTATTTAATTATTCATTAGTCTCTTCACTCCTAAATTAAATAAATTTTATTTATTTAATTTGGTCCTCTCTCTTGGATTGGTCACATTCTTCTATGATTAAATAATTATTTTAATTATTTAATTATTCATTGGCCACCTAAATTAAATCATTTTTATTATTTAATTTCCTCTCACCTCTTTGTTTGTGTCAATCTTATCTTCCACATCAAGTCCTTATCTATCAATGTCTCAATTAACCTCCACCCTTGATTAAATTATTTATAATTTAATCTTGACTGTCAATCCTTATAATTTTTCCCTAACCCTAGTCGATACTTCATCTTTCATTCTTGGCCATTGATTATTGAATTTCAATCTTAGCCCTTCATTCAAAATTTTATTTCCTATAAAAGACCTCTATCATTGACATATCTTCATCTTAGACATCTTGGAGAATCTACAAGCTATCTTGAGTCGTCTTGCTATCAAGTCTACTATCAAGTCAAGTGCATCTATAGTCATTGAGAATCTTCAATATTATGATTTATCATTGTCATAGGCCTATTTGCATACTCAAAAATCTTAGGGAAATTATTCATATCAAGAAAAATGGAGAAGTGCAATGAAGGTGAATCAATGGTGGTATGAAGACTTTTGGTAATATTGCTCCATGTTTTTATGTCTCTATGCTTATTTGTGCTTCATTATTTATTAGGGTTTGATTTACATGATTTATAGCCTAACCTTGATATTTTAACCCCGATTTATAGGAGGTAAAGTGGTAGGAGATATGACATGTGATGCCACAAAGGTACTAGGGATGCTAGCGGAAATACCCAAGGAAGGAATCACATTACTCATAGGTTGCATCGTTGTTGTAACTTGAGGATTGGTATAGGTACAAATAGAGGCAATTGTTGTGGGAGGAGGAATTTGAATTCCTCTTTGGCTTGGTACATTGTTCAAGGGTAAAGTACAACTAGCACTGGTTGAGGTAAGATGTTTTCCAAAAATTTGAACTATGTTACACACAAGCTCAACTCCTTCACTTTCAATCATGCGATGTATGTTATCTATGGTAGGGATAGCAGTGGTTGAAATTTTTTTAGTACTTATTTGGTTTTATAGGTTTGCTAGGTCTTCAAGGATTTGGATTATGTTTTCTTACAAAATAATAGCAACCATTGTTTCAACATGAGTCACATTATTTGAAGGCAAAGATTTGTCAAGGGTATGGTCCATATCTAGTGAACTAGTGTCAAAAATAGTATTGAAAGAGTTAGACAACCCAAGATCCATGATGAGTGTTCTATCATGGGATGACATGAGTCTCAAACTTCGTCTCACTATAGTATTAGCAATAGGACACCAAGTAGAAAAGCTCATACAAGGGAAAATCAAGGGAATGCAAGATGCAATGAACACAAGATGAATTCTATGATCTAATTCTGATTAAAAATGAAATTAAGCTAAATTCAATAAAATGAAAGTAACAGAAACTCTTTAAACTAAAACAGATAACTAATAGTAGCAAACAAAAATATAGAAATAGAGAATCTAATGCTATAAAATATAATTTAAATTTTGAAACGGGACTAAATCACCCAGAGGGGCATATGAGTCCTAATCAAGGTTTTCCAGAGGTTTAAATGTTGAATAATAATCACCACAAAATACCTTGAAATTAGGTAAAATCACTTGTACTAAGACTAAATTTCCCAGAGGGGCATATGAGTCCCAATTTAGGGTTTTTGCAAATATTTTAGAAAATTCTGAGTGAAAATTATGCTTTCTGGTTTGGATGATGTCTAGACTAAGTGAAAATGCAAATTTTAGATGAATTTCAATGATGAAATATGCAAAAATGAAACCTATATGCCATTTCACTAATGCAATATTTAGAAACCCTAGAAGTCCAGTTAACTAATGTAAATCCTAATGCAAAGTTAATGCAAGCTAAATCTAGGACTATGATGCACTCCAAATCAGAAAATGAAATTTTTTAAATGCAAATTCACCAAAATGAAAGGTGATGTAGTGTATAAAAATGTATCCTTTTACATTTACACACTTGATATGGGAATAATTAATGATAAATTGGACATAATGTCACCTTGGTCTAGTATTGTGAGGTTTTTTACACATCCACATTAGGTCTTGGGCCCTTTTAAAGATAAATTAACTTGACTCTTCCTTAATTTAATGTTGTAAAATATATTTATTTACATATTCACATTAAATTTAGGAGACTTGTGAACTAAAGTGGACCTAATCTAGTGTTGTAATGTGTTTTACACATTCACATGGGATTTAGGGCCCTTCTAAGCTAAATAGACCCAATTTTGCCTAAATTTATTGTTGTAAAGTGTATTTATTTATACTTTCACATTGGATTTTGGTCCCTCTTACATTTATGGCCTTTATATCATCATTAATAGGCCCATATTACCCCTTGTTGTGCATCCCAAGGCATATTTTAATCAGAAACCCGACAAGATCAACATATAAGCTTAATTTCCTCACTCCTCGACACTTTAGGACCAAAAATATCCCTTGTGGGACCCATTCACCACCTTGGGAAAATGAGTCCCATCCAGGTGGGGCTCATTCACCTAGAATGGTCAATGAGTCCCATTTAGCCTATTTTTAAGGCTTTGAGCGGGAAACGTGGGGTTTTAATTCAAATTTCTTCCATGTCGGCCATCAGGATCAAATTAATAGTCATTTAAGTGAATTTCCTATATAAACAAGCTTTCAAACCCTTATTTCATCCAAGAAACATAAGCCTACATGATATCAAGTCAATCAAGAAGGGTTAAGCATTCCAAAGTCATCAAGGTAGCTTTCAAGATCATTCAAGGGTAAGATATATCATCAATTATTGAAGCAATTCAAGGTCTATCATCATGTCAAGCATATCAATCATCAAGCATGTTAGTGAAATAGTGTTGTGATGTACCATTGAAGATCCAAGACCAAGCATTTTTCTATTCCCATTGTCAAAGATCAATATCTACATCATTCATGGACATTTCATGTTGAGTTGCAAATTTATAGACATCATTTACAAGACATCATTCAAGGTATCATTGTTCATGTTTCATATCCTATGTTTTATGTTTCATGTCCTTGTTTCATTGTTTCATCATTTGGTTTAATTACCTAAAAGGGGTTTTACCAAGGAAAACCCCTATTCCCTAATAATCAACACGTGTTCTCTCTCTTTTTGTGTGATTATAGATCTAGGTGCTTTGAGTACTTGAAGATCATTGAAGATTAGGTTGTAAGCTTTTTGGAGTTATCTCTCCATTTTCAAGGTCAAAATCTTCACTAAAAGGTCATCTACAGCCCTGAAATCAGACTCTTGAATTCAGAAACCTAGAGAAGTAGAAAGAGAAGATTGAGAGGTGAAAATAAGAACTTTGAATTTCTAGAAAATCCAAACTAGACTCATTCACCACAAGTGATGAATGAGTCCCACTATATGTTTTTTTCAGAGATCTTTACAGATTTGGATACCCATTTGCCTGAAACCTACTCCTGTGCAAAAATCCAGAACTAGGATGGATTCGCCCAAAATGGTGAATGAGTCCCAGTAGGTCAAAAATTTAGATTATTCAAGATTTTAGAGCTCTCTTCCATCTCCTTCAATTTTCTAGGTGCACACTTCTAATTTTACAGCTTTTTGTTTTGCTTTGTTTTCATTTCTAAGTCATTTAGTAAATTATTGCATCAATCTAGGTTTTGCATTTCATCTTGCATGTCATACATTTTTTCCAAGCCCTAGCTTGGTGGTAAACCCCTCTTGTAATTTTAAATCATATCCTAGGATACCTTATTGTCATATTTATCCCTCCATTCTTTATTTGATTTAGATCTCTAGGGCATCCTTGAGTGTTAGTTGGAGAAAAGTAATGTTCTATGTCCAAAACCATAAAGCATCCATTTTTCCACTAAACATTTGGGTGAACCCGCATATAGAATACCTTCTTTTCTGATTTGGAGTCCATCATCATCCTAGATCTAGCTTGCATTAGCATTGCATTAGAGTTTGCATTAGTTAATTGGCATTCTAGGGTTTCAAAATTTTCATTAGTGAAAGCTCATATAGCTTGCATTTTTGCATTTAATTTCATTGAAAATCATTCAAAATTCACAATTTTATTTAGTCTTCAGGTCATACAACACAAAAATCATAAAAAACAATTGAAATTTTTTGAAGATTTTGAAAAAACCCTAACTAGGACTCATTTGCCCCTCTAGGCGAATTAGTCCCTTTCTAGATTTTAAACTGCCTTTTAAAGCATTAAAAACCTCATTTTTGTGCTTCCTAAGCCTGCTAGTAACATATAGTATAAGTATGGAAATTTTTAGGAACCTCTGTTTTATGTATCTAGGTCAAAACATCCATGTAGTGAAGTCATTTTTAAAGCATTTCAAAAATCGTTTCAATATCAAAAGTTTCAGATCTACAGGACATTTTTTATATTTTAGAAACATTGCATAATTTAGATAGATTAATTTCTCATATTAGCATGTGTTCTTTTCAAGCATTTAGTATTTCTAGAATATCAAATGGTTTGTATGATTCTATTTTCTCTACTCATGGGCATAATTTTTGAAAGCAAAGGAAAACATTTGATAAGCATGTTGCATACCCTCCTAGTATCTATTAGATTTGTAAGAATGTCATAACACAAGAGGATGCAAGTGTAGACAATCATAACAATCATACTTGTTCTTCTCCTAATACCTCTCCTATTAGTGACGAAGGTATATTGGTGAAAGAAGATACAAGTATTGGGGGTTTTTATTGTCCCTCTCCTCTTCCCCTTTTGGAAGATATTAGAAAACAAGAGGATGAGATCATAGAAACATTTCTAAACATCACCTTACCTAGTCTCCATTCATCCATTTCTTGTGAGAATGTTTTAGCGAAAGATGATGATATCATAAATAGCCATGAAAATAAAAATTGTCCTTCTCCTAATATCCCTCTTCGATGCAAAGAGGATAGGTTAGTGTTAGAAGATGCACCTATTGAAATTCATGAGAATATTGTTCCTCCTTTCCCTAATGCTCCTACCATTTGGAAAGATCTATTTGGAAAGCATGAAAATCATATTTGTCCTTTTCTTGATGCCTCCCCTATTTATTATGAAGCTACTTTAAAAAATCTAACCATAGATTGTTATGAACATTTTACAAGCTCTCCTACTATGGCACATAGCATGGCACAAGATAATGATACTTTAGAGAAAATAGGCAATCAAATAGAGCCTTCTAATATCCCCACTATTGATAATCAAGAAAATCCAACCATTGATCATTCCCCTACTTGTGATGAAGTCATTTTAGAAGAACCAATCCTTGAATGTCAATAAAATTTGGTTTGTAGTTCTCCTAAAAAGTCTCCTCCTAGGGAGAATATCATTGTGCAAGAAAATAACAATAGTAATGTGGCTTCCTTGAGTAATGGTAAAAAGGTGATTCTAGATTTCCCTTTACTAGAAATAAATCAAACCAAGACCACTAAGGTTATGAATGCACAAGTGTCCATTAGATCCCCTTTGATCAATGTACTTCTTACTTACCCCGTGGGACATCCTTTGAATCCTCTAATTCTTTACCCACCTTCACACAAACCTCAAACTCAAAACAAACCTGAAATTATCCTTTACCCACCTAAGAATAATGTGTCACAGCAGCTAAGTCATAATACCATTGTTCATCCATACAACACAAGAAATAATCTACAACCACAACAACCAACACCTTCAACATCCCTCACATTGCCTAATCCTATGCTACCTAACCCTATCCTATCGGGTCCTCCTCGTGGAAAGGAGTATGGTCTTGTCGAACAAATAAAGAATACTCCTGCTAAGATATCCCTATGGGACCTAATTCAGAATTCACCTAATTATCACACTATGCTTCAAAAAACCTTGCAACAAGTTCCTATCCCTTCTAATGCACAATCGAATGAAATAGCATCCATGATTCAAGGAATAAATGCTGACATTGTTTTCCACCAAAGTGAACTCTCCCCTTTGGAAGTGTAGAAACAAAATGATGCTTTCATGGTATTAGTTTCATATAAAAGAATAGGGATAAAATGAACCCTTGTTGAGACTGCTTTGACACTTAAGGTGTGTAGCGTAAACCTTTTCGATAGTCTTCGTGTGGAAAAATAAAAAAATTCAACCTAATTCCTTGTCTATTCGTGGATTTGACAATGTAGAAAAAAACCGCTCGGTGTGATCACTTTACCTATTACAACTAGAAACACCAAATTGGAAACACTGATCCATGTTATGCCTCATGATCTCTCATGTGATCTCCTTTTAGGTAGACTATAGATTCATGCAATGAATGGGGTGCCTTCCACTCTTCATCGTAAAATGAAGTATATTTACAACAACAATGTGTACACACTCGAAGCTGATCTTGATCCAAACAATTGTTTAAACATTGACAAAAACAAGGAAAATCCTTTGAGAACATTAACACCAACCACACAAGTAGAACAAATGCAAGAACAACAAAAAGACAAGCTCCCTAAATCCTTCACAATGATATCACTAGATGATTTTGGATCATTGGATTTTGACTCACCATTCATGGGAGAATACAAGATCATAAATAAAGACTCTGAACAGGGAAAAGAAAAAGTTGTAATGTCAACACAAAATTCAGAAGACCCTTCAAAATCATCCACCTCAACCACTCTATAACAAAATACAATAGATTACACAACAAACTTTCATGAACTTAATTATGAGCAAACACCGAATCCTCAAGAGATGAAGAATCTTTATGGAAAAGGTTATGAAATGATGAAACAACTTGGTTATAGTGGCAAAGGATGTGATGCTAGAGAACAAGGTATTTGTGTTCCTATATAACCTCACGTGCAAGAAAAGACTAATGGTCTTGGTTATTGTCCCTCGAAAGAAAGAAACAAGCCTTCACTCAATATCAACACTATTACAAAACATCCTTCTAAGTTGACTTTAATAGTAGTGCATATTGAATTGATAGACACTAGTGGTCTTGATTGTTATCAATTACAAGAAACAAGGAAATCTTTGCTTAATATAAATTTCATCCCGCAAAATGCTAATGATTTGAATTCGTTAGATTTTACATCCTCCTTTCAAGGAAAGCACAAAATCTCGCAATCTAAAGAGTCTTGTTTAGGTATGACAACTAATACTAAGTAAGAGATATATTTGTCGCAAAATAAATAAAAAATCCTCTTCTATTGATCAAGAGAGTATCTTGGAAAGACTAATCGAAGATCATTTGATATCTCTCCCTCCAAGAACTCAAAAGAAATTTTATTGCAAGACTTCATTTTTTGCATATCATAGAGTTCAAGTTCATGACACTAATGAATGTAAGGCTTTGAGTAATCGAATCAAACATATTAAGGAGTGTGGTGCTCTTCCTTGTGTTGAAGCACCTAACTCCTCTAACTGATACGTATTCTCATCCTTGTCCTGCACTAAGTGGGGGCAAGGGGTTAGTTAGCCTTGTCTGCGTATGCCACTTTTCATTGCCTACTTTTGCCTAGTTGATCACCTTTCATGTATGTATAAGAGAAAGCTTTGGATATGGACAACATGCCTTAAGTTGGCTTGCATGTGACATACTTATCCATGATGTTGCTTATTGGAAAAATATCACTTGGCATAGGGCTTTTCGTATAAGCTCTTTGTATAGGAGAAAAATTTCACCCCTTACGCAAGTTCCCCCTTTACACATCCTCACCTTAGAAAACCAAATCCAAAGGAAAAATTCCACATAAGCTTGTTTCATTCATCCCACTTGGCACCCATTTTATGTATCAACAAAGGAATAACTATTGGTGATGACTGTGCAGCGTGCAGATGTCCATGGGGCATGCTTACATCCCTAGCAGATTCCCGTGTATGGAGCCTACAAAGGCATTACACTTCCCATTGGAAGTCTAATTGTAACACCCCCTTCAAAAAATTGACCTGAATATGGTCGGTTTCGTTCATCTCTACTTCAAATTCATTCAATTTCATTCCATTTCATCTCTTCTACAACTTCTACAATCTCTCTAAGTATGCTAAGCATTAAATTCAAGCTCTAAGCATTTAATCCATCACTCACAAGAAGCACTTTGCACTTCACATCAGCAACATCAACACTCCATCAACTCCATAGAGAAAGTGTGGAACAAACACCATTGCAGAAGAGGCTTGAGTCCTCTCTTTTTCTCCCCCATTATCTAGTGAGCTCTTGCTGGAGATGGTAAGCTTTCTACTCCTCTCCTCTACGATTTGGTTGAGTAGCATAACACTGTTTTGTAGTGCTTTTGTGTTCTTTCCTTCATTTCTTGCTTTATCATACTTTTCTCCATTATCATCATCTTGGTCGTCTATGGAGGTAGAAACACCAAAATGGGGGTTTGATTGAGGTAGACCCCTATACAGCCCCCCAAAAAATTTCCTCTCTCTTGTGTGTAGGTGGAAGTATTCTTGGAGCTAGTTGGTGAACGAGCACCTTTATGAGATCATCCTTGCGATCTTTACTCTTGTTTATTTTATTTATCATATTCGTGGATACTTTATCTGCATTCTAGTGTTGTTTTGGCCTTCCAAAAGTAACTAGCTAGGACATTAGTCCATTTTCTTGCATCTAACCTTGTCTCTCTAGTCCTCTGGTCACATGGACGACAACACGCTTGAGAGATTCCAACACGCAACATTGTCATCTCAGAGCCACACTTTTTTCCTCAAGCAAAGAGCTACCTAAGACATAGTGTTGACCCCAAAAACTAACTCCCCTAGCCCCATTTTGAGTCTCGGTTCTGCAAAGTGGTCGAAGGACCCTATAGTCCTCATCATTTTGGTCTCGCATTTCCCAACACTTTGTTAAGATGAGGTACATTATGGTAGCCTTCTACTCTTGACCCTCCATGACCTGGGACCTTGACGTGGTTGGTACCCCTCACTTACATTTTTGGTGAACCTGACGTGAACCAACATCTTCTCATTTGTTGGTGTTTGATATTTTCCCTTGTACCCTCTGATCATTGTACCCCTGAGTGTTGTGAACATTTATGAGAATCACAACCCTGTCCATGACCTCTGGGTATATTTTTAGAAGTATACGACACCTTCTGATGGAGAAGATGAAGGTCACTTCTAGTTTCTCTATAGGTCTTTTCGCCGGTTTTGCAATTGGACTTGCTACTCATGAGCAGGTGTCATAGGGCGAGTCAAGATTCTTTGATGAAACTGACCACGTCCCTACTCGTCCTACATCTCCCATGTCATCATCCATAGATGAGTGTGAATCTATCCATATCCCTTATGATTATGTCACTAGTCTGAGCAAAGGGTTGGGTGCTTTGGAGAATCACTTGGACAAAACCCAAAGTTGGCAAGGGCCACTAAGGTTATCAACAAAATAAAGTATATGGTGGGAAAATATCAAACAGGCGTAGAACTCCTGCTAGTCTCACTAGTCTGACTGAAGCGTGCACCCCTTCGAACCATAGTAACATGATACAAGGTGGCCTCTTCGAATAACATGAGAGACAGCTAGGAGTCTCGATGCCTCCCACATGCATGTACATGCTCGACACAGTCCCTTCAATCAGTATACCCACTGCTTAGAACTAAAATTTTTGAAACTATCAAAGTAAACAAGAC
Source organism: Sequoiadendron giganteum (assembly GCA_007115665.2). Taxonomy (NCBI): domain Eukaryota; kingdom Viridiplantae; phylum Streptophyta; class Pinopsida; order Cupressales; family Cupressaceae; genus Sequoiadendron; species Sequoiadendron giganteum. The sequence goes on from CM021106.1 coordinate 186,290,028, forward strand.
CCCTCTAGGTTTTCATTTCACACCTCTTGTCACCTCTAGCAATGGAGGATTTGGCAAGATGATTGGTGGGGGCTTTGGTGGTCGTAGCTTTGGTGGCAGAGGTGGCACTAGTGAAAATGGTTCTAGTGGAGGTCATGGTGGTGGCTTTGGAAGTGGCAGTGGCTCCGGTGGAGGTCATGCTAGTGGCAGTGGCATTAGAAGTGGCCCCGGTGGAAGTCACAGTGGTGGTTCTGGGGGTGTCTCTGGTGGCGGTTCCAGTGGTCCTATATCTTCGAACGACCCAATTCTGAACACTCTTCTTTAGAATATGGGGAAGATGTAGAACTAGCTAGCGAATATTTCCCAATCTTCTGCCCAGCCTATCTTCCAGCCCTTCTTCTCACATAGCCCATTGTCGGTAGTGATCCTAAACACTCCTTTCTCGCAAGGGATGGAGATTCCTAAATTCCAGAAATATGATGGAAAAGGGGACCCACAAACACATGTGTCTGCCTTTAATGCCTTATGTACATACTTCTTCCATCATGATGCATTGATGGAAAAACTATTCCCTTGATCTCTCAAGGATACAACACTCAAGTGGTACTATTCCTTACACGATAATTGCATCTTCACATTTGATCAGCTTGTGAACCATTTTTTCGACAATTCCAAGCCAACATCAGATGTAAGATGACCTTCTCTGACCTTCTCCAGTGTAAGAAAGGAGATAATGAGAAGATTATCAATTTGATAGAGCGATATCAAGCGCTCTTTTCATAGATCTCATACCCGTTACCTGATTCTAATGTGCATAAGTTATTCATAGGAAACTTACAGAGGCCCTAGCAAGAGAAGTTTTCCCTTATGAAATATCCTTCTTTCACACAATTGTGTGGAGCCCTATAGGAGTATCAATAGATGGTAGTTCAGTTCGGGGGACCCTCCTCGCACTCTCATCCTGAAGGGAAATCCATTATGTCGAGCTCTAAAAAAGGAAAATTTATTGCGAATGTAGTAGCCCTTGTAAATGAAAACAGCCTTAGACACAACTGAAATTTCACAAAGTTAACAAAATCTTATTCCTCCATTTTGCAAAAGTTGTTGAAGGATAAGATTCTAACCTTTCCAAACCCTAAACCGGTTAAGGAACCTTACCCTAGCTAGTATGAAGTGTATACCTATTCTCAATACCATTGATTTAATGGACATGATACTGAACGGTGCATGCACTTACATAATGAGATACAAGATTGCATCAAAGACGGTACTATTCCTCTTGATGGAAGAAAACAAAATATGAAAAAATTAGTGACAAAAGCTAATAATGAGTTGCAGATATACACAGACCCATTTCTTTCACATTTTGGTAACATGATTATCGATCCCTCTGATTGTGTTACTTAGCTTGAAGCATATGTTAACATGGTTACTATTACTCCTTCTCCTCATCCTGCGACCGGTTCACCGGATGTAACATTCACTTCGTAGGATTTACCGATGAACAACAAACCTTCTCTGCTTTACATTCTCACTCGCCTCAATGGTAACATTGTGATAGGAGTCATAGTAGACCTCGCAAATAGAGTGAATTTCATGGAAGAGACTTTACTGTTGAACTCCTTGCAAAGGGAAGAATATGAAAAACAAATTCCATCATCCGTACGCATGATGGACTTGCTCTTGAACCATATGGATCAACAACTCTATCCATCCTGGTTGGCCCTAGGAATGTAGACACGATCTTCAATGTTATTCCTGAGTCATATCTATTCAAGGTGAAGCTAGGTATACCTTGGCTAGCTTCCATGAATGGGATCACCTCTGTTATCCACAAATTTTTAAAGTTCTCCCACAAAGGTGTTGTGCATGTGGTACATGATACTGGCTATTAGCCCTTGGTATCTTGTGGGGGATATTCATTGGATCACTTTTGGCCTGCCCCAGTTGGTTTACTTCCTCCAAGAACGAACCTACTTTATAAGAACTACAAAAAGTACAAAATTGGGGGCAAGGGACTGTCGAAACTGACCCTTCCCATAGCATATTAGTCAGCTGCCTCCTCTTCCCAAAAGGGAAAGGAGAAGCTTGCTCCTTCTCGGGCTACCTCATTCACTCCCCTTTCTTGGGAAGAGTATTGGATGAGTAAGCCTAGCCTTTACCCATTGAGTCTGATGGTGCCTGCTTGGCGAAGACCGAAGATCAGGATATTGAATCTCCCTACCAAGCCTCCTGGGCCTTGGTACTATTTGTATGGTAGAAGGAAAGGCTCTCGAAGATAATTTGCCCCACGGCCTCTTACCGTTTCTTCTCCTAAAGAAATGAATGGGAAAAGGCCCATTGCCAAGGCATTAAAGTTGACTCCCACTGTTGTTTCTGAAATTTTCCCTCATCCTCCCATTCAGGAGTTTGTCCCTCCACTAGAAACACTTATGGAGTACACTCCCATGTCTAAGCAAGAGCCTTATGTTCCCTTGCAACCTATGGTCTCTAGTTCAAAGAGTCGCAGGAACCACCTTGCGCATGAGCGCAAGTGCTAGCAAAAGGCTCTCTTGGTTGAGCAGGCTACCTCATAGAGGAAGGAAGAGGAGATGATTACCCCTATATCAGGTTCTCATGTTGTGTCCTCCTCTCTCCTCCCCTTTGTTTCTATCCAAACTAGATCTATATCACTTTCAGCTTACGTTGTGAGTGCACATGTGCCTGACCCTAAAAAGGTGCAGGTGTTCATAATCCTTCGGTGGATCCATCAATGTTGATGTTAGTTCTGGATATCTCACCTTTCCTAAAACCCATAGATATGATTAACACCTTGGTCGTATTTGTTGCAGTTCTTTCCTCCTCCTCTTCCTTTGCCCTTCTTGCCTCATCTATGGTAAGTTCACCTCCCCTAACGAAGTAGAAGGTAGAGAGTGGTCCTTCCAGCAACGGAGGATGTAGGAGGAGCTCACCTACTCTGAAAGATGGCCTCGCACTAACTTTTTATGTCCTAGTAATGGAACTAGTCCCGACTTCTCCTGATTTCATCACCACTCTTGGATCGCTCAGTGAGCTTGGTGGTGAACCTCAAGCACAATCTCCACCATCCGTCGAGGTGAAATATGGCACTCCTATTAAGTGCATGTTTAACTCAGTGGATGAAGTTCTGACCTTGTCAATAATTTTTGTAAAGTCGTTGACCTTAGCTCCATAAGAGTTCAGTGGACGAGACCTTGCAAGTCCTTCTAACTTAGCCCTTTTTGTGGGAGGGTTAAAGCTCCTCCCCATAACATTCCACCACTGCAAGCTCATCCTCCTTACCCTTACGATGATCTAGAGTAGGAAACTGATGACCTCTTGTTCGATCAGTGTTAGGGGGAGGCCTCTTCTTTATCTTTAGATTAGATGTGCGTGTGTTGTGATGTGTTCCCCCGTAATCATGTTATGTGTTCCTAGATGGTCCTTTTCACCCTTGTTGGTTCTTGGGTACAGGATTGATTTTTTTTGTTGGAAACCTTATTCTATTTGTATCATTATTCTTCCGCGTTTGTGATTGACTTTCGGAAAATTGGGGATGATGCAAAGCATTGGGGGCATTTAGGCTTCCCTTCCATGTTGACCCAATTTTTTATTTTTACTTTATCTTCTTGTGCATTATTTGAATGGCCTGATATAGTAGGGGATTGATGAAAATTCATTATTATACTTATATATATTTATGAGTAGTTCTGACCCCAAAATATCAGGCTACCCCTGTGCCCTTTGTTCGTGTTCTTTGTCCTTTTTTGCTTTTCCTTTATCTTTCTCTCTTATTTTCTTGACTTGTCCCTCTCATGTGTGACGCCACCCCTACATAACTTTGATCTTCAAAAAACACATTCGTTGCCAATGAATATTTTCTCAAGGATCCTCACACACTTCTTTATAAGAATTGCATTCTCAACTTGAAACCCTAACGAAACATGTTTCCTTCATCATGGGTTCGTAAAGAAATAACTTGGGAACCTTCCTCCGAAGTGGGAACAACTTTAATCCTCCCCTCGCGTGGGGGCATATTCTTCCTTTCAAATTCCTTGATGAATTTTAAATCTTTCAGAAGGATTCTTTGATGATGAATTGATTCGAGAAAGAAGACACCAACTTTCAAACAGCACATCCCTTGAGTGGACCCCCTTTTCTTCACGTCGGGGTCTCGAGGGATCCCTTTGAAATTTTTTATCTTAAATGAATTCTATGGTGTCTAGCTTGGGGGCAGCCCGACTAGACCTATTTCATATCCTTGCATCTAGCTTCGGGGTAGCCTGACTAGACCTATTTCATATCTTTGCGTCTAGATTGGGGGAAGCCCGAATAGACCTATTTCATATCTTTGCATCTAGCTTGGGCGCAGCCTGACTAGACCTCGCTTTTCAAACAGTTTGTCCCTTGAGTGGACCCCTCATCCTTTTGAAGGGTTCCCGAGGGACCCCCTTGAAATTCTTCCAACTTGTTGATAGTTTGTGTGACTATCCACTTACTTGCCTCTGTGGTTGCTTCCTGACATGTTCTATCTGTGGGTAAACTTGTCGCTTTACGGGTGTGCCCATGAAGTCACTTTTTGAGTTTGTGAAGTCCACTTTCTTGAGTCTCCTTCATGTAAGATACCTTGGGATACACCTTCCTTGTAGGTTCGTTGGCCTATAAGGCACTTTGTTTCTTTAGCTTCATAGTTTTGTGGAGCTATGAAGTCCTTTGCTTGTCATGCACTCTCGGGCTCGCCAGATCACGATCTACTTCCTCGACGGTTCAGGTATACATCCTTAACTCTACGACTTCTTCGATCTACTTTATTGAAGCACTCATCAGTATTCATGCTCGCTAAAGTGGGGGAAAAATGTATAGGATCAAATTTGCACCCCTTATGCAAGTTCCCCCTTAACACATCCTCACCTTAGAAAACCAAATCTAAAGGAAAAATTCCAGATAAGCTCGTTGTCTTCATTCCACTTAGCACTCATTTTGTGTGTCGATAGAGGAATAACTGTCGAGGATGCCTGCATGGCACACTTACATTCCTGGAAGATTCCAGTGTCTGGAGCCTATAGAGGCGTTACACTTCCCATTGGAATTCGAATTGTAATGCCCCCTTCGATGAACGGACATGAATATGGTCATTTTCCTTCATCTCTACTTCAAATTCATTCACTTTAATTCCATTTCATCTCTTCTACAATCTCTCTAAGCATTCTAAGCATTCAATCCATCACTCTCAAGCAGCACTTTGCACTTCACAGCACGGTATGTGCAGGATCATGATGGGCCAAAAAGTGGTGATATGTAAGTGATATGATGGCCCATGTGGCTAATGACTTTTTTTTTACCCAAAATTGATGAAACAAAAAGGGTTTTTAAGGGATATTCTATGCTTTCCACCAATATAAATTATTCTTTAATTTGAATTTAATAAATAATTATTATTTATTTTCTATTTGAATTATGACTAAAGTCCTGATTGATAGGCTGATTGAAAAACATCTATAGCTTTCAAATGGTATCACATTTTTTGAATCTGAAGTATGCATTACATTCTATGTTTTGCATACTATAGGATAAAAAAAAATTAATTTCATGAAGTTTTGACCAAGTTAAGGTGGTCAGACATACGAGTTTTTTTTTTTTAAAGCAATAAAAAATTCATAATTAATTATTTACTTGGAAAAAAATAACAAAAAAATATGCATCACGTTGGGACATGAGTCCTCTACTTATATCTAAAATCTTATAAAAAAAATTATAAATTTATTGTGGTTAGGGTGGTCAGACAAACACCTACTTCTTATTTTTTCCCTGAAATTTAAGTACTACTGCATTGAAATTTCAAATTTTCACCAAATCTAGATTTTTTTTTAAAATAATAAACCTAGTAGTTTAGAAACTACATTAAATTTTCTACAAATTCTATTCTTACATATTTTTAAAATAATATAGATAACTTATTCAAATTTTTACGTCAAGTTGCCTAAATCTGATTTTTTGAATTTTCATCGCCACTTAAGGGCCTGTTTTTTCCATGATGATCTTGCACATACCCAACAGCAACATAATCACTCCATCAACTATGTAGAGCAAGTGTGAAACAAACACCATTGCAGTAGAGGCTTGAGTCCTCTCATTTTGTCCCCCCATTAGCTAGTGATCTCTTGGTGGAGGTGGTAAGCTTTCTATGATTTGGTTGAGTAGCATAACACTGTTTTGTACTGCTTTTGTGTTATTTCCTTCATTTTTTTCTTTATCATACTTTTCTCCATTATCATCATCTTGGTTATCCGTGGAGGTGGAAACACCAAAACGGGGGTCTGACTGAGGTAGACCCCTATACAGGCCCCCAACAATTTTCCTCTCTCTTGTGTGCATTTGGAAGTATTCTTGGAGCTAGCTAGTGAACGAGAAACTTTATGAGATCATCCTTGCCATCCTTACTCTTTTTTATTTTCTTAATCATATTTGTGCTTACTTTATCTACGTTTTAGTGTTCTTTTGGCCTTCCAAAAGTAACTAGCTAGGTTGTTAGTCCATTTTCTTGCATCTAACCTTGTCTTTCTAGTCCTCGGGTTGCATGGACGCCAGTGCACCTAAGAGACACCAGCGCACCGTGTTGTCATCTCGGATCCATGCTTTTTTCCTCAGGTAGAGAGCTACCTAAGACATAGTGTTGACCCCGAAAACTAGCTCGCCTAGCCCCATTTTGATTCTTGGGTCTACATAGTGGTCGAAGGACTCTATAGTCCTCATCATTCTCGTCTCACATTTCCTAACACTCCCTTAAGATGAGGTAAGTTAGGGAAGCCTTCTTCTCTCGACCCTCCGTGACCTAGGGCCTTGACATGGCTAGTCCCCATCTCTTACACTCTCATATCTTCTTCTACTTTAAATTAATTTTTCACAGCAATGTCGTTAGCAACCACTTTAAAGTGGGGGCATACATCGACACTCATGTTTCACTGCACGATTTTTTTTTTTTTCTTCCAATGTGCCCTTTCTTTGGTGGTATCATTGGGCTTGATTTCCTCCAAGAGTGTGATATTTCTTTGACTTATTATCTCTTGGAAACATTAAGCATGATGTTCCTTAAGAAGAGACCTCGCATGAACTAAGCAAAATCCCTTTGAACATACCTTACATTATTTTGCATTTACATCTGTTTGTCTATGATTTTCAAGCATACAAAGTATTGCCTGCCTCATGGAGCTTGAAGATGATTTTTGTATGGCACCTTATCAAAGTTATCAGGAGGTATAAATTTGGTATGGTTTGATTGGGAAGCCCAACCGAGGCATGACTTTCCTCATAGCCATTTGCGTGTGTGTGAGCACATACCATCCATGTGTGTATGTGTCTCACCTTCTAGGACCTCTCACCCAGTGAACAACCAATATTTTCATTGCCTCAGAGTGAGTGTGCATTTTTGGACATACAAATTAGATCCGATCCACATTGTGTTGGACAATCCGTCGAAGCTTGATCCACCTTTTTATTTTTTCTTATTTTTGTTCTTCTTTCTTCCACTTATTGACATTGCATGATTGTGTGTCTTATTTTCTGTAAATCATACACCTTGTGTGTGTCCTTTCATACTTATGTCGGTTTGACTTAGGATCTTGGATCCTAGGGGCTTGACCGGCTCCTTGATCTTTGTTATCCTATACCATCCGCATTGGTACACTTGTACCACTTTTGAATGTCTACTTTAGTGTGAGTTTAAAGCAAGTTCATCCTCTCACTAAAGTGGGGGCTAAATGTAGTGAATAAAAATATATCCCTTTGCATTTTCACAGTTGATATGGGAATAATTAATGATAAATTGGACTTAATATCACCTCGGTCTAGTGTTGTGAGGTTTTTTACACATCCACATTAGATCTTGGGCCCTTGTAAAGCTAAATTAACTTAACTCTACCTTAATTTAATGTTGTAAAATGTATTTATTTACATTTTCACATTAAATTTAGGAGACTTGTGAACTAAACTGGACCTGGTCTAGTTTTGTAATGTGTTTTACACATTTATATGGGATTTAGGGCCCTTCTAAGTTAAATAGACCCAATTTTGTCTTAATTTAGTGTTGTAAAGTGTATTTATTTACACTTTAACATTGGATTTTGGGCCCTCTTGTAGTTATGACCTATATATATAGTCATTAATAGGCCTCAATTACCCCATATTGTGCATCCCAAGGCATATTTTAATCAAAATTATTGACAAGATCAACATATAAGCTTAATTTCCTCACTCCCCAACACTTTAGGACTAAAATTGGCCCCTGTGGGATCCATTCACCACCTTGGGTGAATTAGTTCCATCCAGGTGGGACTCATTCACCCAGGATGGAAAATAGTCCCATTTGGCCTTTTTTAAAGGCTTTAAGCGGGAAAAGTGGGTTTTTAATTCAAATTTCTTCCATGTCAGCCTTGGGGATCAAACTAAAAGTCATTTGAGTGCATTTCCTATATAAACAAGATTTAAAATCCTTATTTCATTCAAGCAACATAAGCCTACATGATATCAAGTTAAGCAAGCAAGGGTTAAATATTCCAAAGTCATCAAGGTAACTTTCAAGATCATTCAAGGGCAAGATTCTTCATCAATTATTGTAGAAATTCAAGATATATCATGTCGAGCATATCAAGCATCAAGCATGTTAGTGAGCTAGTGTTGTGATGTAGCATTGAAGATCCAAGACCAAGCATTGTTTTATTCCCATTGTCAAAGATCAAGATCTACATCCTTCATGGCCATTTCATGTTGAGTTGCAGATTTATAAACATCATTTACAAGACATCATTCAAGGTATCATTGTTCATGTTTCATATCCTATGTTTCATGTTTCATGTTTCATGTCCTTATTTTTTTGTTTCATCATTTGGTTTAATTACCTAAAAGGGGTTTGACCAAGGCAAACCCCTATTCCCTAACAATCAACACACTTTCTCTCTTTCTCTTTGTGTGATTGTAGACCTAGGTGCTTTGAAGACTTGAAGATCATTGAAGATTAGGTTGCAAGCTTGTTGGAGTTATCTCCCCATTTGCAAGGTCAAAGTCTTTACTAAAAGGTCATCCACAGCCCCAAAATCAAAGTCTTGGATCTGGAAACCTCGAGAAGCAGAAAGAGTTGACTAAGAGGTGAAAATCAAAACTTTGAATTTCCAGAAAAGCCAAAATAGACTCATTCGCCAGAAGTGGCGAATGAGTCCCACTTTATGTTTTTTTCAAAGATCTATGCATATTTGGATACCCATTTGCCTAAAACTTTCTCCTATGTAAAAATCCAGAACTGGGATTGATTTGCCCAGAATGGAAAATGAGTCCCAATAGGTTAAAAATTCAAAATTTTCAAGATTTTAGAGCTCTCTTCCATCTCCTTGAAGTTTCCAAGTGCACACTTCTAATTTTATAGCTTTATGCTTTTCTTTGTTTTCATTTCTAATTCATTTAGTAAAGTATTGCATCAAACTAGGTTTTGCATTTCATCTTGCATGTCATATATTTTCCAAGACCTAGCTTGGTGGTGAAACCCTTTTGTAATCTGAAATCACATCCTAGGATACCTTATTTTTAGATCTATCCCTCCATTCTTTATTGGATTGAGATTTGTAGGGAATCCTTGAGTGTTAGTTGGAGAAAAGTGGTGTTCTATGTCCAAAACCATAAAGCATCCACTTTTCCACTAAACAGGTGGAAAATTGTTGCTATGTGGTTATGAAAATAGAACAACAAGTCTTCTTCTCTCTAATTCAAGAAAACCCTAGAGATCTTAATCCAAGGATGAAATAAGGGGGAGAGATCTACAATAGGGTGTACTAGGGTTTTATTAATGACTAAAAGAGGGGTTAACCACAAAGCTTGGGCTTTGAAAGATAAGTAACATGAAAAACCTAATGATCTAACCTAATGATATGCAAAGCTTCACTAAATGACCTAAAAATGTATGTAAAATAGAATAGAAAGATGAAAAGGTATAGAGGGGTACCTGGGAACCTTTAGCAACTTTATTGAAGACTTGAAATGCTTAAAATTTTGGATTTAATATCTATTGGGACTCATACACCAGTCTGGGTGATTTAGTCCCAGATTGGGGCTTTTGGATAGGAATATAAATCTGGAAAATATATGTCTAGAACACCTAAAAACTAAAAATTTCACTAAACTAGGACTCATACACCAGAAGTGGCATATCAGTCTGATTTGTCTTTTCTAAAGGATCACGATTTGAATCTACTCTTCCACCTCTTCTCTCTCTTCTCAACCTGATTTATGGAATTGAATAGTTGGATTGTGCCCTGTAGATGTCTTTTAATGATCTTCTAAACAAGGTGACAACTTGGATAACTTTGCAACTTGACAACTTCTTTCCAATCTTGCTCTTCCATATGTCTTCAACCTAGATTTTCAAATAACACACTTAAGAGAGGGGAAGATGTTGTTTTGATAGTGGAAATGGGTTTGCCTTGGTCAAACACCATTTTGGTAATCAGACCTTGTAATGAAATCAAATAGAAAGGAGAAATGATGAATGAACAAGATATGCAATGTTACAAATCACCAAACCCTAGAAATAAAATGTTGCAAACATGTATGAGATGGATCCAATGGATGTAGATCTTGACTCTTGATTGAATGATATGGATATTGAATTGAATTATTGCTTGAATCATGAAACTCTACATCACAATTGTTAGCTCAAAAACAAACTTGATGCTTGAATACTTTGACATGATGCTTGATACTTGAATAATGCTCGAAAACACTTGATAATCAGCTCTTGAAGACTCTTGAATGCTCTTGTAAACACTTGAATGTTCTTCTCATCTCAAATTTTCTAGAATGCATGAATACTTGAAAGCTTAGGAAATGAATGAAATAACCTTGTATTTATACTTTTTTATGCCAAATTTCATGAAATTACAACACTACAAGCTGACATCAGATCGAGGAGAATAAAATCATACCAAGAATTTGAATTTAATTTAATTTTAAGCCACATAGGACTCATATGACAGAAGTGGAATATGATTCCCATTAGGCTAGGCTATGGGGCATATTTTTTCAAGAAATGCTTAGATTCATGTGAAATCCAGATCAAGGCCCTAAAACCTAGGTGAAACCTGTACGCTCAAGGTGGCATATGAGTCTGAAATCACTAAATCTAGGCCACATAATTTGAAAACATTAATTTATGATTGGTCATTACATATGTGGCAAGATTATCCTCAAAGACATGCATTAAATAAGGCTTGTAGATGTAAAATAACGCCAAATAAGGCATAAAGAAGCCCAATTTATTAATGAAAACCTTAGATTAGTGTGAAATTATGGTACAAGACTTTACAACACCTTAAATAAGGTACAATTAGGTTCATTTAGTTCACAAGGGCCCAAGACCTAATGTGAATGTGTTAAACACATTACAACACTAAATCAAGGCAACATTAAGCTTAATTTTGCAAGGAGGGCCCAAACAAGTGTGAAAATGTAACGAATGACATTTTTTGACACTATATTTAGCCCCCACTTTAGTAAGAGGATAAACTTGCTTCAAAATCACACTAAATTAGATGAGATCACATCAAGGGGGGTTCAAATGTACCAATGTTAGTAGGATAGGATGACAATGATCAAGAGGGTTGTGCAAGCCCCTGGGATCAAGGTCCTATACTAAACTAACATAGGCAAAAAATAACACACATGAAAAAGGATATAAGGAGCAATAACAAGGCACAAGAATGTACTGGAAAAGACAAAGAGAAAATAAAAACAAGAACAAAACAAAGGGGGTGGATCAAGCTTCGACCCTTTATCTTGCATGTTTTGGATCAAATCTAGGTTTTTTTTCTGAAAAATGCACGCTCACTCTGAGGCAATGGAATTTCACTTTATCCGCTACGTGAGTATCCAAAGAGGGTGAGACATATATGCACATGGCTGGTATGTGCTCACACAAACAAGCAAGTGACTATGGGAAAGTCATGTGTAAGTTTGGCTTCTCGTTCAACCAAACCAAAGCTATACCTTCTGTAACTTTGACAATGCACCACACAACAATAGACTTTGAGCTTCATGAGGCAAGAACAACTTTGTATTCTTCAAACTCATGAACAAAAAAGATGGCTCCATAGGCATGTAAACTGTATTATGCAAGGTGCCCATATAACCAAAATTATAAATGCAACATAGAGAATGGTGAAAGTGCAATATCGAAAAAAGTAATCCTTTTTCACACTTAGTTTGGATAATTGACATAAAATTGAATTGATTTTATTTTGGAATGATGTTGTAATGTGTTGTACACATTCACATCATTTGAGGGTCCTTATTTAATTAAAATGTTCCTTAAATTGTCCTTTGAAAGAGTGTTGTGAAGAGTTGTAACACACTTTCATACTTTTCCAAGGTTTATTTAATTAATTAAGCCTAATGGGCCCTATTTCAAATAAAATATATTTAACTTGTACCTTATTTAGGTGTTATAATTTTTTTTAGCACACTTTTACATTTATCTAGGGTTTCATTAATTAATGGTTGTTAATTGAGTTTAATTGACCCCTTCAATTCAAATTCAAGCCCTCCTTTCAAGGATCTATCCCGACACCCAATAATGATATTGTATGACATTTAATTTCTTAAATCTGATGTCTTTAAAAGTGCTACCAGGACCCATTCACCTTTACTGGTGCAAGGTTTCCTCTCCACATAGGACACCCATTTCTTTACATTTTTCAGGTGGGTTTTTTATATACTTTCACCTCCCCGAAACTTGGTCTTGGAAACTGTGTCAAGACCCATTCACCTTTAACTCGGTGAATGGATCCTCCCTTAATAGGACCCCTATTTTTTAATTTAATTATGGTAGGATGCTTATAATTTTAATACCCAAATCTAAGGTATGCTTGAATTCTTTCAATTTCGGGGTTAATCTCCTAATTTAGTATAAATAAGGGGTTAATTCACATTATTTCACCTAGCAACTTTGAGAGATCATCCTTATAGAAAGTTGAATTTACAAGAGGATTTCAAGAGCATTCATAAGACATTTAAGGGTAGATTATCAAGAGTTTATTGCAGCAATTCAAGATCATTTCATCATTTCAATGGTTTTATGCATTCATGCATGTTGTTGAGCCAAGATCATTGATGTAGCATAGAAGATCCTTCTTGCAATCATTGTTTCACATCTATTTGAGATCAAGATATACACTTGGCATGGCCACTTCAAGATAGATTTTAGATTTTCATTCCAAGACAACATGCAAGGTATCATCAATTACATGTTTCATGTTTCATGCTTCAATTTTCGTATTTCATGAATTCATTTAATTACCTAAAAGGGGTTTGATCGAGGCAAACCCCTATCCCCTAAGAAACAAAAAAAAATTCCTCTTGTATGTGTGATTGTAGGTTTTAGGTTGAAGAGAAAGATTTGGAGGAAAATTGTAAAAGTTTTCAAGTTACAATATTTTCATTTATACTACAATAACAAGGAAACAAGGCTACAAAATTTATTCCATACTTTCAAGAGCTGAAACCCTAGGAATTGGGAGTGTAGACATCAAGGAACAAAACCCAGAAGTCAGTTTTTTGAAACTCTAAAAGGACCAATGCACCACTAAAGGTGAATGAGTCCCAAGTAGTGCTTGAAATAGTGAAAACCTTGGATCTAGAAGTGCAGACATCAAGGAACAAAACCCAGAAGTCAATTTTCCAAAACCCTAAAAATGCCCATTTGCCACTAAAAGCATATGAGTCCCAAGTAGTGCTTGAAACAGTGAAAACCTGGGATCTAGAAGTGCAGGCTGAGAGGAATAAAACCAAAAATTTAGTTTCTAGAACTCCCATTGGTACCCATTCACCACTAATGGTGAATGAGTCCTTTGTAGCCTAAAAACAACAAGTTTTCTACAAGGTACACATCATTTCAAGCTCTAAAAACTCCCCTTTTCATTTTTATAATAGTTGGGGCTAGTTTCTTATTGTTATTTGCATGTTTTGGCCCTCATAATTGAATTTTTTAATAGTAAAAATTAGTGGCTCATCATCTTGATCCATTCACCTTGATGAACCTTATTTTTTATGTTTCATTTTGGTGAACTTGACTTTTGAACATTCTAACTTCTGATTTGGAGTGTATTTAAACCCTAGATCTTAGTTTTGAAATAGACTACATTGGGTTTGCACTAGTTTCATTACATTTAGTGTTCTTTATAATTTCATTATTTTTCATTGCATATAGAGGTTTAAACTTTCATTCTTACATTTCTTAAATCTGAAAAAGTCAAAAATTTGCATGCATATTACTTTGATTTTTCATATAGTGTTTGCATATTAGTGTACTTTTCATCATTCATATTCAAAAATTGTGTCAAAATTTCATTTCAAAATGTATAATATAGGTCATCATTTACCCTTCATTTCAATTGTATTAGGTCATCAAATTCTAGAAATTTCTCTCATTAAAGTTAAAATTTGAAACTAGGCACAAAAAGCACATAAAATAACTTTGAAATTGTAGTTTTCACCTCTTTAAAACCCTGATCTAGGACCCATTCACCTTTACTGGTTAATGAGTCCTTGATCAAGATGAGCTTGTACCTTCTGGGATTTGAAAAGCAACAAAAATCACTAGAAACATTTCAAAAAATCCTTATCTAGGACCCATTTTCCCAAACTGGCAAATGAGTCCCTGTTAGATCCTAATCTATATTTTATGGATATTAAAATATCAGTTTCTAGCTTCTCTTTGGTGCTTTCACTTTCATGTTTTAATTTTTTGATTTTTTTTTTCATTAAATTCATTGCATTTAGCTTAATTTGCTTCATTGAGTGCATTGTCAAAATTCAAAGTGGCATTTACAACACTTCATTTTTTAGATAGTTGCATAGCATAATCAGTCAATTATCATGTTCTAAATCTAAAAATTGCATTATCCTTTTGCATGTTTGATCTATCATTGTTGCATTTCAAGTTTGTAGGACAAGCATTACATCATGGTTTCATTGCAAAAATATATGGTTATCATACTTCATGTTCTATTTTTAGAACTTGTTGAGTGTTCTAAGAAAGTTTTTTTAATTGCATATGAATATGAGGTCTTTTCCCCTCTCTATTTTTTCATCATTGATCCCTCTCCTAGTATCCCTTCTATGAGCGAGGTTAGTTTAGTAAAAGAGAATACAACCTTGGGTAATCATAACAATCACATTTGTTCTTCTCCGAACATCTATCCTAGTTGTGAAGAAGATATTTCGATGTTATAAGAACTAATCAATGAGATTTTTGAGAACCATATTTTTTTCTCTCCCCTTACCCCTCCTATTAGGCAAGACATTACTAAACAAGAGTACATAGAAATAGGTAATCATGATGATCACATGATACAAAAAGAGACCATTGAAACCTATTTACATAACACATCTTCCCCTCTTGTGATAATGTTATGCATTATGAGGATATTTTGGTGTTAGATAAGCAAATCCTTAAGATCTATGACAACCCTCTAAGTTATGTTTCTTCCTCTACCTATCCTTTTTTGGGAGACATTATAGGACATAGGGATGAAATTGTAGATGATCATGATAATCACATTCATTCTTCTCCTAATATCCTTCCTAGTCATGTAGGAAATAGATTAGTGTTAGAAGAAACACTTGAAAGTCATGAAAATCTCATTTTTCCCTTTCCTAGTGCTCCTACCGTTTGGGGTTATCTATTTCAACAAAAGGATTCAATCAATGACAAGCATGATTCTCCTTCTCTCAAAACCTCTCCTCTTTGTGATGAACATCTTAAGAACTCCCCTACTAGGGTAGATATTATGGCACAAGAGAATGAGACCTTAGAGAAAAAGGATAAAATCATGGACAGTCATAACAATTAAATTTTTCCGTCTCCCATTTGTGAAGAAGATGCTTTGATGTTAGAAGATCAAATCAATAAGAGTCATGAGAATCTTAGTTGCCTCTCTTCCCCTAGGGAAAACATTATTGAACAAGACAATACCATCATTGAAAAGAAAGACAATCCAACCATTGATAACTCCCTTACTTGCGACGAAGTCATTTTAGACAAACCAAACAACGAATGTCAGGAACATATAGTTTGTAGTTCTCCTAAAACCTCTCCTAATAGGGAAGATTTCATGGTAGAAGAAAATGAGAACATTGACAATTCCTTAGATGAAGATTATGAAGTGACATTAGACTCCCCTTCACTAAGATAACATGAAAACAATAACAATTCTTCTAAGGTTATGCACATTAGATATCCCTTGAAGTACTCTCTTGATCCTAAGCTTATTATTTATCCACCCTCACAAAAATTGCAAACTCAAAATAAACTTTTCCTCATCCTTCAACCACCTAAAAACAATGGTTTGTAGAAACCGAGTCATAATACCATTGCTCATATGTATAACACTAGGAACAATCCACAACCAAGACAAAACCTTCAACATCCCTCACATTATCTAATCCAATCTTACCTATTGCTCCTTGTTTGATTGCAAACAATGGAAAGGAATATAATCTTGTTGAACACCTTATGAATACTCTGGCTAATATTTTTGTATAGGACCTACTTCAAACATCACCTAGTTAGCATAACATACTCCAAGAGGCCTTGCAACAAGTTATGATTCATTCTAACAACAGTTCAAAAGATGTTGCATCATTAATTCAACAGACAAATGAAATGAACTTAGATATAGTTTTTCACCAACGTGAGTTATTTCCCTTAGAAATTCAAAATAAGTATGAATCTTTCAACATAATATTCCACATTGGCCAAATTACGATAAAACAAACCCTTGTTGAAAATGGTTCGGCCCTGAATGTGTGTAGTGTGAACCTCTTGAAAAGACTCTGAATGAGTAAAAAATGATATTAAACTTGATTCTTTATCTATTCATGGATTTGAAAACATAGGAAAACAACCGCTTGGTTTCATCACATTACCTATCAGAGTTGGGGAAGTAACATTACAAACTCCATTCCATGTTATGCCTGATGATCTTTCTTACAACCTCCTTTTAGGGAGACCGAGGATTCATGAAATGAATGGTGTGCCTTCTACTTTGCATCGTGTCATGAAGTATGTCTATAACAACAAAGTCTACACCTTAAAAACCGATCCTGAACTTGAAAGTTGCTTGATGGTCAAAAGAGAAGGACAGAATCCTTTGGAAGCATTGGAATCTTATACACTGCAATAAGTCACAAAAGAAGAAAAATAACATGAGAAGAAAATTGAGGAAGTCACCATGCTATTGGAAAATGATTGGGGTTCCTTAGATTTCACACCAACATTCATGGGAGAATACAAGATCATGAACAAAGAGTCTGAAAAGGGAAAAGAAAAAGTAGTAATGTCAACACAAAATTCAACAAAAAAATTGAAAGCATCCACCTCAACTACTTTAGAAGAAACAAATTACACAAAAAAAATTCATGAAGTTGATTATGAACAACCACCGAACCCTAAGGAAATGAAAAAGCTTTATGGAAGAGGTTATGAACTTATGAAACAACTTGGTTATAGTGTAAAAGGATGTGGTGTTAGAGAACAAGGTATTTGTGTTCCTATATAACCTAACACATAAGAAACAACTAGAGGTCTTGGTTATTGTCCTTTGATAGAAATACAAGCGTCAAAAAAGCCTTCACTTAATGTCAACAACCTTAAAAAATAATCTTCTAAGACAACTTTGTGTAGTGTATCCTAAGCTAATAGACACTAACACTCTTGATTATTATCCTTTGAAAGACTCACTTAACATCAATATCATCATGCAAAACACTAACCATTGGATTTCGTTAGATTTTACACCCTCCTTTCAAGGAGAGTACAAAATCTCGCAATCTAAAGAGTCTTGTGTAAGTATGATATCTGATACTAAGCAAGAGATATCTAAATGTCATACAATAACGAAACATCTTCTACTTTTGATCAAGAGAGTATCTTGTCGAGACTCCTCCAAGATCATTTGATATCTCTCCCTCCAAGAACATGAAATAAATTTTATTACAAGAATTCATTTTGTGCATATCATAGATTTCATGGTCATTCTGCTAACGAATGTAAGGCTTTGAGTAATAAAATCCAACATCTTAAGGAGTTTGGTGTTCTTCCTTATATGGGAGCACCTAATTCCTCTAATTGATATTGATTTTCACTCTAGCATGCCTCTCATCAATCATTTCATCTCATCCTCTTCCTACACTAAGTGGGGGCAAGGATTTAGGTAGCCTTGTTCTCGTATGTCACTTGTCTCTTTTGACTAGTTAAATGCCTTCCATGTAAATATAAGAGAAAGCTTGGGATGTGCACGGCATGCCTTAAGTAGGTTCGTATGTGACATATTGAGTTTTGGGGGTAAGCCCTTCCCTTTTTATGATATAGCTTATTGGAAACATATGACTGGGCATAGGGATTTCCGAATAAGCTCTCATGTCTTCTTATACTTTAAAGAAATTGCTCACAACAATGGTGTTAGCAACTGCTTTAAAGTGGGGCATACATTGACACTCATGTTTCACTATGCAATTTTATTTATTCTTGTGATGCGTCATTTTCTTGGTGGTGTCATTGGGCTTGATTTCCTCCAAGAGTGTGATATTTCTTTAAATTGTACTCTCTTGGAGAAATTTGGCACGATGTTCCCCTAAGATGAGACCTTCACACGAACAAAGAAAAATCCCATTTGAAAAACCTTTTACATGAAAAAATCATTTATAAAAAGCATTACATTGTGGTGCCTTATCAAAGTTATTAGGAGGATAACTTTGGTATGGTTAGTATGATGGGAAGTCGATACACTGGTGTGACTTTCTCATTATATGGTGGGAAGTTGATACACTGGCATGACTTTCTCACTAAACCACTTCTTTGGAACAACTCACCTAGTGGATAGAATGAGGTTCCACTACCCTAGAGTAAGCATACATATTTTGGGACAACTCACCTAGTGGATAGACTGAGGTTCCACTACCCTACAATGAGAAGCATGTGTTATGGAAAAACAGCCCCGTTTCACATCATGTTGAAATGGTTGTGCTTGATCCTTTGTTTTTGTTTATTTTTCTTGGCCTTTGACAAAGTATGGTTATCTATCTTTTTTATTTTTGCATACTTAAGTGTCTTGAATGTCTACTTTAGTGTGATATTCACATGGAGTCATCCTCTCACTAAAGTGGGGGAAAAATGTAGTGTCGAAAAAAGTAATCCTTTTTCACACTTAGTTTGGATAATTGACATAAAATTGAATTGATTATATCTCGGAATGGTGTTGTAATGTGTTGTACACACTCACATCATTCTAGGATCATTATTTAATTAAAATGTGCCTTAAATTGTCCTTTGTAAGAATTTTGTAAATTGTTGTAACACACTTTCACACTTTTCCAAGGTTTATTTAATTAATTAAGCCTAATGGGCCCTTTTTCAAATAAAATATATTTAACTTGTACCTTATTTAGGTGTTGTAAAGTGTTGTAACACACTTTCACACTTATTTAGGGTTTCATTAATTAATGGTGGTTAATTGAGTTTAATTAGCCCCTTCAATTCAAATTCAAGCCCTCCTTTCAAGGATCTATCTCAATGCTCAATAATGATATTGTATGACATTTAATTTGGAAAATATGATGTCCTGAAAGTGTTGCTAGGGTGCATTCACCTTTACTAGTGCAAGGTGTCCTCTCCACATAGGACACCCCTTTCTTTGCATTTTTGAGGTGGGGTTTTGAAGTACTTTCACCTCCTCGAAGCTTGGTCCTAGAAATTGTGCCAAGACCCATTCGCCTTTATTGGTGAATGGGTCCTCCCTTAATAGTACCCCTATTTTTGAATTTATTTATGGTGGGATCCTTATAATTTTAATACCCAGATCTAAGGTCAGCTTGAATTCTTTGAATTTTAGGGTTAATATCCTAATTTAGTATAATAAGGGGTCAATTCACATTGTTTCACTTAGCAACTTTGAGAGAGCATCCTTATAGAAATTTTGAGTTTACAAGAGCATTCATAAGACATTCAAGGGTAGATTATCAAGATTTTATTGCAGAAATTCAAGATCATTTCATCATGTCAAGGGTTTTATGCATTCATGCATGTTGTTGAGCATTGATGTAGCATTGAAGATCCTTCTTGCAAGCATTGTGTTTCATCTATTTGAGATCAAGATCTACATTTTTCATCGCCACTTCATGTTAGATTGTAGATTTTCATTCCAAGATAACATCCAAGGTATCATCAATTACATGTTTCATGTTTCATTTTTCAATTTCCTTATTTCATCAATTGGGTTAATTACCTAAAAGGCGTTTCACTGAGGCAAACCCCTATCCCCTAACAAACAACATTTTTCTCCTCTTACATTGGTGATTGTAGGTTTTAGGTTGAAGAGCAAGATTTGGAGCAAATTTGCAAAAGTTGTCAAGTTGCAAGATTCTCATTTATAGTGCAATAACAAAGAAACAAGGCTAGAGAATTTATTCCAAACTTCGGGGAGCTGAAAACCTAGGAATTGGGAGTGCAGACATCAAGGAACAGAACCCAGAAGTCAATTTTTTGAAACCGTAAAAGGACCCATTCACCACTAAAGGCGAATGAGTCCCAAGTAGGGCTTGAAATAGTGAAAAGTTGGGATCTGGAACTACATACATCAAGGAACATAACCCATAAGTCATTTTTCCAAAACCCTAAAAGCACCCATTCACCACTAAAGGTGAGAGAGTCCCAAGTAGGGCTTGAAATAGTGAAAACCTCAGATCTGAAAGTGTATGCTGAGAGGAATCAAACCCAGAAGTTAGTTTCTAGAACCCCCACTAGGATCCATTTTCCACTAAAGGTGAATAAGTCCTTTGTGGCCTAAAAATAACAATTTTTCTATAAGGTACACATGATTTCAAGCTCTAAAAACTCCCCTTTTCATTGCTATAATAGTTGGGGTTAGTATTTTATTTTTATTTGTATGTTTTGGCCCTTATAATTGAATGTTTTAATAATAAGAATACTTAGTGGTTTACTATCTTGTTCATTCATGGTGGTAAACTCTACTTTTTCTATTAAACATAAAAGAGACTTGCTTAGTTCATGTAAGGTCTTAACTTAGAGAACATTGTGCCTAATTTCTCCAAGAGAGGACCAATCAAAGAATAGAAGATTCACAACTTAGGGGATGCAATGTGTCACATCAAGCCACTAAGAGGAATATAATATGCTAAGAGAGATCACACTCTTGAGGGACATCACACCCAATGTCACCACAAAGAAAAAGACACATAGCATGAAGAAAGAAGACTACATAATGAAACATGAGAAATGTGAAAATAATAATACCAATATATGCCCCCACTTTAAAGAAATTGCTAGAAATACCATCCTGTGAGCAATTGCTTTAAAGTAGAAAATGATAAATGCTATCAATAAAGAAGACATGAGAGCTAACTTGGAAATCCCTATGCCAAATCATATATGTCATGAAAAGGAAAAGAGTGGTTTCCCCCAAGAATGAAGTTACAAACACATGAGGGATCCATGGATTTTGGGAAGTAGTATGTTCTTTCTACAATATTCTTAGAGAGCTTGAAACTGTCATCATTCCCCAAATACTCATGGAACATGAAGAATGACACAAAGAGAGTGAAAACAAAGAAAATAATTTTGGGTGAACATGGAAGAGACATGAATGTCTTGATTCATTGTGTCATCCCCAAAAGGAAAACACAAGACAAATGAAAAGATAAAGGAAAATCTTTTGAGTCAACATGGAAGAGACATGAATGTCTCGATGTGTTATGTCATCCCCAAAAGAAAACAGAAGAAAAATGAAAAGATAAAGGAAAATACTTTGGGTCGACATGGAAGAGACATGAATGTCTCGATGCCTTGCATCATCCCTAAAAGGAAAACACAAGACAAAAAAAAACTATAAAGGAAAAGGTAAAATATTTATGAGATAGAGAAGAATGTAGATACAAATAGAGGAATGTCATAAAGAGAGAGAAACACATCAAATAGAATATCACAAGGGACCACATTATGCACATGCAATCACACAAAGAACATGCAAAAGAAAATAATGAAAAAGACTAGTAGGGCACATGCAAGTCAACCTATTAACAAGTCATCCACATCCCAATCATGTTCATCATATACAAAAGGCAAAAAATTAGCAAAAGGGACAATAGCAAGTGTCGAACTAGGTCCATCACCAAATTCAACACTCTTCTTAGGAGAATTGTCATTTAAGCTCATAGAAGAGGAAAAAAATGTATTCAATTCCTTATGCACCTCCTCATCAATTTTAGCAATCTCCTCATCGTCATCTAAATTAATCACAATAGGAGGTTGAATGATAATGTCCAAAGAATTCTTTAACTCTTGTTGTTGTGTAGGACCTTTTTGTTGCAGTGAAGGGGGACATTCATTGTGGATTGCTTCAGTCAATTTTGGGTTTTGATTTTCTTTATTTGTTTCTTCATTTAACCTTCGAGCAAGAGGACGATGTCTACATCTACACTCTCTCGCATTTCTATTTCTTTTATTATGAATTTCAAGTTATGTTTGTGTAGGAGTGGATCTATCAACCATTGGTTTCTTTTCTTCCCTAAGGGGAGAAATGGAAGGAACCATGGAAGGTTGGTCAACCACTTTCTCTTTAGCTTTGTAAACTTGTTTTATTTTAGGAGGCATGATGGGATTGCTCTCGTCTCTTGGTATTTTGTAGGAAATAGGTGAAGGATCTATCTTAGGTTAGTCTTGGTTGTTTGGAATGTCTTTAGGTTCAATCATGGTTTTGTCAAGGATGGTAGGCTCAGTCATAGGCTAAGGCATGTTTGTAAGTGATACTTTTTCTATGAATTTTGTTTTTAACTTTTGATAGGATTTGAAGAATAAGTCTTCTCAATATTTAATAGGTTCCATAGGCTCAGGCCAAAAGAAGTATAATGAAAAGATCGCTCGAGAGGAAAAAGGATTAAAGCCACTATGGTACATAGTGAAGGTTTCATTATCAATGGGAAACTTTAAGCATTTATGCAGGACCAACTGGATGGCTTTCATGGAGCATAGCCATGGGTAACCAAGCTTCACACGAAATTGGTAAGACATCGAGATGATATAAAATGAGACATCTAATGTTTTCGGTCCTATTTGTAAAGGTAAGGTGATCGATCCTATCGTAGGGCAAGTGAAAACATTATGCGTCTTTATCCATGCTTTCAGTTTATCATATGTTTCTTGATATAGCTCATGCACAAGTAAGAATTCTTCAGTGATCACATTCTCTCCTTAGATGAGATCAATTAATATCCCATTAGTGGGCTTGTCATTGATTCGGTCGGCTATGTATAGAGGACCATCAGGTCTATGTTTAAGTATATATTTAGATGAGAATTCAATGTCAAGAGGATTTTTAGTTCAGCCCTTGCGAGGTATAACTTCGATCAATCCAACCATATCATTTGTAGGACCTTGTTCATCAATATCTATGGGATCTTGTTGAATAGTATCACTGTTTTCATCATCTGTTTCAACATTCATCACATCATTCTTGTAAGATTATCTAGCTTTGACAAATGAGATGTTATGATTAGGCATAGGATTGGTAAAGATTTGCAAGTTTTGGTTGGGAGGGGAAATGGATTTATTTCCTTGATCATTTACACCTCCAATTTGAAGTCGATTGGAATCAATGAGGTCTTCCACAAGATGTTTAAGATGCTTACAATGTTTCTTTAATATAAGAGGGATTCGCTACACATGGGTCTCTTTATTCTCAAGAGATCACTAGGGAACGAACTGCCCTTACACAACTCAACTTAAATGAATCGATGAAATTGTAAAGGAATGTGGAGAAATGATCTCAGACCTCGAGAGAGCAAGACTTTGATATTTTTAGCTCAGGCTGAGGAGCTCTTGGCCAAAATACGTCAGCGCAATTTGAGGACACCAAAACGGCACACTGTCGTCAAAAAGAAATGTTGGCATCCTAAGTCATGGAGAACTCAGGAGCTCAAGCAAGTGAAGTCGAATCTCACTTCTAGACTCGGGTCAAAAGCGTGAGAGACCAGACAATAACAGGAAAGCTAGAAAGTAAAGGGAAACACCAAAGAACTCAAACGAGATTACCTTCATGTGACCGAGTCTTTATTTTGAGCTTCACTCTATGACCTACACACAAAATATCAAGGGGAAAAGGTTGGGGTTGTATAGGGGTCTGCCTCTGTCAGACCCTCATTTTGGTGTTCCCACCTCCACGGACAACCAGGTTTGGAAAAGACTGTAAAGGAGTAAATAAAGTACATGGTGAAAACAAAACCCGCTTCGAAGGAGGCCACACCATAAAGTAACAAATGAACTAGTAAGAAAAAGTGATAGGAAGAGAGAGTGTTACCCACGAGCCAATACCCTCTTTTGGAGCACTTGGGCACATTGTTATGTGCTTGCCTGAGAGCTGGTAGCTACTTGACAGTTGATAGCTACTGGAGGGACCTTAGTCTGGCATGGATTCACCTATGAAAGTGTCTCTATTCAAGGATAGAGCTTACCCAATACTAGAGAAAGTAGTGACAATGCTTCAACTGATGACTTCCAGCCCCAAAATCAGAGCAAAAAGGGGGTTTTCATGCATGCAAGGGTAGTACAGAGTCGTTTCATCACAGACCTAACTGCCAGGACATGTGTCACAAGGGTCAGGCTTCTAGATTCGTCGTTTCAAACTCAAAAAACCATTAGGACGCTAGTACACCACGCGGACATCCATGTGCCATGCAGGTGTCCAAAACCTAGATTCTTAGGAAATGCTTTGTCAGGCTTTTGTCGTCTCACCATGTGTCTACATGGAGTCAGAATCACGATATTCTGACTCATGGGATTTTTCCATTAATTTTTCTAAGGTGTCATAAATGTTAGGCAAGATGCGAAAATGTGGAATTACCCTTAGGTGCAATTATGTGACATTACATTTTTCCCCCACTTTAGTGGGCTATATTTTGGAAAAAATCAGCCTCACTAAAGTAGAGAAGAAAAATTTCACCCAAATTTTGGATTTTACGGAAATGCATGCTAGAAAGAGGGACCATAGAGGTCGTTGAGGTCAATTTAACTGGTATCGAGGATGCCCCCACCTTCTGAGCTCAACAAACAACAACCTAATGGTCATGAAAGAATCGTTCAAAACTGCATCTTGCAAAGCTTAAATTTTGAGTCAGTTTGGAAAAATCGAAAGAAACTACCACAAAGAGAAGAATTATCAAGAAAAAGTGGTCGATTCAGAGGAAAAATATGATCAAGAGGCGAATATATGCCCCCTTCTGATTTTTCCCCCAGCATGGTGGGGTAAAGTCAGGAGAAAATAGGGAGTCGCAAACTCTAGGAAAATTGGGCCCCGGGCGACCTATATATACCTAGGTGGGCCCCTAGAAGGGTCATTTTCACTATTCATAGCAAGAAAATTATTGAGTTTTGTGAGATAAAAGTCAGAAAAATATCGATCAAGAGAGAGTACAAGGCGTCAAGGCTAGATCAGCTATGCAAGGACATCGTTGAGGGTCACGAGGTGGACCAGGTAGGCCTCTAACCCTCATTTTTTGTGCATTTTAGTTAATTTTGTGCATTTTTCCACTCGTTGAGGTGTGCAGGCATCTAGAATTTGCGCTCACGTCCTTGATATGCACTGTCATCCAAGACATGCGCTAGGGTTTTGGATCTACGATGGCATCCTTCGGGTGACCATGGTGATCAAGGATGCAAACGCGACATGTAGACGTATGTGCGACGCGCATGTGTCTGCTAGCATTTTTTCTTTTCTCTACGATGTTTCAGACTTAGAACATTTTACTTTTTGTAGGACTATCCAGAGATCCGGGAGCATATTGGAGGGTGAGCATTTTGACTCATCCACGATCAGAGGGATCACCTTACTCAGGATGAGATCACACACCTGGAGTGGGTCAGTCTCTAGCATGTATTCACTATGCCAGAGATGTGATACCATGAGAGGATGCTCACCGCTTTGATGGAGTGATGGGACACCACCACATCATCTTTTCAGCTGCCATGTGGAGAGATGACTATCACTCTTGAGGATGTCTATCGAATCCTCGGGCTTCCCATCCATGGATGTTGGGTGGTCTTGGATGACACTCGATTGACGTGGGAGTGTAGTGAGGGTGTCCTCTACTACACAGGGAGGACAGATGGTGGTGATGGCACCGGTCATATCTACACCCACTGGTATGATCAAGTGAGGACTATAGTAGCATTGCTATGTCGGGTGATGGTTGTTACAGTCGCCTTTCACATCACCATAGATAGGTGAGGCTCACACCTTCATGGGGGCCTCGTCCCAACTATCAAGGAGATGGTAGAGCATCAGACTATGTTTTCCTGGGGGCGCAGCATGCTGGCACACCTATACCATGAGCTTAGGCAGTGCATCCACTATGAGTACCATAGTCTTACAGTGTGCACACTTTTGCAGGTGTGGGATTTTGTCCACATCATGTGCACTTGGCTAGTCGGTTTTCCCCAGTGATGACCGTATCATATCTCAATGGCCCACTGGTACGATATGATAAGACAGTGGCATTTCCGGGATTTACAGTTTTGGAGGCTACAGTTTGACACTGTTGTCGTGGGAGAGGTTCGCTGGAGACCCTACCATTATTTCAAGTGTGTCGACAACAATAGGTTCCTGAGGAACCTACAACAGGACCATTTTTTGGTTAGTCACCATTATTTTGTCATTGCTCCTTATTATTGGAGTTGGGTCATGCGGCAGCATGGTCGTATTCAAACTATACCACCCGACGTGCCAACATACATCAGGGCACACCACAACGCAGTGAGGTTGGGATATCACCCTTGCTCATCCATCACATACATCATCTTCTTAGATGATGATGAGCCCGACCATGATCTGTCATCCATTACAATGGCAGATAATGTCGGGGTAGCAGTAGACTTCACGCGGTGGTGGGATAGGCATCATCCTGCTCCAAATTTTTACAAGGGTGCTCCGAGAGGGGACCTTGGCCTATCAGAGGATGTGCCCCACTAGCCACCATAGGACATGAGGAGAGGCCACCAGCAAGACGGCGTAGAGGAGGAGTTGGCGCAGGAGAAGGAGGAGGTAGTGGTTGTGAGGCCGAGAGGGCAGAGGATATCAAATCCCCCGCAGCTACCCTTGTCTCATCAATGCCACCAGTCTCCACCATCTCAGTAGCAACAACACTAACGTTGCCAAGGTTGGCCAGCAATATTAGCAATGTAGGCCCAAGCATCAACCCACACCCTGATCCCACATGGCAGACAGGGGATCCAAATATACATAGTACATTATTTTCATGTTCACGCTTTTTATCTTCTTGTTTTATGATTATTTATATATTCCATGTGATATTGATTCTTGTTTCTTTCTCTATGGTTGCAAAGAATGTACAGGGATGGATTGGGTTTATAGCCCAGTGAATTTCAAAGGTGGCCCCTGTCGTGTCGATCTAGGGGACAGTCCTTGAGGCCTACTGACTAGTTTCAGCTGGGAGGCATGCCCCCACATTTGAGTTGGTAGCGCGTCTGACGAACATGTATGAGGAGTAGAGAAAATAGGTCGTACAACTGACTACATATTTGATAGCCACGCGGGGACAGTGAGATCATCTGTTGGGGGATCTATAGATGGCGCTCACCAAGCAAGACATGATAGTGAGGAGGGATGATGCCACCGAGGCAGCACATGACGCTCTTTAGAGCCGCATCAATGAGCTTGGCGTGTAGCCGGTAGTTGTGATCCTAGTAGATGTTCAACAGCTGCAACAAGAGTTGATCCAGACGAAGATGGATATTTGTTCATTGTAGGGGGAGCTTAGAGGGATACAGGCAGGTTTATCTATATCATGCTCACACCGATCCCATTCTCAGACTACCATACAGCCTCCTCCCAGAGTACTAGAGCGGCCACCGGAGTTAGAGGGCTCAGGGTTAAGAGTCCCTCTTATGTATACCATTTTTGTAGTTGGATAGAGATATACATATATACTTGTAGATATTTTGTATAGACACACATTCAGCAGCCACTCATTTTTTTATAGCAGTGGCTCGATACATGTACATGACATTTGATTCATACATTGGACATATATATATATATATATATATATATATATATATATATATATATATATATATATATCGGTCTCAGTATCATGGCTTTGTTTATGTGTATGTTTTCCATTTTCATGTATGCTCATGCTATGGATGTTATTTGCTTATATGGATGTATGTTTTCATCATATGCTAATCATGATTTAACTAAACATGTTTGGTTACATGTTAATTAAATAATATGATGATCTAATTACTTTTAAAAGATGTAATGTGATGTATGGATACATAACATAGTCAAACACATATATGTATATTTTATTACACACATACACACATGGTCACGTCATAAACACAAAAATTTTCATGATGTGAAAATGAGCAAATGTTAGCATATGCAGTATTACTACCTTTTGGGAGAACACCACACATGTGCCACATTAGGATACTATGTATAGTATCAATGAAGATGCATCACATTAATAGGATCTTTTAAATGTGTTCCATCCATAGGAACCCGAACTATATACAAAATCACAATGTAAGGACCTAATTAGTTAGGACTAAACTTCCCTTTTTGATTAGGTGGCACATTTACATTCCATTGATTTTGATTTAGAACTAGGTCTCGTAGCTTGAAGGTCCTAGGAAGCACACCTTGATTATAATATCTTGATAGCGACCGATGATAAGCTTTAAGATGATCAAGGTCTTGTAAATGATGCTCGTCGAGCATCTCTAGTTGATGCAAACAGTTAGTTCGATAGGTTTTTTTCATCAATCAATCCTCTAAGGGAAATCCGCAAAGATGGAATTTCCAACTCCAAAGGCATGATAGCTTTGGCATCATACATGAGGTTATAAGGTGTCATTCCCGTCATTGTACGAACACTTGTGTGATAAGCCCATAAAGCATATGTTAATTGAATATGCCAATCTTTGTCGGGTTTATTAACTGTTTTACGAAGAATGAGTTCAAGCATTTTATTAGAAGCTTCTGCTTCACCATTGGATTACGGATAATATGGTGTAGAAAACCTATGTTGAATATGAAATTTCTCCAAGAACTACTTTACTTCCTTATTTTTAAATGGTGTACATTCAGAAACAAGCATACCAAGCAACCCAAAATGAGAAATGATATTGTTCAAGAGGAAGCTACAGATAGTTTCAACATTTGTAGATCGAAGCAAAATAACTTTGACCCATTTTGTGATATAATCCATAACGGTAATGATAAAGGTATGTCCCTTGGAAGAAGGAGGTGATATTTTTCAAATAATATCCAACCCCCATTTTGCAAACAGCCAAGGAGAAGTTTGATTGTGTAACTCCTGAGCAGGAGCATGGATAAGGTGACCATGCTGTTGACATTGAGGACACTTCTTGACAAAATCGAAGGAATATTGTTTCATTGTTTGTCAATAGTATCCCATGTGTACCAGTTTCCTCACCAAGGATTTACCACTGAAATGTCCACCCCCAGAGCCTGCATGGGCTTCTTTAAGGGCAAGGGTTATTTCTACTTTAGTGATACATCTTAACAACAAGCTATTATAACCTTTTCAATAAAGAACGTCAGATAAGATGACGTAACAAGCTGAAAGCTTTCATATACGAGTACGATTGTTTTTTGTTGCATCACCGAGAAAGTTTCCAGTCTTTAAATAACTATAGATACTAGAGAACCACTCTACCGAGTCTATATAAAAACAAGTCAGAGACTCAAGCTCGGGTTGATCGAGAACTGCCGAGGTTCACGCGACCTGAACCACAAAGTGATATTCCTTCGTTTCCTATTTTGAAGGTACCAAGGAAGCAACTCTTTCCATGGCATCTGCATGCCTATTTTCTCTCCTAGGGACACTATTTATTGTGAAAGAGGAAAGCTGATTAAGCAAGGAAAAAGTGAGGTCTCGATATTGGGAAAATCTACTTTGTTTAGCTTGATAAGTTCCCATGATCTGATTCACAATAAGTTCAGAGGCACCCAATATACAAAGATGTTTAATCTTTAACGTAATCGTGACACATAAACCAGCAATAAGAGCTTCGTACTTGGCGATATTATTAGTACAAGGAAAGTCCAATCGAAAGGATAGAGGGATCGGTTTGCCTTCAAGGGATATCAGGACCACACCCGCTCCAGAATTAGTCTAACACCTTGATCCATCAAAGTACATCTTCCATTCGAGGTCATAGTTAATTATGAAAATATTATCATTAGGGAATAGATCCAACCCAGGGAAGAAGCGAGATGAGGGAGCATCTGCTAATTTATCAGCAACCGCTTGTCCCTTTACCGATTTCTGAGTGAAAAATCCTATATCAAACTCAGAAAGCAACATAACCCACTTCGCTAATCTTCCTGCAAGGTCAACTCTAGAGAACAAATGTCTCAAAAGATCTATTTTCACTATGACGTGAGTTTCGACATGGAGGAGGTAGTGCCTCAACTTTTGCATAGCGAATACAAGAGCAAGGCACTACTTCTCCATGGATGAATAACGGGTTTCATAATCGACAAGGATGCGGCTAATGTAGTAGACCGTTTTCTCTCTTCCTATGTCATCATACTAAGCTAGTAGGGCTGCCAAAGCGTACGGTGATACAACAAGGTAAAGCAGGAAAGGTCTATCTTGCATAGCCGACATCAATACAGGAGGGTTGGTTAAATAAGCTTTGATGGATTCAAAAGCTTTCTGACACTCTTCATCCCATATGAAATGAACATCCTTCTTCATTAAGCGAGTGAAAGGGAAGGTATGATCAGCCAAATGAGATATGAATCTATGAATCGCCTGAATCTTCCCCTATAAACTTTGTAACTCGGTTATGTTCCTCGGTGGAGGCATGTTAACAATAGCATCAATCTTATGCGTGTCAACTTCAATTCCACAATAAGAGACTATAAACCCAGGAAGTTTTCCAACATCTGTGCCGAAGACACACTTATGGGGATTGAGTCTCATCTTGGAAATTCGAAGTCTTTCAAAGATAAGACAAAGATTCTTCACATGATCTTGATGATTTACAGATTTTTCCAAGATGTCATCAACATAATCTTCTAAGATTTTATGAATGAAATCATGGAATATCAGGGTCATTTCTCGTTGGTAAGTCGCTCCTGCGTTCTTTAAACCAAAGGGCATGACCACATAGTAGTATGTACCCCAAGGGGTAGTGAAGGCTGTCTTGTACTGATCATCCAGGTTAATACGGATCTGATTATAACCCAATAAGCCATCCATAAAAGATAACAATGCATGGCCTGTAGTCGAGTCCACAATCATATCTATATTAGGTAATGGAAAATCATCCTTAAGAGAAGCCTTATTAAGGTCTCGAAATTCAATACATATACGAATACGACCATCAGGTTCACTAACAATGACTATATTCAAAAAACAAGGAGAATAGTCAATAGGACAGATAAAGCTCGCTTTTAACAACTTTTCTATCTTAGTCTTGACCATTAAAGCTAACCTAGGATTGATCTTTCAAATTTTCTGCTTAATAAGCTTGGCATCGAGACATAGAACGATATTATGGACCACTATGGATTCATCAATACCAAGCATATCCTCATATGTCCAAGAAAAGATATCGGGGTGAGCACGCAAGAGAGCAGAGTGTTCATCTGCTTCTTCAGAAGAGAGACCTTTCCCAATCTTGATTACCTTTTCTGGAGATTTAGGATCCACAGGGACTTCGGTAGTATCTCCTTTAAGGAGAGGGCTATGGTCCTCGGGATGATATATGGGAACATCATCGCTGACATTAGATAGAGGGTCTTCATCATCAATGCTTAGAATGGATTCTCCAAAGTACGCTTCTTTATGCAAGCGATATGGGAATCATTTCTTGTGATGATAAGGAGGAAATGGAGAGTAAGTGCCTAGAAATTCCCCTAACACTTCATCCGAAGAGAAGACATCCACATGAAATTTCTCGGCTTGTCCTTTTTCTTCTATCAACTCAGGATGGACCAAGCTTAACGGTTCGGCCGAAATCATATTAACACTCCACCAAGGTTTTTGTCTAGACCGTTCAATAGGGCATCCCAAACCCATATAGCATTATCGTTGTTTAAACTAGATAGGGACTTGTATTCCTTGTTTGATATGTCCTAGGCCTTTCTACACATAGCCATATCGAGAAGCGAGCTCGTAACCAAACCCATAATGAGTTTGTAGAGCTTTAGGAGGGGGCGGCTCCACATAGAGTGTCTCATTCCACCAATGAATGTCAAAAGTTTCTATGGGAGTGGTCCCACTTCCTTTGCTTAGTTTGCAAACATTAACCTCATTTATGGGAGTGGGGTCACTATCCCGGAGAGGAGCAGTCTCCTGGATAGGATCACACTTCTCTTCCTCAATGGGAGAGTCACTCATCCTCATGTTAGCAAAACCTAGGAATTCTATACCAGAGGGGTTCAACTTATACTCTGCTATGAAGAATTCAGAGAAGTTCAAGGAACCCCAATCATCACCTAAGAGAGCATTCGATTGAGGAGATGAAGGAGAAGACATGGGAGATTTTGGATTTTCTTCTTTAGGCAGTTCATCTTGGTCGATACTCGCTCGGGGAACGACTTCCACAGAGGGTATCAATGAAGAACATTCCATAGCATCAACGGTTAAGGAGGTAATACAATTATTGAGAGTGGATGCGGTCAAATTATGACCAACAACGACTAGCAAGCAAAGGTGCTCAACCTTTGGATCTGCTTTAACCATAACCACCCGATTGCTAATCCACCCCTATCGTGAATCCAAGGTCTCCCTAAAAGAAGATTATATGGTAACGGGTCGGGCATCACATATACCAACATAGGTAAGGTAATGTAACCCAAATTTAAAGGTAACATGAATCAACTTTAATTTTAGGTAGGTCTATACTGTAAACGTTGAGAGTTGAGCTAGTGTCAACATGGGTACGCCTAATACCGATGTTGTTAACATTTACTATAATAATCAAAGGTTCTGCTTGTTTCTGTACATCCAGAGGTGGGAGTTCTTGCGGGTGGAGCATAATATTCGAAGAATCTGATCGAATATGTGCCATCAAAACATCAATGTATGTAGGCCTAGCAAAGGAAGGAAAGCGAATCTTCTGTAAGGCTTCTTGTAGTATCTCTTGATAAACTAGAGCGGTCTGAAGAAAATCCCAAAGCAAGATCTTAGCCGGAGTAACACAAAGTTTCTGAACAAGATCATAATCACCTGGTGCTTTGATTGTGGGTTTATGAGCTGAAGGAAGGTTAGGTTGAGACAGTGGTAAAGAAGTAGGAGTTTGAATCAGTTGAGAGGTAGGAACAATAACTTGCTATTCTAAGTTTTGTTTGTTTCTCCTTGTATTATACGTATGCCCGAAAACATTATAAGAAGTAGAGTTAGTAGCTTTCATGAATCTTGAATATAAGTTCGATAGATCACTACGACATGAAATCCCATAGATAGAATAGTCCTCTCTAGGGGATGGCCTAGCTGGGGTCACATAAATGATAGGTTTCTTAGGGCTTGGAGGAGCCACGAAAACCACAACCACATTTACTGACTCCTCAGCTAGCACGAAAGGAGTTTGTTTAGAAGATTTACAGATAGGTGAGAGTGCTTCTAAGAAATCATCTAGAGCATCTTCCAACATATCAAAATCTTGTTTAGAGAAAGAATCATTATAACTATGTAAAATTATGAAAATAGATCTGACGGTTCATGTCGGGTTCACCAAAATGTGATATAAGAGGGATTTGTTGCACATGGGTCTCTTTATTTTCAAGAGATCACTAGGGAATGAATTTCCCTTATACACCTCAACTCAAGTGAATCGATAAAACTGTGAAGAAAAGTGGGAAAGTAATCACAGACCCTGAGAGAGCAAGACTTCAAGATTTCCACCTTTGGCTGAGGAGCTCTCATCCAAAAGACGTCAGTGCAATTTCAGGATGCCAGTGTGACATGATGTCCTCTAAACGATACGCTAGTTTCCTAAGCCATGAAGAACTCAGGAGCTCAAGCGGGTGGAGCTAAATCTCACTTCTAGACTCAGGTCAAGAGCATGACAGACCAAATAATTGACAAAAAGATAGAAACTAAGGAAAAAAAAAAAGAACTTGAAACAAGATTACCTTCGTGCGTCCAAGTCTTTATTCCAAGCTTCACTTCGTAACCTGCACACAAAAGATCAAGGGGAAAAGGTTGGGGCTCTATATGGGTCTACCTCAGTCAGACCCCATTTTGGTGTTTCCACCTCCATGGATAGCCGAGTTTGGAAAAGAGTGTAATGGAAGTAAACAAAGTGTGTGGTGAAATCAAAACCCGCTTCAGAGTAGAGCCCACACCACATAGTAGTAAATGAGCTAGTAAGAAAGAGTGATAGGGAGAGAGAGCGTTACCCACGGGTCAAGACCCTCTTTCGAATCACATGGGCACACCGCTATGTGCTTGCTTGAGAGCTGGTAGCTTCTTGAGAGATTGTAGCTACTGGAGGGACCTCAATCTAGCATGGCTTCACTTGTAAAAGTGCTACTATTCAAGGATAGAGCTTACCCAAGACTAGAGAAAATAATTACAATGCTTCAACTGATGACTTCCAACCCCAAAATGACGGAAAAAAGGGGGTTTTTATGCATGCAAGGGTGACACAAATCTGTTACACTCGAGAGCTAACCGACAAGACACGTGTCTCTAGGGTCAGGTTTCTAGATTCGTCATTTTGAACTCGAAAAATCACCAGGACGCTAGAGTGCGGCGCAAGCGTCCAAAGCCTAGGTTTTTGGGAAATGCCTTGTTAGGCTTCTATCGTCTCACCATGTGTCCACATGAAGTCAAAATCACAAAATTCTAACTCATGGGATTTTTCCATTAATGTTTCTAAGGTGTCATAAATGCTAGGCAAGATGCAAAAATGTGGAATTGCGCCTAGGTGCATTTCTGTGATATTATAGAAACTAGGGTGTCTGGTGTTGGTTGTTTCTTGCCAAAGCCTTTATTGAAATGTTATTCCTCAATTAGGTCATTGGATTTTTTTGGTGGTTGGATGATTCCTCCTCTGATTTGCTAGTTTTTTGGTCTCCCTACTTGCTTGTGGGATGCTTTTCCCGCAACATTGTTTCTGGGTGGCTTCTTAGTGGGTAGTGGCTGTTGTTCCCCTCCCTTTTCCCTCCTTAGTCTTCTGGGCTTTCATGTTTTTCTTTCGTTGGATCTCCCCCCTTGTGTTTGGCGTAAGGGAGGTGGGTATTTCTAGTCTATTGGAGGGGTTCCCTTGGTTGGGTTTTGGAAGCTGGCTTGTAGCTTCTTTCGGATGGGACTTTTGTGTCTTGTGCCTCTTCATCCTTTCTTGTATAATTTCTCTTGTGATAGAGGTGTTTTGTCTAGCTCTAGTGGGATTTTTCTTGGTTTTTTGCTTTGTTTGGATGGTGTGTTTTTGATCATTGGGTGTTCCTTGAAGCTTTTTCTTTTTCTAGGGTTGGTGGTTGTCAATGTGGAGATGTCATTGGGTCCTTTGGTTTCTTTGATGTCTTCTTTTTTGCTGCAGGTTGGGTGGTATAAGCTTATGGCTTAGTGTTTTTTTTGTGAGGCCTTCTATTTGTGGGTGTTGGTCTCTTACCAGGTGTTGTCAAAGGGTGTTATGGCTGCTTGCTCTACTATTGTGATGGCATTCTTCTTGGATCCTATGGAGGTGGATTCAACTCCTATGGAGGTGGAGCTGGGAGTTGTTTGTCTCTTGCTTCCTTAATTATTGTTCCTGTTGAGGTGGATGCTTCTCCTATGGAGGTGGAGGTTGAGGGTGCTGGATTCTTCAGGCAATAGTGGCCTTTTTGTTCATGACGCTCTCTCCAATAAAGGGGAGCTCTCTCCTTTCGAGGTGGATTTTGAGTTGGCTTCCTGGTTAGATAGGTGGCTCTATCTCGAGTGGTTTGATGTGCTCTCTAAATCCCTTTCTAAGGTGGGATTTTTGGAGTTGTTGGTGTCTTTCATCAAGGGGTTGATGGTGTCCTACACCATTAAGCTGGTTATCTTTCTTGGCTCTACGGTGTCATCCATGAGCAACTGGTTTGCTGATGCCTGGTAGATGCAGATAGATTCTTTGTGTACGTAAGGGTTTCAAGCCCTTGCTTGTTTGTTAGCTTCAACATGTCATGTTAATATTTTAGAGGCTACGATGGGGCTGCTGATGGTTTATGGGTTATATTATTTGCAGCTTTCTTTTCTTAGATAGGTTGATGGTTTCCTTCAAAACCATTTTTTACTAGGTTTTAAGCCCCTCCAAAACCCATTTTTTACCCCTAATAAAAAACACTGCCATCAATAGCTTGGTAAGAATAAAACCAATTATTATGTGGACACATGTGATTATAAGAACCATAATCTAATAACCATTCCTCATGATACTATAAATAATTACAAATAGATAATAACCAGATTTGCTTCCTTTTTGGATTCATCATTGTCTTCTTTCCTCTTCCAATAATCTTCCTTGTGATGCCTTGATTTATTGCAATACCAACATTTTCCCTTACCCTTTTTTCCATTTGACTTAGATCTAGATGTACCTCTCAAATCTTCCTCTTTTCTTATGGTTCGACCCCTAACCACCATTACTTCTAATGTGGATGTTTCTATGTTAGATTTCCTCCACACCTCTTTAGAAGACAAAGCTCCCACAATAGAATCAAATTCAAGGGTGTCAGTTGTGCTAAAGGAAATATAAGTGACTAAGTGATTCCAAGATTTAGGCAATGAACACAATAACGTAATTGTCTTGTCTTCATCTTTGAATTTTACGCTCATAATAGCTAATTGAGATATAAGAGTATTGAAAATATTTAATTTATGAACAATTTTATACCTTTTTTCATTCACAAACTATACAACTATCTCTTCAAGTAGATCCAATTTGTTAAGGATTTTGTCATATAAAGACTCTCCATTTTACTCCATAAGCTTGTTGCTATTTACTCTCCAACAATATTGTTGGGATTAAGGTGCCTCAACCTTAGTGAGTCCCATGATTAATTTATTAAATATTTACCCCTAAGTTGTTGATTTAATTTATTAAATGCAATCATATTTATTTCCAAATTGCTAAGTCACTTTATGGGACGTAGCAGGGAGTTGGAATCCTACATGCAAGGTGTGAAAATGAAAAATTGTGACACATGCCACATGGCACTCCTTTGGGAAAAATATTTTTAGACATAAAAGATGGGCACCATGGTGACATTTGATAGTTTTGAAACATTTATTGGAAAGGAAAGTGACACTTGTCACTTGGGCGCCCATTTGAGCTTTGAGAATTGTAAAATTATTTGGGATGAGAACCCTTATTCCATGTGGCATGTTGTTGACTTGGTGACTGAAGCTTGAAAAGGAAACTTGCTTAACATAGACCGAGTTTTCACTTAGAGTGACTAGGAGTTGTGGGTGAGTTATATTTCGGAAATAAAGTTGATTTTCTCTCTGGGACGCCTAACATGTGAGGTAAATTTTTTTTGATTTTTGGAGCTACAAGACTTGCATGTGCTTGCATGTTGTTGCATGTTGGTGCATGTACGTACATGTTTGACAAGTTGCTAATCAGATCACTTGGGACTCATCCATGTTGTCGATTTTTAGTTTGCATGCATGCAGAGACTGTGAGATTAACACATGGAAAAAATCAATGCCCATGTATGAGAAGTATTTATTGATGCCTTAGTGCATTTTTTTGTAGAGTTTGATTGTAATTTTTTGAGATGTCATTATGTTGAGAGATTCACTCTAGAATTTGTATCACAATGAATCAACACATGAAAGAGCATAGAATCTAAACATTGTAATGTAACAATTTTTTAAATTGGAATACAATTGATTTGTGCTTTGGTGTGTGGGTTTTTTCTAAAGGGCTTTCCCACAAATTTTGTGTTATGTGTTTTAATGGTTTAAATCAAAAAATAACTAAAAGAATATGCAATCTTTATGAAATTGTAAAAGTTAATAGATTTGGAAACAAAGTCTCTTTGGCAACCTCTTCCTTGATTGATTTGCAATAGGTAAGCATTTTCACACTAACTTCTTTCACCTGGTAATGAATCCCCGCTAACTTTGCTATCCTTGGTGTGGGTTAAAAAGGTTTTTGTGCTTTATCTATATTTAGTGGTGCTATTAAGCAAAGAGCTATGTAATATTTTTGCAGCTTTAAGATGGAAAGCACATCCTCAAAGAATAGAGATAGAGAAATTCAATGGTAGAAATTTTTGAGCCGCTGAAACTCAAAATGAATGATATGCTTGTAGATCAAGACGGCGTGGGCTATAATATCCAACATAAAACTAACAACAACCTCGCAAGAGGATTAGGATTTGCAGGATCGTAGTTTGATAAGACTCTATCTAGTTGATTCTATGCTCTTTGAATTTTATGGGGAAGAATGCAACTAGTCTTTGAAGAGCTTAGTGACATTTATCAAGGAAAACTTTGTTAAATAATATTTCTTTATAAAGCGTTGTATTCTTAGAGTATGGAGGAAGGGGATCAATTGTTGATCACTTGAATGCATTCAATATTATAGTGGCACAACCGGTTCTCATTCGTGGAAGATTGATGATGAGAATACAATTTATTACTATGTTATTTAAAAAACTCATGGGACCACATGGTGATGGCTATTAGAAGTAAAACAACCACTTTCAAGATGGAAGATGTGGTTGCTTCATTCTTGTCTAAAGGGATGCAAAAGAAATATTCTAAGATGGCCAAGGAGGCCATGTTTGTTCATGGTAGATCAAAGGATAAAGGAAAGAAAAAGGACAAGAAGTCTAATTCCAAGTCTTCAGGGAGATCT